>ML795665.1:301548-384999 GCA_009831015.1 Picea engelmannii | reverse complement strand
TATGTCGGGAACATATCGTGACCGTCGGATTGCCTAACTACAAATGCATACTAATGCATACTAAAGAAACACACTTTTACCTAATGACATATTAGACCAAGTAGATCTTAACTAATTCCTAAGTGTCTAAATATCCTAACATCAATCGGTCGAAAAATAAAGAAGTTAGGCCTCCTGGAAGTCTCCCTCTTCAAGATTGTTGTCTCTGCATATACAAATTGCACCCTTCTTGTTTGAACCTGGCTCACACGCATTTTAAAGCGTGAAAACCCAGCACCGGGAGCAACCGCGCCAACGGTGCAAACCGTAGGACGATTAAGGGCGCACCAGCCCCTAACCGCCTAGGTACCTGGGCATATGAGTCATACAACCGCTCGTTTGGCAAAGAGGGGCTAATGGTCAAAACTGTGTCAACCGTTCAAAATTCTCGCGCACAAACTTCCGTATAGCATAAGGGTCATATGCAACAAATATGTGACCGCGGGCTGGCCCGTTGCAATGCAACTCCCGTATATATATATATATATATAAACAATGGTTATATATTATATAACCAAACCATAGATTATTATTAAAACCCCGCACCATATATATTATACCATGGTTATATGTAATGTAATGAAACCACGGGTCGGGGCGAGGCCCCGGCCCGACCCCCGCGCCAATGTACAATAGTGTAAACATAAATATTTTAAAACTCATATATATATAAAGTGGAATGGTGTGATATGTTGGTTGGTCGGAATTTGCAAAGGTATTATGCGGCGGGGAGGTCCGGGGGTCGAACCCCACGGACTCCATTAGTTTTACATAGCAACAATGAACCAATAAAGGGGTGCCATGTGGCAGCCCATGATTGGGCCACGTGGCACCTTACCATTAGCCAATGAAATGCCACGTGTCACCATCTGATTCGACAACTGCTAACCAATAAAAACTTGTCACGTCACTCCTGCCACATCATCGTACGGTCTGTACGGCCCTGCCACGTCAGCCTGTACAGACTGTACAGTCAACACCAAATTTTTTTACCTATTTGACTTGATGAACAGATCGTTATATCTCTCGCTCCTGATGTCTGTTTGAGATGAAACGAGTTGCGTTGGTTTCGCAAAGACGAGGCCTACGCTCTCGTCCGGTTTGAAGTGATTCCGAGAACTTTGAATTTTTGAGTAAAATTTGATCCCCTGATCATCCCAAGACCAAGGCATGACTCTGAAAACTTTGGAAAAACCTAGAACTCTAGCTATGAAAATCATGGTTCTAACAGTTGGATTCAATGAGGATGATATCCTCTATGTGAGGTAGAAAATAATAATATACCATGTGCCTGACCATTGGGCTTTATTTGACTAAACAAAAACTCTAAATTCATAAACAAACTGTCTGACAAGACTTGACACAAATCAACTAAAATCAGCATAAACTTAGGACCTTCACTTTGGCATTCAATTTTCTGTTGATTATTAACTTCAACTTCTTTATCTGAAAAATTAAATGGTTATTTACAATGAAATGGAAAAACTGAAACATTTTCAAGAAAGGTAGTGTTTGAGAAACATGGCATTCATAGGTGCTCCACCAATGAGATTTCCATTGAACTCCTGCACTAAGTAAAAATTTCTCCCATGGTATGAAACAATCATAAATGTTCCTGGCCAAAGGTCGTCAAAATTTCCATGCTTCCCTTTATCTTCATTTCTTTCATCCCACTTCAACACTAGATCATCAACCTTAAAATCATCATCCTTTATATGTCTATCAAAGGCCTTTTTAATTTTGTATTGATGCAATTGTGAGTTTTTGAACACTTGTTCTGTCATTTCTTTCACATGGGTCAGTTGATTTATCCTTCTTTGAGCATCATTTGGTTCAACTTCCTATTCTTGCAACAATTTCATCACTGGCAGTCCTAATGAAGTAGGAAAAAGTTCCTCTATGCCATATACAATCTGAAAAGGTGATGTGGCAATAGACCTCTTGGTGGTGATCCTATCATCCCATAATGCATAGATAAGTTTATTTTTCCAAGACTTTTTTTTTCTTGTAGAAGCTTCTTAATAATTCTTGTCAAGATCTTGTTGGATGACTTAGCCAACCCATTACCCTATGGGTAATAATTTGTGGAATGACCAAGGGTTATTTTTTAATCAGTGCAAAATTTCTCCATTCTCTTGGACTTGAGTGATGTTGCATTATCAGTAATGATTTTGACTGGACAACCAAACCTAGACATAATATTTCTTTCTAGAAATTGAATGATAATATCACTAGTATCTTGCCTTGTTAGAACTACTTCAATCCATTTGGTGAAGTAGTATGTGGTTGTCAGTATCCACCTATGTTGAACTGAAGAAGGGGGGTGAATCTCTCTTATAAAATCAAGGCCCCATTTCCTAAATGGTTCTTCAACAGAAATAGGTTTTAAAGGAAAGGGTTGCAACTTCCTTCTTCCATCAAATATTTGCCATTCATGATAGCTTGAGACCTCCTTGTACACTTCAGAAAAAATGCTAGGCCAATAAAACCTCGCTTTTAGTATTTTATGCATAGTGGTTTTCCAGTAATGGTGACCCCCACAGTCACCTTTGTGGAATTCTTCAATGTTCAGTTTGACTTCATCTTCAAACAAACAACTAAGAAAAACTCCCCCTGGGTATTTCCAATATAAAGAACCATTTAGAATACATAATTTTCCTTCCTTCAACTTCAGAAATCTGGCCTTTGTTTTTCTTAATTCAGGAGGATCTTGCAAATTTCTTAACACATAAATAATATCAGCATACCATGGAGATTCAAGAAATTTCTGAGATACCTGTGGGACTATCTCTTCTACTGAATTTTCTGATAGGTGAGAAATGAAATTAATCCCCAAGACATCATAATTGGACTGTGTCAGAAAATTTGCAAGTCCCTGGCCTTTAATCATCCTTGTAGGTTTAATTTTGAGGTCATACTCCAACAAAACAACTATCCATTTTCTACTTCTACCTTCAGGATCAGGTTGAGTTAAAATGTCTTTCACATAATTGTTGGGAACATGAGAATGTAAGATGTAAA
This sequence comes from Picea engelmannii, assembly GCA_009831015.1. Classification (NCBI taxonomy): domain Eukaryota; kingdom Viridiplantae; phylum Streptophyta; class Pinopsida; order Pinales; family Pinaceae; genus Picea; species Picea engelmannii. The sequence goes on along the minus strand of ML795665.1, from coordinate 381,939 downwards.
TTACGAATTCCTTGAGGGATTTTACCAATTCATATGCTTGTTTCTCCATGATATCATATTTCAATGAAGAGTATCCCAAAGTTATGTTGTAGTAGGCTATGGGCCTTTCAAATTTTTGTTCATCTCTTTGCAACAAAACACCATCAATAGTGTGTTATGAAGCGAAGGAGAACAAGATAAAATCTTTTGCAAAATATGGATTAGCCAATATTGGTGCCTTGGTCAATGCTACTCATCATCATTATTTGAATTGACAAATTCATTAGTCATTTGAAGGAATCGTTCTACCTACTTCTCATCCTCAAAAATATGTCAATACTTAATGATGCATTGAGTTAAAAAGTCTTTCACAGAATTGTTGGGCACATAAGAAACAACATGAGAATGTAAGATATAAATTATGAATTCCTTGAGGGATTTTACCAATGCATATTCTTGTTTCTCCATGATGCCATACTTCAATGGAGAGTCTCTCAAAGTTATGTTGTAATAGGATATGGGCCTTTCAAATTTGTGTTCATCTCTTTGCAACAAAACACCATCAATAGTGTATTATGAAGCAAAGGAGAACAAGATAAAATCTTTTGCAAAATATGGACTGGCCAATATTGGTGCCTTGGTCAATGCTACTTTTATATCCTCAAAATATTTCCTGGATTATGGAGTCCATTTTATCTCACTTCCTTTTTTGAGCATGTTAGTAATGTATTTTATGATTTCAGCCAGGTTAGGGATAAACTTTCTCAAAAAGTTTACTCTTCCAAGAAAAGAGTGTACCTCTTTTTTTCTCTCGGGTGTGTCAATCTTCAGAATTGCTTCCACTCTATTGGGATCTATCTTTATTCCTTCTTTTGAAATGATATTACCAAGTAATTTTCCCTCTTTCATTCCAAAATTTGAATTTTTGGGATTTAATGAGATTCCAAACTTCCTACATTTCTGAAAGACCATTTTTAAATGTTTTAGATGTTCATCATCAAAATATGAAAATATAGTAATATCATCTAACTAAATGACAATAAACTTATCTTTCTCATAAAAAAAAACTATTTTCATGGCCCTTTGGAAGGTTTCTCCTGCATTCATAATTCCAAAAGGAATTTTGGCATACATGAGCATGCCCTAAGGTTTTGTAAAGGATGTTTTCTCTTGATCATCCGGATGCACCATGATTTGGTTGTATCCAGAAAAACCATTAAGCATTGATATTTTATGTGATCCAACCACTTTCTGCAAAATGTAATCCATCTTGGAAAGTGGATAATTTTATTTGAGAGACACCCTATTCAGATTTCAAAAGTATACACACAACCTGATCTCACCACATTTCTTTCTGACAGGCACTAGATTAGCCACCCATTTAGAAAATATTAAAGACACTATGATTTTGGCATCAAAAAACTTTCTTACCTCTTTCTCAATCAATGGAAGCAACAAAGGATTAATCCTTCTCAATTTATTTTTGAAAGGTTTGTGATCATCCTTTATTGGAATTACATGTTGAACTACCTTAGTATCATAAACCTTCAAATCTTCATAGCTCTAGGAAAAGACATCTGGGAAATCCTTCATTAGGCTCATATATCTTTTCTTGATTTCTGGACAGAGTGTCTTTGACAATTTGAGGATTTTGGGATCTTTCTAAGTCCTAGCGTTGCAATCATATATGTCCTCATCATTTTCAGTGATTTTAGGATTTCTACCTACATCATTATTGTCAAAAAAAAAATCCAATGGAACCAAACCCTTGGGAATGATGTTATTTTTGAGCTGCACTATATCTCTATCAACAAATTGATTTTGAAAACAATCATCATTTGTGAACAAAGATGCATCCTCTTCCTGGTCACAACAATACTCATCATCAATATTTGAATTGACAAATTCATTAGTGATTTGAAGGAATCGTTCTACCTGTTTGTCATCCTCAAAAAGCTTCCAATACTTAATGATTCATTGAGTTAAAATGTCTTTCAAAGAATTGTTGGGCACATAAGCAACAACATGAGAATGTAAGATATAAATTATGATTTCCTTGAGGGATTTTACCAATGCATATGCTTGTTTATCCAGGATGCCATACTTCAATGGAGAGTCTCTCAAAGTTTTGTTGTAATAGGCTATGGGACTTTCAAATTTGCATTCATCTCTTTGCAACAAAACAACATCAATAGTGTGTTATGAAGCAGAGGAGAACAAGATAAAATATTTTTCAAAATATGGACTGGCCAATATTGGTGCCTTGGTCAATGCTACTTTTATATCCTCAAAATATTTCCTGGCTTCTGGAGTCCATTTTATCTCACTTCCTTTTACAAGAATGTTAGTAATTTATTTTATGATTTCAGCCAGGTTAGGGATAAACCTTCTCAAAAAATTTACTCTTCCAAGAAAAGATTGTACCTCCTGTTTTCTCTTGGGTGTGCCAATATTTAGAATTGATTCCACTCTATTGGGATCTATCTTTATTTCTTCTTTTGAAATGATATTACCAAGTAATTTTCCCTCTTTCATTCCAAAATTCAACTTTTGGGGATTTAATGAGATGTCAAACTTATTACATTTTTGAAAGACACTTTTTAAATGTTTTAGATGTTCATAATCAGAATATGAAAACATAGTAATATCATCTAAATAAATGAAAATAAACTTATCTTTCTCATGAACAAAATCTATTTTCGTGGCCCTTTTGAAGGTTTCCCCTACATTCATAATCCCAAAAGGAATTTTGGCATACATGAACGTGCCCCAAGGTGTTGTAAATGATGTTTTCTCTTGATCATCAGGATGCACCATCATTTAGTTATATCCAGAAAAACCATTAAGCATTGATATTTTCTATGATCCAACCACTTTCTGCAGAATGTAATCCATCTTGGGAAGTGGATAATTGTATTTGAGAGACACTCTATTGATATTTCGAAAGTACACACACAACCCGATATCACCACTTTTCTTTCTGACAAGCACTAGATTTGCCACCCATTTTGAAAATATTAAAGACACTATAATTTTGGAATCAAACAACTTTCTTACCTCTTTCTCAATCAATGGCAGCAACAAAGGATTAATCATTCTCAATTTTTGTTTGAAAGGTTTGTGATCATCCTTTATTGGAATTACATGTTGAACTACCTTAGTATCGTAAACCTTCAAATCCTCATAGCTCTAGGAAAATATATATGTGAAATCCTTCATTAGGTTCATATATCTTTGCTTGATTTTTGGATGGACTGTCTTGGACAATTTGATGATTTTGGGATCTTCCCGAGTCCCAATGTTGCAATCTTCTATTTCCCCATCATTTGCAATGATTTTACAATTTCTGGCTACATCATTATTGTCAAAAAAAAAATCCAATGGAACCAAACCCTTGGGAATGATGTTATTTTTGAGCTGCACTATATCTCTATCATCAATCTGATTTTGAAAACAATCATCATTTGTGAACACAAATGCATAATCTTCCTAGTCACAACAATACTCATCATCAATATTTGAATTGACAAATTCATGAGTCATTTGAAGGAATCTTTGTACCTACTTGTTGTCCATAAAAATATGCCAATACTTAATGTTGTCAAGTACTATTGGCATGTGACTGAATTCAATTTCATAATTTATGTTGGGAAAAAAAGGAATACTGAAAACAAAGGTTGAAGTGGATAGTGCATCAATTAGTTATAAGATGTAAGTAAGATGGAAATAAGACGTAAATAATTCAATCCATGTGAATCCTTCGATCATGAAAATTCAATATAAGACACAAGTAAGATGGAAATAGAAGTTGGATTTCATTAAACAAGAAGTCTCAAATACAGATACATAATCAGAAGAACTAGGGCTTCATTAAAACTTTACAATATGGGAACCTAGCTCCACCATCGACCATAACAAAATATCAAAACCGATTATTTATACTCAGAACAATTCACCCCCATCAGAGATGTGACCTGGCTATTACATTCAAAACTTTGCATCTGCATCTTCTTCTGTCAGACACGATCTCAGATCAGTATGGGCTTGCAAGAAAAACCACTCGTAGGAATACCACAGGCTGACGACACTATTTTCCATGGCTGACTCCTCCATGCTTTTCATTCATGGGATGAGATGAGTTTTCAGCTACCAACACCTACTTTCATAACTTCTTCATCGGGATCTGAATGAGGTTGAATTGACTTCGCACCTGGAAAATGCAGCGACCTCTTCTGGCGGCCAACACTAGCGTTTCGACCCTTAACACAACTCACGTGAACTCTTCTCCTCTACCTACATACTAACTCAGGCCATGACCTAGCGCTTATCCCCTATGAAATTTTGGGATTTCACATTTCAGGATTTTTCACTCCCCTTGATTTCAAATATCTCGATGCTCGAAATCGTGAAATGGCCCATCTATATCAACGGTCGAAGTTTCCTTGAATATGACAGCCGAGATTATTTCCTTGAACAATCTCAGCTGCCCGCTTCTCTCTAGGCACTTTCCATTTCTTTATGGCCCTACTTCTATATGACCGTGGGTTGTGATCATGGGCCCAACTCTCAGACGCATCACGATTTCAAATTTCACAAACAAACGTTGTGCTCCATGCTCAAACCTCTAAGTTGCGAAATCACGATCTCTTGGATCAGGTGCCATGCATCCCCTTTGATCGGACGACCCAGATGAATATCGACATTTCAGCATATCAGCACATCGGGACCTCGGACCATCAACATTTCGGGGCCTGGGACCATCGGGACTTCGGACTATCGAAATTTCGGGACTCGGGAAATCTGTGCATTCCTTGCTTCAGATTTTCCAAAATGACTTTCTCCATGATTCGATCTTGTGTCATGTGTCCTTCCCAGGAAAAATGACTAGGATGGCCTCGCGATTTTGGAACTCTGTCTGACGCTATACTTCGTGTAACTCTATGATATCGATCACTTGATGGTCGTCGATCCGATCTTCCTGATGGATCTTCGTCGTTGAAAGTTGAAATTGCTCGCTCTCTCAATTTGAGTCCATATTGTACCACTTTGAGTGTTGCGCTTTGATTCTTCTTGCACAGGCCGCGAACTTGGGCAACTTGTTGCCCTTGAAAAATATGTGTGATAACATTTTGCGCCACAGGGGATGGCATGCTCCCTGCGAGATACCAAGAACAAGAAGTTCTAGTTGCCTTATGCATTGGGCTATGGAGTCGAGCGCAAAACAACCTATTGAAAAATACAGGATGATACGTAAAAATGAAAATAAATACACATTCTCCAAGGACATTATTTATATATAGTCCTAAACTAATTTATTTTTTACACAGTGTTAGGTGAAAGAAAATTTCCACCATAGCCATTCAAGTACCTTCCTAATTGGATGTTCCTTCACTCTATCCATGATTGATAATAGATAATGCAATCGTGACAGTAGAATGGTTACATTCTCCATCTTTCCTCCTAATGCTAAGGTCAGGATAAATTTGGGCGGCTTCCAAACATCAAGGAAATACAACTCCATGTATTCCTTCACAGGCTCGTAGGCCAAGCGACAAACTCCAAAAAATTTGTAATAGGCAGCCTTCTCTGCTACACATCTTCTCACACATCGCTGAATATCTCTGGTAGGCATAGGTGGGTGAACAGTCGATGCAAGCTAACTGGTCCCAGGTGATGGCTGCTCACTTCCAGGCTTTGGACAAGAGATAAACTGCTCCTCATGTACATGCTTCTCTGTGCCTTCTGTGGGTCCAGGATAGTTTATTTCCACCTAATTCTTTTCCTTAATGAATAAAGGGAAAGGCTCTATAGTTTGGTCTTGGAAACCTTTCATGAAACCATACTCACCTATGAGTATAGGTGAAATAATTCCATTTGAAAATTTCAGAACACCTAAAACGTATGACTCTATTTATATGGCCATAGGATCATGAATAATGTGACATAATCCTGACTGCTCCTCTGTAAAATTCTCTCTTCTTGCAAATAAATTCCCTCCTTTCTATTTTGAAACCAACTCTTGATCATCAATAGTTGTAGTCTCTTCTTCGTAAGAATGGTCACAAGATAATGGTGCAGCAGGATTTAGAACATCAAAACTATGATCAACCAAGAACATACAACTATCTATGCAATCAGCCACTGCTACATGCTCAAAATGTTCTGGAAACTGATCATAAGATTGATATGCATTCCGAAAAATCTATAACTATTGAAGGAACTGATTCCAAATGTGAATCACACCCACTTCCTTGTTGTTGTTCCATATCTGATTCATATTCATTATCTTCTTTCTCAGAATCTGAAACAGATTGGCAGTCTTCTTGCTCATGCAAATTTTTGAGATATGCTTGCTTATGAACCCACTTGCTAGCCGTGATTTTTTCTTAGACCTCTATAGAATCTTCAAACATATGTCTTAATGATGAATATTTCCTTTCTCTGAGGAGAAGGACAAGCTTTGGATGCTGAGCCATGACATAGCACACCATGGCAACAGTCTTTGTGGGTCTGATCTCCACAGACATACTATGATAAACATTGTAAAACCTCTTGTTGAAGACAACCAAGAATTCCTCTTCCCCTCTCCTCAAGGCATTAAACTCAAACCATTACTGATCCAGGGACTTATTCTCACCCCAACACTTTAAAAAAGCATGGCATAGCTCGGTCCAGGAACCAATAGAACCGGCATCCAAACATCTAAACCACACAACAACATCTCTAGACATGGAATGTGAGAACAGTCTCATGATAACATCATCATGAATGATCTCAAATTGATCAATAAATTTATCAAAGGCCCCTAAGTGCCTCTAGGCTGTAACATGATCCTCCCCAGAAAATCGAGGAACATACTCAAAGGAATCAAGAGGATAAGGGTTAAGGTGATATGGTAGCCTCAGAGGTTTAAAAAAATTATTTCTGATTTTAATTTGAAAAGAAGTGGGCTGATCATGAGGATCAACGAGTTGATGGCAAGGCTCAGCAAGAATAATGGAGGGTAACGAGATTTGAGAAGACTGTGAATTGTTTTCAACCTCCTCAGGGCTACAAGGGTGATCAATTTCAAGAGGAGATGCAATACATATCTCACTTTTATAAATAGGTTGAGGTGAAGACACATGATCGACATCTACAACACAAGAAGAGGGCATGTCTTCGTCTTCCAAGGATGGATGAATGAAGGAAGGCTTATTATCATATGAATAGACAAAGCAGAGGATAATCCTCTATATATGTGAAGGAAAAGAGAGAAATGACCCAATAAACAAGAAAAATATTTCATGGATAAATCTCATAAACTGATACTTGGTCTTTCCCTTCGGTATGGTCATCTTTCTGTCATCAGGATCCTCCCTAGTGGGGGTCTTCGATTGTAGAGTCACCAAGTGAATGATATGCAGAATGAGCGTGTCTAGTCTTTGTTCACCACCAAAGACCAGAGCTGATCATTATGTTCTCCCAAGGGATACCAGGTATAGTTAGAAGTAACTATACTGAAACAGTGGAGCTCAGACAGTGGAGTCGCCAGGTGCAAGCGCAATCTTAAATGGTTCTGATGTTTGATTCACCTTTAGAATCATAAGTTAATTGCCATTCTCCTAGGGAAGATATCTTCACTTTCGTCCCCGACAATGGTGCCATAAATGTTAGCACCAGAAGTCACCTCTCGATTGCGGTAGAGATAAGACAAGTACCCATCAGTTTGTATGTCACGGTTAATGGATTTAAAGAGGTCAAATGGGGAAGAATCGAGAGAATATCGTTTTAACTCAGAAAAGATAGGACAATATGCACAAGAAAATGAGGTCTTGATTAAATTCAGCCAGTAAGTTGTAGTAAGGGAAAGTAGGAGGAGTAAATTGAGAAGAAGATGTGAAGGTCTTCTCTGGACATCAAGTCTTCTAGCACCCTAAGGAGGAAAAACTATGAAAACAAGATCCTCTTTAATTTGAAGTTTTAGGAAACTGAAAATGCTATAACTGCACTACAATCAAACATTCATTACAACAAAGTCACCACAATCCATGCAAATCCTTTGATCATGAACATTCAGTATAAGAAGTAAGTAAGATGGAAATAGAAGCTGGATTTCAATAAACAAGAAGTCTCAAATACAGACACATAATCAGAAGAACCAGGGCTTCATTAAAAATTTACAATACGGGAACCTAGCTCCACCATTGACCATAACAAAATATCAAAACCGAGTATTTATACTTAGAACAATTCGCCCCCATCAGAGATGTGACCTGGCTATTACATTCAAAACTTTGTGTCTGCATATTCTTCTGTCAGAAGTGATCTCATATCAGTATGTGTTGCAGAAAAAACCACTCGCTGGGGTACCAGGGGATGATAGCTCTGTTTTCCATGGTCCGTTCCTCCATCCTTTTCATTCATGGTATGATCTAAGTTTTTAGCTACTAGCACCTACTTTCATAACTGCTTCATTGAGATCTGAATGAGGTCGAGTCGACTTGGCGCCTGGAAAATGCAGTGACCTCTTCTAGCGGCCAAAACTGGCGTTTCATCCCTTAGCACAGTTCATGTGAACTTTGTTCCTCTACCTGCATACAACCTCGGTCCATGACCCAATGCTTATCCCCTATGAAATTTCAGGATTTCTCATTTCAGTAGTTTCCACTGCCCTTGATTTCAGAGATGTCGATGCTCGAAATCGCGAAATGACCCATCTTGATCAACGATCGCATTTGCCTTGAATCTGACGGCCAAGATCATTTTCTTGAACAATCTCAGCCACCCACTGCTCGATAGGTGCTTTCCCTTTCTTGATGGCCCTACTTCCATATGACCGCAGGCTATGATCATGGGCCCAACTCTTAGGCAAGTCGCGATTTTGTGTTTCGCGAACTCATGTTGTGCTCCATTCTCAAACCTCTGAGTCATGAAATCGTGATCTCTTGGATTAGGTGCCATGAATCCCCTTTGATTGGATGACCCAGATGAATATCGACATTTCAGGATATCAGCATATCGAGACCTCAAACCATTGGCATTTTGGGGCCTCAGACCATCACGACTTCGGGCTATCAAAATTTTGAGACTCGTGAAATATGCACATTCCTTGCTTCATCTTTTCCGAAATGAATTTCTCCATGATTCGATCTTGTGCCACATGTCCTTCCCTATATCAATGGGTAGGATGGCCTTGCGATTTCAGAACTCTGTATGACGCTATACTTTATGTAACTCTATGATCCCGATCGCCCGACGTTCGCCGATCCGATCTGCCTGATGGATCTTCGTCGCTGAAAGTTGAACTTGCTCGCTCGCTCGATTTGAGTCCATATTGGACCGTTGTGAGTGTTGCGCTTTGATGCTTCTTGTGCAGGCCGCGAACTTGAGCAACCTGCTTCCCTTGAAAACTATATGCGATAACAGTGAGGATTGTAGGTCAATGTAAATAAACATATCATAATCGAAAGGAGTAGCTAAAATCTCATGAAGGAGTAGCTAAAATATAAAAAAATTTCAACTTACTGTTTGGTATGGTGTAGGTAAGACAATTACTTGTTGGGACAAGGATTTGTCACTATGAACGAAAATGACAAGAATCTTGCTTGGTTAAGAGCGGCATTAGAGGCGAGGGGCGATGGAAAATTTTATTTCCCTTGCTATGATTGCAGGGGATTGCAAAGAAAAAGACTTTTAATAACAACAAATTAAGTACATTGTAGGGAGAAGGGGCACACCGAAGGGGGTGATGAATATTGTCCCTTGGTAAGAGGATTCAATATTTAATGTATTCTCTGTAATAATCATCATGTCATGAATTTTAGTAATATTTCTTATCGGGATTTTTATATTTTCTATACACACTAACTTTTCTATGTTTTTTTTAAATATATAGACGATGCCCCCAAAATTTCGACCTCCAGGGAGTTATTTGCCAAGTGCTAGTAGAAATACTCCTTTACAGGGTGATGGAATTCAAGATCAGTATATTGAAGTTGTTGATCAAGTTATTAATTATGATATGGATGGAGATAACGTTATTGATTCAAATCAGGAAGATGAGATACATAGATTGATTCAAGACACATTTTCTCCAATGGATGAGGACAACCAGGATGATAGTCATGATGTTGATCCTCTACTCGAGAAGTCACGTCAACCTCTTTCTGAAGGCTCAACAACAAATCTTGTATCTGCTATATTTTTGTTGGTGAACTTGAAGGTTTTGAATGGTTTATCAAACACATGCCTCACACATATACTAAGGTATTTAATTTGTTAATTATTTATGCCTGCATGTTCACAAATACTTAAAAGGTTCAAATTTTTCCTATATTGCTATTATTTTATAAATTATAAATTAGTATATTGGATGTGATATTGATGATTAATATTGTTTACATTGACATATTGTTTTGAATTTTGTAGATTGTTAGGTGAATTTCTATTACCAACGTAAAATATTTTGCCACGCACATATCGATAAATATCCGTGATTATGAAAGAAATTGGAATGGATTATCAGACTATTGATGCATGTCCTAATGATCATATCATATACTATGGATAATATGCATCAGAAAATGAATTCCCACAATGTCAAATAAGTAGATATTGAACCGATAAAGCGTCAAAGAAGGTGTCTCACAAAGTTCTTTGTTATATTCCGATAATTCCACGTTTCCAACAGTTCTTTAGGTGCCAAATTATAGCACAGTTTATGGATTTCCATGCAAAGAACAGAATTCAATGCGATGTTCTTCGAATGCCTGCAGATGGTTCTACATTGAAGTACATCGATGAAAAGTTGCCAATTTTTAAAGAAGAAACTCATAATGTTAGACTTTCGTTGGCCGCTGATGGTGTCAATCCATTTGGAGAGCTTAATTCTACATTGAAGAACCATAGTTATCGAACTATAGACAAAGAAAAATTCAATGGTAAAGAAGAAAATGGAAAAAAAACACGAAGAATGACACCTCGCCTATGGAAGCTGGAATATATTATAAATCATCAAGGTACACAAATTATTTATGTATGACATATTATATAAATATTTGGTTAATTTGATTAGTATTAACTTCATTTTGTCCCATTAATTAGTGTTAATTTCAATTTGTTGATGTTTCATGAATGTCCTTAAGGCACGAATGGGCTTCCACGAGGAATGAAAAATTACCCGATGCAATTCAGTAGATTTCCATACTACGAGCACCTACAAATAGTTCATCTCTTTGATACAATGCATATCAGGAAGAACATAACATAATTGTTATGGAGAATATTAGATGGAAGGACTGACAAAGAGAGAATTGGAAAGATTTGTTGTGACATCCGGGAAGCTAATCACGCATTGCAAAGTGTTATTATTAATTCTAATGGCGATGGTTGTGAACAAAATACTAGTCTTCCTTGGTTATTGACAGAGCAACAAAGAAATATTGTAAAAGAGGTCATTCGAAAAATTAGGTTTCCGACGGGGTTTTCATCGAACATACAAAATATCTTAACGAAAAAAGGTGATTTTGGTGGGGTTAAAACACATGACTGGAATAAATTCATTAAGGTAATTAGTAGGTTATAATATATTTCCTTATTAGTACACATTTTTTGGAAACAAATAATAATTATTTGTTTTTTTTTATAATATGTTCTACCTTTATCTCCCCCGGACGACTTTGACAACAACATAAAACAAATTATTTATGTACTTGGAAAATACATGAGGTAAGTATTGTTTTATAAGGAAAATGTACTTCTTATGTGATTTGTAGCAGAACTTATTGACATATTATGTTTTATATGCAAATTTATGTATTCCTTGATATTATTTTACTGCATCGACATTTGTAGATGGCTATCATCAAAAGAAATCCATAAAGAAGATATAAGGTATTGGAAGAGAGAAATTCCCCGACTAATGTGTCAAATGCAATAGTATCTACCTCCATCATTTTTCAATGCACAAGAACACTACCTCATACACAAAGTTGAGGAGATTGAATTATCTGGACTAGTACACACAAGGTCAATGTGGATGGTGCAGAAGTAGTTGAATTCACTGAAGGCTTTTGTTAGACACAGAGCATGTCCGGAGGGTTCTATGGTTGAGGGATATATGGTATATCAATGCATGGTGTATATTAGTCAATATCTACCTAAATTAGCAGAAAATATGAATGTGCCTCACATTTTGCATCTCGACTCCATCAACAAATTTGAAGGGGAGGTCATATTGGGGAAAGATAAAATGAGGACTGTGAAAGGTAATTATTAGATGTTGATGTATATTTAATATATTATACATTTATTTTTCCAATTTTATTTTATCATACTGATGTTTTACATTTTTTTTTCTTGCATATTGAACTATATTAAATTATTCCTTTATTAACAATAGCTAATTAATGATGGAAAATTGTTATTTTATCATATAGAGTGGGATGCTTTACATTTATACATTGTAAACAACCTTGATTGCATGGAGCACTGGATAGAATACACTGAAGAATACTTAGGTAGTTTATCATGGGAAGGGGTGAGTAAGATGATTAAAACAACGCATCGTCATCGAGATCAATTTCCTGATCTTACATCAAGGGAAGTTGATTTAGCCTTTGGTTTAAAAGATAAACAGGAAAGTAAATTTTTTACCCACATTTTCCTAGTTATTTCCCAATTTTTCAATGTATTTGGTTTGTTTAATTTTTTAAATGTATATTTACTAAGTCCTATATGAGATTTATTAATTGGCAATGTATTTTTTACTTGTTTCCATGTTGCAGTTGAAACATCACAAGGTTATGTGGTGTAATGGTCATAAATTTCATATCAAAATGTTGTATGATAAGATGAAAACCTCGGATTGTGGGATAACTGCAATGTTTAAGGTCACCAACATTTCCTCTAGAAGTGACAGAAATCCAGAGGAAACTGAGAATATGTACTATGGGCATTTGGATGATATAATTGAGTGTGATTTTACTTCCTTTAAAATAGTTTTGTTTGAGGTGAAATTGTATAGGATATAGATGCATGAGCGTGATCCTGAAAGAAATGTTAATGAGCATGATAATGGATTTACCATGGTTAATACAAGGGCATTTGAACTAGCTACAGAGCCTTATGTTCTTCCAAGTCAATGTGAGCAAGTATTTTAATCAGAGGTACCTGGTAAAGTAGGTTGGTCATATGTTATAAGATATGATCCAAGAGGAATAACATTAAAGTATAATCATGTATCCGAGGATGAAGATAATAATGAGGAAGAAGATCATGATTAGGCAGATTAGGAGAAGGTGGCTGATTTATTCGATGTGTCAGATGAAGAAGTTGAAGAAGTTAATCATCCAAATGTAGGAGATGATGATCTCATTGACAATATCAATAACTATATTAGCAAAAATGACATTGATGATGAAGTTGATATGAATGAGCCTTTCACCAATATCGATTATGAACCAAATCCTGATGCAGATGTTGAGCTGGATGAAGAAGAAGATGACTGATATTTGATTGTTGAAAATAAGAGGTATGTGTTTATATATTTTATATGATCTTTATATGTTTTTATTTTGTATAATATAGTATATGATACATGTTATTTATAATTTCAAATTAGGTACTATGGGAAAATTGAGAGTGATGTGAGGGGGGGGGGGGCGGGGGGCATAATTAGAGCTTCAACCTTCACATGGTTGCCCCTGTTTAGTAGATAATGAACTATTCTCAAAACCAAGAGGATCTTTTTGCAACATGGGAAGAGGCCCGACACCTTCAAAATTATCATTCTCCAAATATTATATACAAATTTTACAAGGAAATTGTACTAGGACTAGACATGGGCAACAGTGACACGAGAAAATGTTTTCAAACTGTTTCAGTATACATTGAAATTTGACATGGATAGACTATTATCATGCCTTAACGATATGGGAGGGTTTCTGGAATCAAATTTGACTCATACACCCACTTTCTTCCATGATCAACTCATCATGTAAACCATAAACCCTAATTTAGTGGAGTCATCAATTTGTCATGTTTTAGTGTTTTGTTATCACACTGTAATTTCTCAGGCTGAGGGAGAAATTGACAGAGGTAAACAAAAAGCCACTTGGATTCTAGGATCTATCCCTCCAAGACTCAAAGAGGGATCTCTCTATATGATTTAACTTTGTTTAGATGAGACATTAGGCTAGTTATGAGGACAAAAGGTTTGTTTTGGGTTGGGAAAACAAAAGAGGACAATTGGGAAAAATGGAGTCAAAGGTTAAAGTGATTAAATGAATGGATAACTGAGACAAAATGTAGCCAGGAAGGTTAATCATGTCAGTGGATCCTTTGAGCTTATAAAATGGGAAGAGAAGAATATATTGAAGTTCATTTCAAATGCAGAGCAGAGCTTATCTGAATTCTAAATTCTAATTTCAAAAGAAAACATAAATATTGTTTTAAGGAAGAGAAGGGTGTTTGAGAAAAATCTTGAGCCTAATATTCTTATAAACAATAAGGAAAGAAAACAATAAGTGAAACAAGATAAATACAAGTAACATCAGAAAAAAATTCACCACTTAATCATGACACAATAATATGGAAATATAATGCCTTTGTATTCATCCATAATAGTCACTTACAACCTTTGAAACATGTTTACAATGGATGGGGGCATTTCCATGCCATCCTTCCATGCCAGTCTAACCCTTTTGACTATGGCCTCTATGGGATTATATAATATTCACAAAATAGTTTCAGATCCTCAAATGATGCATCTGAAAATTACAATTGTTTTCAAAGTCTATCTCATTACAAAATTCTAGGAGATAGATCCTAGTCTTAAGGGATCGAATCCCTATCAAAAATATGTTCTTCGACATCTACATAGCCTTGCTAGATGATGATAAGGCTGATCTAGATCTTTCACTAACAACTAAGCCATGAATCAATTATCTTCAACCAAAATGGAATCATCTTTGAACCTTTCTCCTTTGTATTTGCTTCAAAATTTGAAAAAGATATTCCTTCTCATCTATTTTGGAGTTGGGATGCATCTGAAAGTCTCCTTGAGTGATCTGGAAGAAAATGGATCTAATCTGGGAGAAAATATTGTCATTATGTCCATCTCTTCACTTTTGACAGCTAACACATATAGGATAGAGCCAATTTAGCTGTCGAAAGTCAGGGGATTTGGCAGCTAGCAACACCTTTGTGGACCAAAATGAGCTTCTGAAAGTATTGAGCTTTACAAAACCATTCAAAATTGAAAAAATTGATTCCTTTACTCTGTCTAACTCTTAGTATTCCTCGTTCAGGTTCATGGATACCTCAACCAAAGCTTCTATACCAACATGAGCTCTTGGTTTAGGTTTTATAGGTGTTAGTTTAAACCTCAAGAACTTGATCATTTGGTAAAGTTTCTGGTTTTTCTTAAATGGTTTTTTATTCTTCCTTTCCAAAGATACTGTTGGGCCTGTGATATGATCGATTTCATGACGTTAATTAGACCCTTTTTTTTCAAATGTGTATATGCGTTTTCATGTTTTAAAGAAGTTTTTGAAGATATTTTGTGTCAAAATGCTATGATCCACACCAGGTATGCATAATTCATGTTTTATGATGATCGTGAGTGTAATTCAGTATGATTTTATGTTTCCAAGAATCTAATTCACATTTTTTGGTGTCATAGGGAAAAATCGCATCTTGTTTTTGCTTTCGACACTCAGTCTGGTACTCCATCTGACACTCAATCCGATACTCCATCCAACACTCTGTCCTGCATAAAAACGATGGGCGATTTGGCAGTTATGGTATTGGCAGAAAATGATGGGAGAATCCAAGAAATGGGATTTTCTCGTGCTCGTGCTCTCTAGCTATTGAACTCTTGACAACTCGATTTGGGTTGTTATGTGAGATGATTATTGGCACAGTTCATTTCGACACTTAGGGAATATTAAATGCAATTTACTTTTTTTAGAAGAAGATTGAGCCTCCAGTGGTCGACCTCTCAATTTGTAAATCTTATAAATACCACCTCAATGGTTAGAAAATAGTTGAGAAGTCATGTTCTAGAGCCAAAGACAATTTTATCTCTTTTTTGCCATTTTCGTTTTGCTAGACTGTGTAAAACCTACGTTTTGAGTTTTAATGGTGAAATTGCTTTGTTGAAGTTCGTGGTGTGCATTTGAGGAGTGACCACGACTTGTTGGGGGGCTCACCAACAATATGGGTAACTATCCTATGAGTTTTCTTGTAAATTGAGTAGAAGAGATGTCTTTTTATTTTATTTTCTGTACATGAATTGTTCTTTTACTTCTTTGTTATATAATTTGTTGTTTATGATTTAATCAGCTTAATTTAGTTTTGCAGGTTGATATGAAGGATCTTATTAATATGCATTGACTTTGTAGATAGTACAAGCAAGCTTGCAAGCTTAGATATTAACCATGTGTGTAGCTAGATGATAGATTAAAATTTCTTTTATGTTGAAAAGATGACAAAAACAGAGTTTTTAATTCATGCTTTCTTTGACAAAGTTTCGGTGGATGGATAGTCATCGACCTTTAGTTTTCAATTTTAGTTTGTCGATCTAGTTCCCATTTAGATTTATTTATTTAATTCATCATTTAGTTTCTTATTTTCTTTCTTGTCATATGCTGAAATAATGTTTAATTTTTGTTTATAAGCATTTCTCTTTTTGCAATTTGAATTGTCAAATAGAACTAGTTTAGTTTACTTCATGCAATTTCTTTCTTAGATCTAGATTGCAATTTCAATTCATAGTTACTTATTGAGTTTAGTATAGTATGAGTTTGCTTACGTAGTATAAAGTGCAATTGAATTTTGTAGAGTAGTCTCTTTATACTGTTAATGGTTAAAGTATGATTGAATAATCACATGGATATGCAGGATAGTTGATGTTGTTTCCATCATGGCTAAGTTCTCACTAGATTGCCTGATTCACACTTTTCACTTTTCTATTGAAGTCAATATTGATTTTATCCCTCTTGAATTATCTTTCATTGTTAAGTGTCATCGTGATATTATAAGACACTGGAGACATTCACACAACCATCAACACTATATTTGAGTTTTCATAGATTAGAAGATAGTTTTCTTTCTTTCATAGATTAGAAGATAGTTTTCTTGTTGTTGTAGGATAGATAGTCTTCTTGCTTTGGTATATTAAAGGATAGTTTTCTTATCATCGATTAAAGATTAGTTGTTAATTCCTCTTGATTTTAATTTAGTAGATTTCCTTTTGTAAATTAGAAATAGTTGTGAAGATCAGTTTAAGAATAGAGTTCACTTGTCTCTTATCTTAGTTAGTTTCTTATTGAGTAGTTTTAATTAGTTTACTTGTTGTATAAGTTATCCTAGGTTAGTTAGTTGTTTACATGCTTTAATAGGTTAGTTGCTTACTTGTCTATTCTTTCTTTGATAGTGTAGTTGTTTGTTTATTTACTTGCTTTCACAAGATAGTTGCTTATTGAATTTAAGTAGGTTAATTACAAGTAGTTTGTTGTTGCTATTTTCTTATTAGATAAATAGTTTTATTTTTCTTATTGTTATGAATGAACTAGTCTTCTTTAAGTAGGGTTTCCATTTGCTTTATTAGAACTATCCATCAATCCTTTGTTCAAAGGTTACTTAGGGTACATAGTTTGAGTTGCTCAATAGAGTTTGATCATTAGTAGTCCTTGCTTGAGTAGATTATCCCTTAGACAAGCACTTCCTTATTTAGACTATACTACTACCAATCCTTCTACCTTGGCATATATTTTGCTACAACTCCAAGTTTACTTACCCCAGGTTGACAATTTAATTGAGGGTTTTTAGTGTGCTTTTAGTGCATATAGAACACCCACCATTTTTGGCGTCGTTGCCAGGGAGTTGTCTCAAGGTAGGAAATAGTTAGGAAATAGATCATTTCTAGACCTTAGCATTAGATTGGTGGTGGGGGAACTTTAATACGAGAGGTAAGAACCTACGCATCTGCTATTGCAAGCTCCCCCAAACCCAATTGTAATTTTTCTTTTTGTTTTTGTTTACTTTCATGAATAGACCTAGAGACCCAAAAGGTAGATATGTTAAATCTAAATCAGACCTTTAAACTAAGGTTCCTTCCGACCTTTTGGGGGGAAGGAACGTCCCAATCGTAAATTCCACAGACCAATACTGAAAAACAGGACCAAGCTCAACCCATAGAGCTAAAGCAGTCTTTGAAGAGACTAAAACAACGAGCACTATAGAACAAAAGTTGAAGCATCAGTAATAGTGGGACATGAGGCAAGACCACTCGAGCCCTCTACAGAACCAAACAACACAAACTTTGTTTCTTTAACACCGCTAGGAGGAATTCGAAGGTGACCATTAGTTCGGAAGAACTCTCTCAAATCCTAGCAACAACTGGGATCTCTTCTTTTTCAGGAAGAACGCATCTTGAAAATAGTCAAGAACTTGTCTACCTCTCCAAAAATATTAGAAGAATCAAGGTCCTATGAGATAAAAAATGATTTTTCTTGCCAAAATGCGAAGGAAGCTGAAAAATTATGGACTACATCAAGTGGAGAGAAATAAATAAGACCTGAGATTGAGGAGTTCTGAACATCCATCTCAACAGATATTTTATGTACTTCAGAAATCAATCATCCAGAATAAAAGGATCTGCATAACATGATGAAGGAGAGCATATAAATTACTATTGATGAACATCAAGATTACATTGAAATTTGGTTTCAAGAGGTCATTAGGCCACAATACTATTCTCTTCTTCAACACCTTATGATGCCAAAACAGGTAGGTTGGTTGGTTCTTCATATCCAGGTAATCAATGCGGTAACTTTTTCATATATGGATATGAGTATGTTTCTTATCTTTCTCCGCACACGGTTACATTGGAAGAGTTCTTACACTTGAATATATATTTTCCCTTTATTTTTAGGTAGGGTATGATAGTAAATAAAAGATGCATGTTGTTAGTTTAGCTTAAAGTCTAATGCAACCGCATTTGACATTTTCTTTTAATAAAAGAACTATGAGATACATGTTCCTATGACTTGATCTCATTGATCTCATTGTTTATTATATTTTAGAGTGTGGTTTTTGCAAACAGTTTTAGAGATCTCTGTAGTTATTTCTATCACCAAGGGTAGACAATTCCAAGGAAATATAAAAGAAGGATTTTCTTCAAAAACATTGCTATATTTGAACCTTGTTGTCTTCTAAGCATCAAATGAATAATGAATTGTTGTAATTAGCCATATTTTTGCAAAGACATTCATCTTGTTTTTCTCAAGGCATCTTAAATAATAGTTTCTCTTGAACCTTCACTATTATATAAGGAAGTGACACCGTAACCATCAATCTTAGAGGTCTCTCATACAATTTCTCCAAGAAACCTGAGTAAGTGAGTAAAGTATCTTTATTAAAGAGTAACAAGGAGGTATGATTAGTGGTTAGTCATGGAAACATCACAATAACTTACAAAAGAAGAAAGTGAGTTGAGCCTAGAGATACCTTTCTATTCTTTCCCAATGGTACCTTCCACTACACACTAAATAACTTGATTACATCATATATTTATATAGGCTACGTCCTCTTAAGTACCCCTTACATCTTGACAATCACTAAGGAATATATATATAATGGAAAGTCATCCTCCAACATAAATACCATCCCAATAAAAAGAAAGAAAAAGTTGTTTTCAAAGATGCCCCCCATCTTCTTGCATAAAACAATCTTATACTAAAATCTTAAAATATGGAGGGCCAGTCTTTGAGGGTGTAAGAGGCTAACCCGTTAGGATACTGAACAGGTCTGTTGGCAGCGGGTACCAGCCTGTGGTATGACTAGACAAACCCGTCGAAGTATTGAACAGGATTGCTGGCAGCAGGGCATTCTACCTAGCAAGGATGGTAATCTAACAAAAATAAATAATAAATTTAAACTTGTCCTGATGTAAGACATTACTTGTAGACAAAGCTGACAGGAAGTATGTATGGTTAAGCTAAGGCTAATGAACTCCATAAATTTTCCATTGGGAACTAACTTTGAGACTATCTTGAAACTCTCTTGCCTACATGTTCTTATCTATATATAGGATTCTCTTATCCTATAGGTGGGGCCATCTTTTAACACTTCTCATCATACCAATCTTTGAAAATTATCTCTACACTTAACAAGCTATAAATCTTTAGCCATTGGGAGAACTGAATGGTTTCCTATATTTTTTATTGTGAGGTGTCACAATACTTAAGTGTGGGGGAGGGGTTCATGAGTTGAAAAATGATCATTTCCAAGAGAAGTAAATCTTTGTAAAAAAAAATGTATTATTTTCATGATACATGTTATTACATAAAAAATCATTCTATTTTGAAGTGCTAAATTCCTTGTGTGTCATAAACTATTGTACATACCCTTAACAGACCACTTTATTGACTTATTTTCATTACAGGTTGTTCATTATAGGATTGAAATTACATGTCTTATGCGAGTGGATTGAGTAAGAATGGTGGCAAAATCAATAACAATGGAACATTCTTATCCTACCTCTCCTCCTATTCACTATGTTCGTGGAATGAATTGCCTCAGCCACAAATCTCCCAAGAGTTGGAGACTGTTGGTTTAAACGCCACCAGTTGCCAAGAACAAGCTATAACAGGGTTTTCAAACTCGAATTTCAGAATATTTCTAGAGATAAGGGATATTCCAAGGAATGGATAAAAGAGGAACTGATCAACCCTCTCATAGTCATCACTAGGTTGATCACATGCGAAGGTAGATATTCCACTTTCAAAGCTTGTCATTTCAGATTGCTAGCTCATTTTCAGTTCAACAATCCATTGAATTTTCCCTTTTAATTCTTAAATATTCTTGAGAAGATGTCTTCCTAAGTGAGGAAGAATGCAACCAATCCCCATAACAACCTATTTCACCACGACCTTATCAAACTACTTGTCTTAGCAGAGTTGGAAAAACAGGGGAAAATGTGGGATGAGTTCATTTACCAATTTGCAAAACCTCATCTTACAATCAAGACTAGAAATAAGACTCTTGATATAGGGAATATTACTCCACCCAAACCCTCATGCTCAATCTATTCCTTTACCAGACCAAAAGTCCAAGAAACTTGTTGATACCCCTATAGCCTCATCGGGAAAGAAGACCAAGAATCCTATTGCTAACCCCACTCTAAAAATAGTAAAGACCTATTGCTAATTCATGGCATGAGGACATGCCATATATTCGGTCTAGGGGATTTTCTTGAGCTAAAAAATGCTAAGCACTTCCGATTTGTATAACAAACCCATGAGAAGAGGAAGTAGGATTTCTTTCAAAATTATGTCATACTGTATTTTTACAATGTCTTGGGATATTATATCAACAGTTGTTTGTATTGGTATGCTAAATTCTATATTTTTGACATCATTGTGTGTGTTATAATCTTTCTATTCATTTTTATGTTTATTCTATAGAATACTTCATATACTTAACTACTCCTTGTGACAAATACAAGATAACAACTGCTAAATACATACTGCTGTCGGTATTACAAACTTATGAAAAGAGGAACAATTGTTTGAATTGTTATAGATCGATGAAAGGAAATGAAAATTCTCCTGTTCACCATGCCTACTAGTACAAACCAAGCCTTTTGTTAGTATATGTCAGTTCTATCAGTCACCAGTGATCAAATTTACTCTTTCATGTTGATAGGGTTATTAGGTCAAATTGTTATATTTTCAAAATAAAATTCTCAAATAAAATTTGACATCTCTTGGTTGTAATATGGTCATTGGTGTCTCTATATGTCCTTAATACTCCATCCACTCATCCAAGGCCATAAATTTTCATCATGGTCATGTCATCATTCCTTGTCATAAATTTTCAAATGATTGTCTTGGTCAAAGCTCTACTTCAAAATTGATTTCTGAATTAAGGAAGATGAATTTGACAAAAGTGAAGGAGGTTTTTGTCAATAATAGACCAATAAACAAAAACCTCCTTCATTTTATGCACAAGTGTTATTATTTGAGAGAATTCTCCAAATACAGTCTCTATAGAAGGGTTTCTACACATTTGGACAACTTGACTTCAAGTCTATTTTTCAGAGGTTTGGAGAAGGCATTTGCAGTGCTTGATGGTTCCATTATGTATCGGACATCATAAAATTTCCAACCATACCACTTTCAGCCCAAAAATCCTCTCTGAAGGCCTCCATAATCCCTCTCAAAGACCATGGTGCGCTTCTTCTAAGAGCATGTTGCGCTTCTGTAAGTTTTGAGTAACCCACTTCAAGATAGGATTCTGAACAAATGGGAAAGTAATTTTGAAACATGGAGGAGGTTTGTGTTCATAACATACCAAAACACAATAACCTCTCTCAGTTTTTGAATATACATTATGGTTTGGGATATATTAAATTCTCTTAAAGGCCTAATTATTCAGAAAATAAAACACTCGATTTTTCTTGTTTTAGTCATGTTTTCCTAACAACTGGAACTGACGTTTTGAAAACCAAGAGAGGTTTTTATCAAGTACATATTCAAAAAAAAAACCTCTCTCAGATTGTACACAGGATTTACTATCTTGTAGTTACAGGTGTCACTTTGATAGCTATTTTTCACAAGTTCGCCAGGCCAAAATTGTTGCGCTTCTGGGAAACCACTTTTGGAACTAATTTTGCAGAGGTAAAATTGTTTTTTTTCCATAGTTTAAAGGATCAAGGGTATAATATACATCTCAGGGCTTCCTCACATGTCATGAGAAGCCTCCAAAAACCCCAAACCCTCCAGTTCAAACTTAGATAGCATGAAACACTGAGTCGTCATTTACGCCATGATAACACTGTCCTACAAGCCAAGATGAATTCTCTACAGCGTTAGGTTGATGATATGACTTCCACCAATAATAGTCTATGGATGCAATTGAAACATCACAAAATCCCCCGGGCAAGAGAGAGAAGCTTGTAAAGCTAATCCACCCCCTCCTTCGCAAGTTTAGTCATGGAGGGAAATTTATTTTTGTTTAGAGTGAGACCTGCAAAATCTTAGGTGTGGGGGTAATGTTGTGCCCGTGATGTGATTGATTTTAGGACGTTAATTATATCCTTTTTACCGAATGTGTATATGTGTTTTCATGTTTTAAAGAATTTTTTCATGAGATTTTGTGTCAAAACGCTATGATCCACACCAGGTATGCATAATTCATGTTTTATGATAATATTGAGTGTAATTTAGTATGCTTTTATGTTTCTAGGAATCTAATTCACATTTTTTGGTGTCACGGGGAAAAATCGTAGCTTGTTTTTTCTTCCGACACTCAGTCTGGTACTACATCCGACACTCAGTCGGGTACTCCATCTAGCACTCCATCCTACACAAAAATGATGGGAGATTTGGTTGTTATGGTATTGGCGGCCAGTGATGGGAGAATCAGAGACATGGTTTTTTCTCATGCTCGTGCCCTCTAGCTATTGAACTCTTGACAACTCGATTTGGTTTGTTATGTGAGACGATTATTGGCTCACTTCATTTCGGCAGTTAGGGCATCTTAAATGCAATTTACTATTTTTAGAAGATGATCGACCCTCTAGTGGTCAACCTCTTAGTTTGTAAAGCTTATAAATACCACCTCAGTGGTCAGAGAATAGTTAAGAAGTCGTTTTCTAGAGACAAATAAAATTTTAGATCTGTTTTACCAAACTATGTAAAACCTACGTTTTTAGTTTTAATGGTGAAATCTCTTTGTTGAAGTTCGTGGTGTGAATTTGAGGAGTGACCACGAATTTCTGGGGGGCCCACCAGTAGTCTGGGTAACTATCCTATGAGTTTTCTTGTAAATTGAGTAGCATAGATGTCTTTTTATTTTATTTTCTGTACATGAATTGTTATTTTACTTCTTTGTTATATAATTTGTTGTTTATGATTTAATCGGCTTAATTTAGTTTTGCAGGTTTATATGAAGGATCTCGTTAATATGCATTGACTCTATAGATAGTAGAAGCAAGATTGAAAGCTTAGATACTAACCATGTGTGTATCTAGATGATAGATTAAGTTTTCTTTTGTGCTAAAATAGATGATAAAAATAAAGTTTTTAATTCATGCTTTCTTTGACAGAGTTTCGGTGGATGGATAGTCATGAGCCTTTAGTTTTCAATTTTAGTTTGCAGATATAGTTTCCATTTAGCTTTATTTATTTAATTCGTCATTTAGTTGCTTATTTTCTTTCTTGTCATATGCTGAAATAATGTTTAATTTATCTTTATAAGCATTTCTCTTTTTGCAATTTGAATTGTCAAATAGAACTAGTTTAGTTTACTTCATGCAATTTCTTTCTTAGATCTAGATTGCAATTTCAATTCATAGTTACTTATTGATTTTATTATAGTATGAGTTTTCTTACGTAGTATAGATTCCAATTGAATTTCATCGAGTAGTCTCTTTATACTGTTAATGGTTAAAGTATGATTGAATAATCACATGGATATGCAGGACAATTGATGTTGTTTCCATAATGGCTAAGTTCTCACTGGATTGCCTAATTCACACTTTTCACTTTTCTATTGAAAACAATATCAAGTTTATCCCTCTTGAATTATCTTTCATTGTTAAGTTTCATCGTGATATTATAAGACAATGGAGACATTCACACAACCATCAACACTATATTTGAGTTTTCATAGATTAGAAGATAGTTTTCTTACTTTCATAGATTAGAAGATAGTTTTCTTGTTGTTGTAGGATAGATAGTCTTCTTGCTTTGGTAGATTAAAGGATAATTTTCTTATCATAGATTAAAGATTAGTTGTTAATTCCTCTTGTTTTTAATTTAGTAGATTTCCTTTTGTAAATTAGAAATAGTTGTGAAGATCAGTTTCAGAATAGAGTTCACTTGTCTCTTAGCTTAGTTAGTTGATTATTGAGTAGTTTTAATTAGTTTACTTGTTGTAGAAGTTATCCTAGGTTAGTTAGTTGTTTGCTTTCTTTAATAGGCTCGTTGCTTACTTGTCTATTCTTGCTTTGATAGTGTAGTTGCTTGTTTATTCTCTTTCTTTCAGAGGATAGTTGCTTATTGAATTTAAGTAGGTTAAGCACAAGTAGTTTGTTGTTGCTATTTGCTTATTAGACCAAAAAATTGCTTTTGCTTATTGTTATGAATGAACTAGTCTGCTTTAAGTAGGGTTTCCATTTTCTTTCTTAGAACTATCCATCAATCCTTCGTTCAAAGGTTACTTGGGGTACATAGTTTGAGTTTCTCAGTAGAGTTTGATCATTAGTAGTCCTTGCTTGAGTAGATTAACCCTTAGACAACCACTTACTTATTTAGACTATAATACTACCAATCCTTCTACCTTGGCATATATTTTGCTACAACTCCAAGTTTACTTACCTCGATTTGACAAATTAATTGAGGGTTTTTAGTATGTTTTTAGAGCATATAGAACACCCACCAGCTACATGAATCAGAGATAACCTTTTAAATGAGTCTCTAACCTCATCAAATGTTCTTTTCATAGCCTGATTATGATATTTTATGATTCTTTCTAATAGCCTAAGCTCTATTACTTCCTTTTTAAGCTTTTGAATATTGGATGCTTTACTGATCTTTTGTTTTGTTGATGTCTTAGGTACCTCAAATGTTGGAGCTTCGACTTCAGTTTCCTCTCTCTCCTCCATGGGTGGTTCAGACTCATAATTTGAGTATGGAAAATTCAAGATGTTTTTATCAACACCACTTCTTTGGCCCTCTATTCCCTGATCAAAATCAAGCTTATTTTTTTCCTTCTTAGACCTGGGTGAAGGGGTTAGTTGTTATGTTTGAACTGGTGATAGATCCCTTATCTTTCTCTTACTTCTCTTTGGTGTAAATGAATTCTTTGTAGGTGTCTTCTTACCCTTAGGCTGGATCTCTTGCTCAAATTCTCCCCAAAATAGGACATAGTCCCATGTATTCTCTCTTCTCTGGAGTTCCTCCATCATTATAAGCTTAATAAGGCCATAATGGAACAATCTATTGTTTTCTTTCTCAGGTTTATCTTGGACTTTTTGTGCCATTTTGGTGAGGCTCCTATGAAGATAATGAGGCAAATTCAGAGGGTTTCTGCCTGTGAAATGATTGATAAGCCTGAAATGGTACAACATGACCCTGCCATACCTCCCTTCACAAGTTATGTACACCTGAATAACCATCATCAATTTCTTCCATTTTTCTTCCAAGTAATTCCTGGGAACTTCCCTTTGCCAAATAATGCTCTGGAATTCTGGCTTAAGGTAAGACCTAGATTCAATGTCTTTAATGGAAGTGGTCTTGAACCACCTCTCACCTTCTCCATGCATATTAGTTGTTGCAACAATACTTGCCTCATCTATATGCATTTACAGAGGACCCAATTTCACTTTAGCTCCATCAAATCTTTTCGCAAATGCCTATGCAGTTCCCTGATGATACCCTTGTAATTTTTCACAAAACCTGTAGCAACCTACACCCTTGAACATTTGACAAATATCTAGATGAGATTCTAGATATGAAATATCTTGCAGCTCCCTCCTGAGCAATGCTCCTCCAATAGGCATCTACAAAAAACCTGTTAATACCTTGAAAACACTAAAATATGGGTTGATGGATGGTAGACCAGTGCTAGGAAAAAGGAGAAAGGAAATACAGATGAGGGAAATTCGTGAGATAAGAAAATGTTTTGGATGGAAAACTTTTAAAAATGCCAAAAAGGAATAGCTTAGATCATAATGTTTATTTAACACCAACTCAGACAGTGATGGTTTCTCTCACAAGGAGATAATGGAAATGACTATTGATGATGGCAGGATTTCGAATAGACATCTTGGGGTTTTGAATCCTTCATCAAATAATGAATACAAACCAAAATAAATGATTGAGACCAAGCAAATCATATCTGGAGATGATTTCAGAAACACTTAAGATGATGATGATGTGTGTACTACCGATAGTTTGAGATTCCAATGGGATAGGATAACCGTTGGAAAAATTATGCGCTTTCGGAAGCTAACAACACCTCACGCCTGCCTTTTTAGTTGCCGAAACTGGGAAATTTCAGCAACTAACAACACATAAAAATTTGACCCTTAGCTGCCGAAAGCTATTTCTTTGACCTTTTACATTAAAGAGTTTTAAAACATCACTTTCCAACTTTGGATATACTTGGAAACCTCTTTGAAACATAAGATACACCACTGGACCATTACTGTTGAGCTTCCTATCATGAAGACATTCTAAAAATGATCGGAGCAAATACCGAGTTAGGTAACTGGATAACATAATATTATACTATAGGAACCTAACATGTTCCTAGTGAATGGATGTGTTGTTTCTGACATGGAATGGGACAACACATGTACCTTCATAATTTTCTTCCTTCACTTGATGTGGGCCTAGTCATTCCTAGCCTTGAATTGAAAGTTACCCCTAGTCTTAGTCATCACCCTTCATGACACTTCTCACCAAACGATCATTAGATCATAGGGCTGGAGTCATATGGGAATTGGGATGAGGCTTTATAACCCTACAGTAACAAGAGACATTAATTGAACTTTGACTAGATTGAAAGGTGCGTGCAATTGAAAATACTAACAACCCAAAACTAAACACAGGCAACAGTGACCTGTGAATGGGGCCAACATTGAAAAATTTTCAAACTGTTTCTGTATGCATTTAAATTTGGCATGGATAGACTATTCTCATGCCTTAAAGATATGGGAGGGATTATGGACTCAAATTTGACTCACACACCCACTTTCTTCCATCATCAATTCATCATGTAAACCATAAACCCTAATTTAGTGGAGTCATCGATTTGTCGGGTTTTAGTGTTCCTAGTAAATGGATGCGTTGTTGTTTACATGGAATGGGACAACACATGTACCTTATTAATTTTCTTCCTTCACTTTATGTGGTCCCGGTCATTCCTAGCCTTGAATTGAAAGTTACCCCTAGTCTTAGTCATCACCCTTCAATGTGAAGTGTTGGAATAATGGAACTAAGTTTTAAATAAAGCTTAACAAAATAAATCAAACAATGATGCATTACAATAAAGAGAGGTTGAGAAGAGAGAAAAAAAAATCTAATTAACTACCACAAAATCAAGAGAATAACAATTACCCTATTGCAGTGACATGCAAAAGTAAAAGAGGGGAAAAAGAGAAATTATACATGCACTTACCATCTTAAAGGTGCCATGTTGTTGAAGATAAAATAGTGTTTATGATCATTTGCAATGTTGTTTTTGGGAAATAATCATTAGAATCATATTCATCATTAGTAGAAGGATGATTAGGATGATTTCATTGATAAAAATAATATTGACATTATGAGTGATATGCATAATGTGCATTCAAATTTTTTTACATAACAATTACAATAAGATAAGCATATAATGGAAACTAATGTTAAAATATATGGAAGAATTTTTTTACATGAAAACATTATTTGTGATTTTTTTTTTTTAACCGAAGAAAATTATTTTTCTTCATTGCTACCATCATCACCCTTTCCATCAACATCTTCCCAATTATAATTAGATTCATTGTTTCCTTCAATTTTATCTTTATCATTATGTCAATCGCCATTAATGAATCCTTAATGGATCCAATGGTGACCATCATAATGAAGAGAATAAGAATGACACTCTCTAGTTGATGTGCATCATGTACACCATAAGTTTGTTTTACAGAAGACTTGGTAATGAGGATGAAGAGGTATATTGTGTATAGGGTTACAAAGGTTAGGTGTTATAATGGTTATTGTGTTTTTGAAACGTAGAGTAGTAGGGGGTGATTTTGTTGATGTTCATGGGGTTAAGGGTCACTTGATATTAAAGGATTATCATACTTGAGGTCATAGTGTCAAAGGGAAAAGTTAGCATGCTTGTGGTCATAGTGTGTTAGGGGTTGATTATGTTAGTAGATCACTAGGTGACACCATTACTTACTTAATATATTAAGAGTTGTTGGGTTAGTCAATTATGAGGTCCAAGGATTTGTGGGTTAACCATGGTAAATATGGTCAATGATTGTTAAATATCGCTAATGGGTTACTAAAGTCAGTGGATAAGGATTATGGAGGTTAGTAGCTTAGAGGATTAAGAGTTAGTGAGTCAATGCATTTGATATATTCAAGCATGAAAATATGGTTAACAACAATCAAACATGATGAAACATTATCAATATGACCAAATATGGTCGATGTAGTCAAACATGGTCAATGTGGTCAACATTGTGAAGAGGCTGGGTTAGAATGTTTGGGGTCATAATGCATTAAGGGGTGTTTGTGTATAGGGTCATAAAGGTTAGGGGGTACTATGTGTTTAGGGTTAGAGTGGTCAAAAGTTGATTGTATGAAAGAGCACAAGGGCTTGAAGGTATAATGTGTTCAAAGCCATAATACTTGAGAACCCCATTGTGTTAAGAGGTTAATGTGTTCAAAGTTCATAGTGTATTATGAGATGCCAAGCTCGATGGGCTAGCTCAAGTGGTTGAGTATTGTGAATTGGAAATAAGAGATCTCAAAATCAAGTGCTTGAGCTGATTATATGTTATATGTTAATATTCGATGTCCTTGTGAAATGATTTACCCTGGTTACAACCCACAGATGATGGTGAAGTCTTCAAGTATTTCCCATGCATAGTGACATGGAAAAAAGTATTAGGAAATGATCATGTAAAGTTAATATTGGTCAGAGAGTATAGTGTGTCCAAGGTCATATTAGTAAATATCAAGGTGTGTTAATGGGTGAATTTGTTAAGAGTCACATTTTGTTTGGGATAATAGTGGCTAGGGGTTATAGTGTGTTAGAGGGTTAGTTTGTAAGCAATTATAGTGTGACAAGGGTCATAATAGTTGGGAGTCATAGTGTGTTAGGAGGTGATTGTATTCCAAGTTAAAGGGAACAGTATCTCGAGGGTCACATTGGTTAGGTATTGAGGTGTGTAAGAGGTTAATCTATCAAGTTGATTATGTCAAGGCCATTGTGGGTTAGGAGGTGATTGTGTCAAGGGTCACAATGGCTATAGAGTGTAATGTGTTCTAGGTCACAGTGGCTATATATTATTATGTATTAGGGAGTTAGTGTGTTCAATGCAATAGTGCTAATGAGTTCAATGTAATGGTGTTATTCTAATTATAATTACAAAGTTAAATATCTATGATGCTTCTAGACACCTTGGAATAATAAATTAAAAAAAAAAATTATAATATTTTTTAAACTTGAAACATTTAAAAATAATCAAGTCTACCCAAAATTTCAAAAATAATTTTAATACCAAAACATATAAATTCAAAATACTATGATCATGTCATGAGGGATTCAAACCATTATTGTGAGATCCAAAGCATAGGAAGGAGCCCATTTCACGCGACCAAGGAGATCATTGTTCACGCGACCATGGGGAGATAGTCAATCTATGAGGGAGGAGAAGATAAAAAGCATAGGAAGGAGCACATTGCATGCGACCAAGGAGATCATTGTGCACGTGACCAAGGGGAGTGCTCGACCAAGGGGATAGAGTTTGTGAGGGAGGGGATACACTGCCAGGGAGGAGATACATGTCGAGGGAACACGAGGGCACACGGAGGGCACAATTCGAGGGAATATGGAGGGCACAAGTCGAGGGAACATGCGAGGGAACCAAGAATGGTGAGTACCTCTATTCAAAACTAAGCAATAGCACATACTCTGAAAAATCATCACATGAATATCTATTGTAGATAACTAAAAATTCTGCACTATTTATTAAGATGAAAATGAAAGCTACAGCCACAAAAAAAAAAACTACTACCATGCCTCCCCCCCTTCTTCTCCTCAATATATTTAAAACAATATAGATTTCTCATCCCCCCTCGAATTACTGAAGACAGATTCAAGTGACAAAAGGAAGCTTCCCAGAAACGAACATGTGTCGAAGGACTAGAACAAAAAATTAGTAATGTATAACTAAATCCCTAAAAACAATGGTTTAGTGATGGATTTTCATTAAAGAGATTTTACAATACTAAATGAACCATTCCTTCAGCATGAAACAACTAAGATTCAACCCAAAAACAAACTAGGAGTCGTGAATAATGAACTGGCAGTGTTTGATGATGATCTAGGAGAGATCCTGCAATTCTTCCAATGTCTGCAATTTTGGTAGCTAGTGCACACAGAATAGAGTTGTTTTAGCTACCGAAAGTATGGAGATTCAACAGATAATATTGCATTTTTAGGTTAATGTAAGCTACCGAAAATCTTGGCACAAGATTTTTAATAAGTAACTGTTGTTTGTCCTCATCCTTCCAATATCCTCGTAACTGATTTGTTACTGGAGATAAAATGACCAATAAATCAGGCACATATATCTGTTGAGTGTACAAAGATAGGGAATCTATCATATGTACGTTTTCCAACTTTATGCTTTGATGTCTAGGTGACAACACATCTCCAACCTAAGTTATCAACTGATAGAACATTGTGCTGAGGAGAAAGGAATGCTGAGACAAGGAGAAGTGGTGTGTAGCATATGACACGAACAAGGGTTAGAAAATCAATGAAATAAAACCCTAACGATAGAACAAGAGAAAACAACCCATCCTCTAGAGCTGATTTCAGCAGTCTTTAACTAGTGATGACAGGTGTACCACATCCAGTTAGGCATGTGACATGTAGTTCACTATTTGAAAAACCTGCACTTTCGGTAGCTAACAACATATAAAACCTTGATATTTAAGCTACCAAAAGTCTACACTTTCAGCAACTAAACGCTATGAAATTTCCACTCCTAAGATTTTGAAAGCCAAAAAACTTATATGTGATAACAATGCTAATCCAATTGAAGGACATTGGAAACAAAAAGTGAAATACCTTGCAATGACATTACTAATGTTAAAAAATAAGCTAATAGTTGAAAATATGGATGTTTCACTTTTGGGCATCGAGACTAGGATAGGTAGTTTTGATGTGTGTATGAGGTAGTTAGAACAACCTATGCCTAAAACAACCACTATTCACAATGCAATTGAGGCCTTCATCAATTTGGTTTTAGATTTTTGTAAAAAGGCAGTGAAATTGATGGAATATCATGCACCCCTCTCAAAACTTGTCAAGAGCATCCATAGATACCATGTCAAATTACAACATCATATGGTAGAAACACATGATCCCCTAGTCGATGCTCCATTTACCAAATTTGGTGATCCCCTAATCACATGCACACTCCACATGATTCTTGGCGATGAAGTCGTGGGTTTAGTTTTAAGAAATGACCACTATGTATCCCAGTGACATCACAATGAACCACATATGTTGAAAACCATGTTTAGATATTTATATTAGCAACAAACAATGCAACTTATGGAACTTTATGCAACATGCAACTTTATTCAACGTGAAACTTATGCAACTTTATGGAACTTATGCAACTTTATGCAGCAATGCAACTTATGAAACTATGCAACTATATGCAACTTATGCAACTATTCAACTATATGCAACTTATGCAACTATATGCAACTATATGCAAATATGCAACTATATGACAATTTTGTATGCAACTATATGCAAATATGCAAATGTGCAACTATATGACAATTTCGTATGCCACTATATGCAAATATGAAACTATGCAATTATATGCAACCATTCAACTTATGCAACTATATGCAACTATGAAACTATATGCAACTTATGCAACTATATGTGACTATATGCAACTATGAAACTATATGCAACTATATTCAGCTATGCAACTATATGAAACTATATGAAAATATGCAACTTATCCAACTATATACAACTATGAAACTGTGCAATTATATGCAACTATATGCAACTTTATGCAACAATGCAACTTATGCAACTATATTGCAACTATATTGCAACTATATGCAACTGTGCTAGTACCACAAACTTATATTCGCACAATAACTTATCTTTTTGTTTTAACGACTGTAGGTACCACCAAATAGGTATATGTCGGATATATCTTCCTCGAGTGATGATCAAGATATACTAAGAGAGGTTCAAAGTTAGACCTGTTCTATTAGATCTACCAGTTCTAGATCAACTAGATCTAAAAAAGGTATGTAAAATATTTTGTATACACATGCAATTTTTTATTGCCAACGGAGGGTCATGTAATCATGATGCTGAGATCATAGGTGACATTGAGTTTCCCTTGAGTTATAGACATATAGTGCAACAATGGGCACCTAAGGAGCTACCTGAAGTGGACACAGATTTCTTCATCAGTGGGAGAATGTATCTCATTGCTCCTTCATCCTTACATGGATTGGGGTTATTTTCCATGGATGGAATAAAGGTCGGCTATGGCACTGTAACTGAATTGATAGAGTATGTCAGACAATTATACAAATACAATCACTAGTTGATGTTGGTCCGATATACGTGAAGTATGTGGAGATACAAAGTTGCCACAAATTATATACAACTAGTAGATAACAATCAAAATAAAGGGGAAACTATGTATATTGATGGAAGGACAAAAGCTACTGGAAACATTGTGGGCTTTATAAATAGTACACGACCAGTGGAAACAAATAAGAAATCGAATTTCATATTTGAGGGATGCGAAGGAAATCGTATATTTGTATGTGCAACAAAAATAATAGTTCCAAGTGAAGAGTTGTTGATCGATTACAACTTAGATCAAATAGATGGAGGTGGTGCGGCTATGGGGGTAAATATATTAAATACCATTCAACTCAACCTTTAATCGATCATTGTTATAATTTACCACTGCAATATTTCAATTTTTTACTGCATATATTTCATCTATCGTTATTTATTTTCTGATATTACTGCAATATTTCATTTTTTAAATGTTACAATTACTTTCATAACTCTTGTTGATTAATTTATTGTGTCAACATCTATCCAGGGTGACCATGAGATATCATAGGCTACATTTGTCCAAGGTGACCGTGGAAAGGAACCCACTGTGCCTCAGCAGGTAAATGTTATATATAGTAACAACTTATAACTACAACAACTAAATTTCATAAATTTCATTATTTTTTTTTCTGATAGTACTGCAATATTTCATTTTTTTAATGTTACAGCGGAATTTCATAACTTTTGTTGATTGATTTATTGTGTCAACTTCTGTCTAGGGTGACCGTGCTACAAAATAACCCTCTACATCTATCCAGGGTGACCGTGGAAAGGCACTCGTTGTGCCTCAATAGGTAAATGTTAAATACAGTAACAACTTATGACTACAACAACTAAATTTCTGAAATTTCATTATTTTTTTTTTGATATTACTGCAATATTTCATTTTTTTAATGTTACAGGAAAATTTCATAACTTTTGTTGATTGATTTATTGTGTCAACTTCTGTCCAGGGTGACCGTGGAAGAAAATCACCCGCTACATCTGTCCAGGGTGACCGTGGAAAGGCACCCGCTGTGCCTTAGGAGGTAAATGTTAAATATAGTAACAACGTATGACTACAACAACTAAATTTCTGAAATTTCATTATTTTTTTTCAGATATTACTTCAATATTTAATTTTTTAAATGTTACATGTGAATTTCATAACTTTTGTTGATTGATTTATTGTGTCAACTTATGTCCAGGGTGATCGTGTCCAAAAATCACCCGCTACATCTGTCCAGGGTGACTGTGGAAAGGCACCCGTTGTGCCTCAGCAGGTAAATGTTAAATACAATAATAACTTATGACTACAATAACTAAATTTCTCAAATGTTAAAGTTCATCTCATTAATTTTATTCATCAATGTATTGTGGCATGGTCAATGTGGGAAGGCTCCCACTGAAGATATTGATGAGGACGAAATATTTTATTCCACTGACCCAATGACAACTGTAACGAAGGCCTTGAAGAAGGTTAACATAGAATATCTAGGTTTTCTTAGCAAAAGACCCCTGACACAGGAGGATAGGCCAAGAATTGCAGAGCTACAAAAAATAATAACTAATTTTGTGGTAAGTGGCATCTTCACATATTTCTATCATCTATGACAATTTCATATCCGTTTTTTTGTTTTATATTTTCTATATGATCTGATAAAGTAAATTTTTCCATTTGTAGGAGTTTTTAAACCCCATGCGTCGAGAACTTGTCGATCCTGGAGCTTCTATAGGTAGCACTGATGGTCCAATGCGACACAAATTTCGACATAGCAAAGTGAAAGTGGGGCCTTTTGAGATTCCTTAGGTTCCCCTCAAATCCATTGATGAGCACAATGATTTTGACCGGCATGACATGCCAGAGCATGATGAGCTGGAGCCTGGGACTCCACATGACTCTAGAGAGGAACGTACTATAGATGGAGAGGAAACTATTATGCATGGAGCAGAATGAATTAAAAGCACCAGATCACTAGATGTCACCTTTCAAGTGGATGACGCATGTGTTCCGATCAAGATTCAAAAGATTGCAAGTAATTGTTAATTAATTGATTCATTTTTTTCATAAAATTGAAATGGACATTTGTTGAGATTATTATAAATTAATGGATAACACATTTTTGCAGGAAACAATGTTTTCTATAGAAACTTAAATGACAAAGCATTGGAGTTGTTTTTCCCCACCATTCTCACACGATGGAATGGTCAAGATATAAAAAAGAAAGATGATTTAATAGACCACATGGTAAACTTGTTCAGCAACACTTTCAACAAGAAAGTGGTTACAAAGTTAGCCGGAGAGAATTTAAAATATACCAGGGCCTAGTATAGGGAGAAATTGCAATTAGACCTCAAGCATGAGCACCCTCCCATGGTTCCGGAGAAAGAGTGGAAGGAAATGATAGAGGATGAAAAGGAGAACTTGTTTAAAAAATAAGGAAGACATCCACGAGTTGGTCAAGAAATGTACAACACATGTCATATTATCAGTGAAATATGATCATTTATGTTTTTCTTTCCTGTTTTAAGTAACAATTCCGATATCTATTTTTTTTCAAAAATTCCATATGTAGGCTACCAGACACCTCCAAAGCAGCCAAGGCCATAGTGGAAAAGCATGGGTAGCATAAACTAGTCTAGAGTGGCTATGGAAAACTAAAAGTTCGAATTGTAAGATTTAAATCATTAACTGTGGTTAATATTTATTTAACAGTAGCAAACAAATATATGTTTTCGTTATTGATATTTTTAATGGTGTTATGCATTGTAGTTAAATATGGTCGACATTGCTGCCACCAAGGAGGACCTAAAGCTTGGTTACAAGCACTGTTTTAAAAGTGTGATTGAATATAGGAAAAGCTTGGGCGAGACTCCAATCTCCCCAGCCACACAGATAAATAAAATTAATAAGCAAACCACGATAACATGCATGTAAATTCTATTCATATTTTATTATATCACCCTTAACTAAGTATTTATGTTTTTTTTCAAGAAATAGTGCTACCGCAGTAGTGAATCTAGCAGTATTCAGCAGAAACCACATCATACAAGGGTGCACATGTCCAATGATAGTGGGAAGCAAAGTACCCATTCCGGTATGTATGCTTCAAAATTACAAATATTTATTGTGATTGTAGATATTTATTTCCTGACTTATACTTATATATTATCTTCTCAAAATTGAAGAGAATTTAGCTCAAGAGGGTGAACTATGAGAGGAACCAATTGGATAAGCAATTAATGCACCAATGGTCACAACTACACAGACAGGTAAAGAGCAATAGTGTAATGTTAACCAAGATAATGAATTAGTTATTTCAATTATACTTCAACATATCGATATGATCATTTTAGTTGTTGCGGTTCATGACCCTGCACAGATGCCTCGACGCCCTTCCCAGTGACATACCAGAAGTATGGTACATGAGCGCATGGAAACACAAACAATAGAAGGACATGGCACACGAAATACAATGTCCTTGGATGATTATGATACCCCAATTGTCAATTTTATGAATGTAAAAAAACATAAATCAAAGAAACATTAGATGTATAAATTCATGACTTGTATTTGGATGTTTATCGATGTTTATATGTTCATATGCTTCAATGTTTATATGTTCATATATTTTGATGACTATCCTAGTTATGTATGAATGTCTATTTGTTTTATATATAAACAAAATCATTTGTTGTGTATGGGGAATTGAGAGCGATGTGAGGCAGGGGAGGGGCCATATGAGCTTCCACCTTCACGTGGTTGGCTCTGTTCAGTAGATAATAACCTATTCTTGAAACAAAGAGAAGATCATTAAGGTATGCAACCAATTAAGTTTTTCTAGAGTATTTTACATAACTAAATGCATTTTATTTTCTTATATATTATTTATTCATATAATGAATTTGTCATTTATGATTCATGTAGGTATTGGTGATGGAAATGCATCTCATGGACAACTCTTATCAAGTTGTATGGGCTAATGGATCTGTCAAAAGGACAATGATAAGGTAAATGTTTTGACATGTTTTTTAAAGTAGGCTTTATACTAGTAAAAGTTAGCAATCCTCATGAAAGGATAGAATTTTTCGGTAGACAAGCATCAATTTTTTTAACAAAGTATGAATCATAGACTGTGGGAAAAACCTTTTTTTGTATTCTTATATTGACCAATACAACTATAACATATTTTTAGTAAAAAATCTTAACAACACACACACACACACACATATGAACCCTAAGTAAACAAATGATAGAAAATAAAGGGAGAATATGTACTGATAGGAGTGAATGAAGATAATAATATGAATAATGGAGTGGAGAGTGCACTCTAGACTTGAATTGAATGATACTTGCATCCAAAATGTCTCATTGTAATGAATGTTGTGATAGTTGTGTCTTCTCACTATAATGTATGTTTCTATGTCTAGCATGGGACTCCTAGAGCACCACCTATCATTCATGATCCAACACATAATAGTCGAGAATCCCATCCATTGCTAATGTGTGCAAGTCCCGTATGATTAAATAATAATTTGTATCCTTAATTATGAGCTATCAATATTTACTATCACAATATTCTTCTAGTGCATGTAGATTTATATTTGAAGTTGGAAATATTAGTGAATAATTCAAGAACTACTTCCATGCAAAATATATCTACATTCAACACTTTATGAGCTATCCCAACATTGTTCCAATTGTGGATTTTCGAGAGGTGATTAGGTCCCACATTTTATTTAGATAGTTTAACCACCACTTCAAAATCAAACTCCTAAAATAGTACCAAGCATCGATAGAATTAACCTTCCAACATTGTATTGTTAACCAAATACTTTACCACTAAATTATCAATGGACAACTTGAAGGACTGGTCTAGAAGATAGTATTTGAAATTTTGTAGCATATACGCCATCACCAGGCCTTTTCATTTCATGGTTGTGTAATTACAATTTTTTTCTAGAAAATTACCTTGGGTGGTGTAGCATGTGTTCCACTAGCTATTCCAACATGTTCCCAATGCAATATTAGTGGAATCCACATGGACATGGAAATTTTTTGACCAATTAGGAAAAACAAGAATTGGAGCCATAACCATCCACCGTTTTAACTTGGAAAAACTCTTTTCACATTCTACAATACATACAAATTAGACACCATTTCATAGTAGTTCCTCCTTCTACATTATTACTTGAGAATGCCCCATGATAAATATATGGTAATACCCTGCATGACCATAACAAAGGGACATTCTCTAGTGCATACATATTCTAAAATTACAATGATTTTCATTAGTTTGACCAAAAATCCTTCCTTGTAGATAATATGATCCAAGAGGATGTTGAATGGGGTGTAGAAAATGAAATTCTTAGTATTTAGGTACAACTAGATCAATCAACATATTTCCATCACCAACATTAGTTTATCCATGTGACCCTTTAGCTAGATATACATTGCCAATAATTTAAAATATAGCTCAAGAAAATTATGGATATACTCATTGAACATAACAAACATGATTCTAGAGAACATAATTGGTGCATTACTTGGGCCAAAGGGCATGAGATTGAATGCATACAATCACCATTCCATAGAAAAATTGGTGTTCCTCTTATCCTCTTTCATGAGACAGATTTTATGATAGCTAAATAATCCTACTATGAAGGTGTAAGGTTCATTCCTTGCCACTTTCTTGGTAATATCATGACTAAAATGTGTATGAAATGGATCGTGTATGTAGGCCTGACTCAATCTAAAAAATTCCACAAAAAAATTTATTCCACCTTTTTCACACCCTAGATGACTATTAGACTAATGGAATCTTATTGTTCCACTGAAAATATCTAACCAATAGTTATCATATCACATATCTATTGTTTAGCATATTCCTTATAATGTGAATGCATCCTATATAGTTACTTCTTGGTAGATCAGGTGTCAGGCTTCAATTCTATATTCATCTCCCAATGTTCTCCTCTCACTCTTTTCATCTCAAAGATGCTACATGGGAATAGGTGAGTGTACTCTCAAATAAAATATACAATGTCTAGAATGATGTTTGCATACAAATAGTCACCTATCATAGCCGACTTAGACACATCCTCCATACTGAAATCGACTATTTGTCTTCAATATCCCATGATAGTGAACTAGATTGGTATTCTTGGCTTATGTGACTACGTGATGCACCTCTATTTATTCAAACCACAGAGAATGAAATTATTTTGTGACATCATCCTCTACAGAAAATATGGTCAAACATTATGGTAGTCCCATTAGTAGGAAACATTCAATGTGTTTTATATCCCCACTAATCAACATATCTTCCTCACAAAGTGAAAAGTGTCATAGAACTTAAATTGTAGTTATGGTCAGTAGGTCATCTATCATTACATTTTTCTTCTATAGGTACCAATTCTTCAACAATGAATCTAAGGTGGGCACACATTTATGCACCCACTACTAAATAGAAATTACTTGTGTATACTAGTGAGTTTCACAATGATCCACATGCTCCATGATATCATAAGTACCATTGAATTGTCAGGACTATTTGGAAAATATTGATTTATGTTCATGATCCTACTCTTCGACAGAAGATTTTGGAGGTGAGACTCCTTGAGTGTAATTTTTCATTTATTACTTATATTCATGTGGCTAGGTGATGAAATGAATTAAGTAGTTCATTAGCAAACAATATCCTTTAATGAAAGAGCCCAATGCAATAAAATGCATTTTGGGTTCTTGGAACAGTTCAAATTATTTTGATAATAAGAACATTGATCTGTTCTACCGAGAAGGTCTATGGTTCGAGCCCGTATAGCCCTATACATTCCACTAAGTTACACTACTCTTATATATATTCCCTCATAGTCATTATGACTTGGACTTTCAAAGTCTTTCTGAACATATCAATATCTTGTCCTTATCAAGATCAATGGATGGGAACATGGGTCAACACAAACCTTATGTCTAGTAGGTTCCTAGTCCTACTATATCTTCTCGTGAGTCCAAAGTTCATATTGAAATTCCCACAATCATTCAAGGATATATACCAAAGTGATATCCAATTTTTATACCCTCTATTCAAACATGATGTGTTCAGTTATGTGTTCCATAAACTTTGTGGCATTAGTTGTGCCATTAAACACTAGTGAATATTTAATCTCTACGTGAATCCACTTAATGGAATTTGGTAGTGTGCATGTTTGTGTCAATTAATTCTCATACTCCCTAGGCGGCCCAAAAGTAATGGACACTTTGGAATAAATTACATAGGAGAATACTATTATCCAACTCAACTTTCCACTAGCAGTTGTATTCATGTAGTCTTCCAACTATCCTATGGTGAGATTATCGAAAAAACACCTTCATCTAATACTTATTCTATCTATTTAACAAATGTATTTCCCTACATTATATCCAATGGATATACCATCCAATAACCATTATTATCAAATGACATAATTATCAAATTCCCAATCAATCCATTACAATACTAGGTATGGATATTTGTCATCTACTATGTTAATGAACTCAAAGTAAGCATAAATATTCACACAATCGAGATAAAATTCCATCTCACCAATTTGACAATGGAGAAAATGTGTGATTGGTTCACCAAATACCACTAGATCGACAAGTGGACCCAATTTGGTCATCCCATGAGTTCCCATGATTACTTCAGTAGGATGTTAAGTTACATCCAACCCGAAGTTGAGCATAACTTCTCACACTTCATGTCATTGAATCAATGCATTTAAGATAAATTATTTTCCATACCTTGTTCACTGGACATGGTTTAAGGGCCTATCTTGTGCCTCTATTGGTGACTCTAAAATTGGCCCAAGGACCTCCCTTAACTTTTTTGTGGATTTATCATTGTCTATTATCTATAGAAGACTTTTCAAAAATTCTTTGACTTCATCTTCCACTATATATACTAGTAGAATCATGCATTGGCTTAGTGGCCAAATTATGGAAGGTTTTATATTTCTTTCATTTATAGTAACTATGTTTCTAGCATGAATAGCTTACTGCATCACCTTAATTACATATTTAAAGTAACCTTTATTTCATAGTACATCAAACCTTGGTGCTCACTATAAAGCTTGATATATGGGTCCTTGATTTGCATCTCTCATGTTTGTGCTAGAATTGGCTCCAAACTAGGTGACGATATTGATCCCAATGTAGGCACAACCTACTATATTTTCACCATGGATATAAAGCTCACAATTCACCATATTATCACTACTCTATCTCATGTATTGTTCCTCCCATTTATTAATCAATTTTACACAATCGTGTGTATTATGTATTGTCTTTTGGTAGTACCCACATCAAGGATTGTGAAGATATAAGTAATTCCTTTCAATATACCACACTTCATAATAATTATAAAATCATGGTGGGAGATGATCCACTTAATTCCATAGAGCCCTATTACCCTAATTCTAATTATTCCCCCCATCCACTCCCATGGTTGAATCTATTGTTTTGGAAGATCTCACGAATCCCAACATCCTTCTTCTCATGTAGATTTTTTTTTTTTTAAACCTACAGGAGGCATGGCAATATCAACGAAAGTTCGTCGCAAAGTAATGATTAGGTTTTAGTAAGTGTGAAAATATCGACGAAAGTTTGTCGCAAGGTAATGATTAGGTTTTAGTAAGCGTGGAAATATCAACGAAAGTTCATCACACTTTTCCACGGTTTTGTGTCGCACATATAGCAACTGCATCGCAATTTTTTTCTCTGCCAAAAGTTTTCATCGCTATTGCCATGCTTTTTCGTCTCAACTTTCCATGCTTTTGCGTTGCACGTATCGCATATGCGTCGTAATTTGTTGGTAAGTTTTTTACTTTGGCACGGTTTTTCGTCCCTATTGCGATGAAGTTTCGCCACTATTTCCACGCTTTTTAAGGTAAACCTATCTAGAGGATGATGACACGTGGAGAGATTATTTCATCATTATTTCCATGAATAACAGGTTCATGGATATAGTGACGAAAAAAGTTCCACGAAAAATATTCTTTGCTTTTGTGGAAAGTGCGATGGATATGTGTGGCAATAGAAATGAAAAATCGTGGCAAAATTGGTCATATGTAGTAGTGAATTTGGGACAAAGACACAATCGGATCTTTGATTAAACCCAAACATTTTTCCTTCCTTGAATGAAAAGAGAAAATATCCATGTAAAGCCTAGTAATGTCTAAACCCAGCTCATCCATGACTATACGCATTAAATTATGTGATGCTCCTGAGTCTAACATTGCATTGTGAAATCTCATGTCATGAATCTTAATACTGATATAAAATTGAGGAACATCACCATTCTCACCATATTCTTCCACACATGGACAAAACAAGATATCAAAGTGATCATATTGAACATTCAAAGTATCAAAATCTTCTTCCATTTTCAACATCTTAATGATTTGACTTCTATACTCAATATTCTTGATTAACTCACTCAAAGGTACACAAATTTTAATCTTTTCCATCTCATTTTCAAAATTAAAAGGAGATTGAATTTTCTCTACCTCTTTGATGATCACATTCATTTACATCTCAGGGACCTTATTTGGGTTCTCTTCCTACTGTTTTCCTTTCCCGTGCACATTTTTTACAGGGTTGTCCTTTTTAGGCTGATTTGAGGAGGATGCACTTGTTTGAGGGTCCCTTGTAGGATTTCCCTTTGGAGGATTTCCATGTACCTTTTTACTTCTTAGGTTATACTATTTTTGAAACTACATTATGACATTTTGGTATCCTTTTCTGTACTCATCTGATTCCATTGACATCAAATCATCATTTTCCTTCATAAACTTATCATTTTCATCCATAAATTGATCATGTTATTCTTTGGTGAAGAACACATTTGTTTCAGTATCATCACACCAATGAATGTTTTCGTCAAGAGATTCATCAAAAATTTCATTCATATAGTTATTTTGGAAGGGGGGTTTTATTTTTTGATCACCTTGATTTCTTTGGTCTCATTGTCTAATTTGTGGGCTTGGTGCTCTTCTAAAATTTTGATTTCTAGGTTGAAAATAAGCTTGGTCTCTGGTGGTAGGCTTATTATCCAATGACAAATTTTCCATGAACCTTTCCATAGTTTTCATCATTAAACCAAATTTTTCATATGATGACTAAGAAGTTGAAGGTTTAGCCTCTCCTTGAATCTTTTTCATATCAGCT
This sequence comes from Picea engelmannii, assembly GCA_009831015.1. NCBI lineage: Eukaryota > Viridiplantae > Streptophyta > Pinopsida > Pinales > Pinaceae > Picea > Picea engelmannii. Next base: position 338,375 of record ML795665.1, on the reverse strand, counting down.
TCAAAATTATTTTAATCTTTCCTGATGCCATTAAATTCACCTCACTTCAATAAAATCATTCAACATGTCATCTAGTGTATTCGATCTCCTTTATCTCAACATTAAGGAAAAATTACTATCAAAAGAATCATCATAACAAAGTTGGGAAGCTCTAAGAGGGGGTTTAACTTCAATTGGGATTGCATTATAGACCCTCATGAACCTATTTGAAAATTCTTGTATTGTCTGAGTGGGTGATATTTTTATATTATTATACCGAGTCAGCAATTGAAGAGGGTTTTTCTTGTCTACCCATCTTGCAAGGAAGAGTGTTTCAAACGATGCAAAATCAGGGATGCTTGTTTTTGGAAGAGCTTTGAACCATTTTCTAAATTCATCTGAAAGAATTTGTGCAAACAGTCTTAATTTTAAATCCTCATGATCTACCTCCTCTAGGTAAACAAAATCATTAAACCAATCTAAATGTTTTCGGGCTGAAGCATTTTCTTCAACATCATACAATTTAATTCTTTGGGCATAATTCTGAGGTAAATCATGTAATTGGGTAGGAAAGACAAGAGGATCAAATCTGGCTGCCATGGATATAGGAGGATTTTGGGTTGGATGAACAGTCTGAATGGGGACAATGATAATTGTAGCAATTTGAATGGGGACAGTAGGAATCAAAGATTGGAATTTCTTGTCATCAAACTGAACTTGATTTAAGTTGGATTCTAATTTAGTTCTGAACAAATTTTGTTCAAATTTTATGTCAAAATCAAGTTCATCAATGGATTTTACTCCGTCCTTGGGTAATAATAAATTTATTTCTAGGAAAGAAAATGAGTAAATTGCCCCTTCTTTTCTATTTTGTAAGGTTTTCTCAGGATTAGACATAGATGCTATAGGTTATGTACCAGGGTTTCTTCTAGTGTAGATCTTTTTGGGAGCCATGGTTTCTTATTATAGTTACTTTCTTGCTATTGATCTTATAAAATGAAGTCGCAAGGGTAAAAAAAATTCATCCAATAAAAAATGTTTGATTTCTCTGTTACCCTTAGGAATAAAATCTAAAGATTTACTTATTCTCTCCCAGGGAAAATTTTAAATTCCATCCCCGACAACGACACCAAAATGTTAACACTCCGTAAATTTCCCTGGATGTGGAGGAAATTCATAGAGGTAACCACAAACCAACTTATAGGATGCAATCTAGCCCTTCCAACAGAGAGTGAACTCTCTCTTTATATCTTAGTCAAGAATGACAGGCTATCTAATTAGTACAATGGCTAGATCATTGATGAGGATAGGGTTGAAAATGGGATTTGGTTAGGCAAGGAGGAGAGAGATCTTTTGGTCTATGGAGTCAACCCATGAAAATGAATGAAAACAATGACTAGTAGTTAGAACTCTTCATAAGAACAAAGGCTAAATTAGTTGATGAAATTTCATTTTTTAGTTTGTTGTGTAGGGTGAAAGAAGAAAAGAAACATATAACAGAATTAGAGCACCATGAAAGATGAGTTTTGACCTAGTTAAGAAGAGAAATGGATTTTAAATCACTTGAGTCTAAAGAACCATTAGATGGATTCTAGACCCTTTAATTATCCAATTTAAATAGAAGAAAATGAAGATGAATGTAAGGAAAAAATAAGTACATACAAAGGTAAGAATGCAAACTTCATACCACCACCATTAGAATATTTTTCATAAAAAGTTCAGGACTTCTGCATTTGTATTTCTTTCAGACTCAGAGAATATTTCAATAAGGATCAAAATATCTATACTTTTGCCAACTCACCCCCCCCCCTTTACATTAAAATGATCAAACATAAAAGAAGCCTATTTCCACACTAGTCTACTAGGAGTCAAACTACTGCTTCCTACAACGATGGATCAGGTTACATTGGAAGAGAAAAACTCCTAAACAACTTTACTAAAAATATTAAATCTATTTGACCATCTTTAATGTAAAACAAAAATATCTTATACAATCATAGACTTGAGTACAATTCAAATATTCTTTTGTGATGAGTCACCAAGAACATATGGAAACCACTCTGGGGCATCCCATGTGTTGCTGGACAACTCTGCCACTTTTGTGTTGAAAACTAGAATTACTGTTGCGCAAACACTACCTACATCATTTGCGTAGAAGACTACATTTTTTCTAATTTGTGTAGATCCAGGTGGCAACAAGTGACTGGGGAATCATATTTTCTTCAACACTCATATGCCAATCATCTCCCATTGTTCTTTCTAATCGTGTGTGCCTACAACATTTGCATAGCGAGGACTCACTACGCAAGTGTTGTGCACGACAGTTTACTAGTCCAAACAACTTATGTGTGCAGGAAATGTTTATGCTATCATCCTTGTGAAACCTTTCTCCAATATAAAAATGCATGGTTTCCAAAACTATTATGACATGAACAAAACTTGAGATGGTTACATACCCAAAAATATAAAAAAATGAAGTTTCTTCAATCATATTTCATCCACTTCTACAAGTAGTCCTAGTCTTCTCCTGGATTCATCATTCAATTGCATCCTTTGTTTAAGATACCTATTTTCCTTCCTTAGTGTTAAGTTTTGTACCTTCAAATTTCTCACTAGCCTAAACCGGGCTACATTTGTTTTTAATTTTGACTGGGCATTGGAAAGGGTTGCACAAGCATTTTATTTGGATGGTTTTCATTCCTTAAAATGTTTCATGTATATGTCATCTGATATCCTCTTTTCGCCCCTAAGTTGAATGATTTGATTTTGAGCTTCCCTTAACTTCTTATTAAGCCATCTTATGTTCTTTTCTCCTTATGTGGGAGAAGTAGGAGGTCTTTCACTTGCTGTTAGCTTGCCCTATATTTCTGGACTATTCTTCATGGTTGAGGATCTTTCCAGAGGTGTTGTGGGCTTGGCTACAACTGTGGTCTCAGGGATTTGCATGACTTCCTTCCCCTTTGACCTTTCATTCTTTGGCTCTTACTTATTTTGTGGTGTTTGTTCCTCATAATCCTTCTCAGCTAGCTTCCTTTTTAATTCTCTATTATTTTTATAAAACTAAGCTATCCCATGATGAGCCTCCCTAAGTTGTTGTTGCATTCCACTAAACTATGATTCTTTGTCTCCTGTTTTACCTTGTTGTTCATCCATCTCCTGATTTGAAACCTCAACAAACTATGTCTTCACTGTGGGAATGGGAAGCCTCCTAGAAAATGACCTTGTGACTGGTTTACTGGGGGCCTGTGACGCAAACCCCCTACCTCAGCAGGGTCCACTAACCTCCCGGTCTCTGGATCGATGCTCTTCTGAGCTGAAATGGCTCTTCGGGCTACTGCTGGAACCCCCCTTGAATCGAATCCACATGTCCTTTACGAAGACCTGCCCTGCGTGACTTAACACCAGGTTCGAGCCATACACCTCGACATGGCCACAACTAGGCCTTAGCGCAAGCACTTTCTTAGAGCTCATGAGTTCATGGGTCGAAGACCCTTGACTCCTCTTTCTCCAAACATCGATACCCAAGATGCAATGGGGTATGGCTCCTTCCTTGACAACACCCTCCACATGTAACCATCGGCTAGGGCCAAGTACTAGCGCCTCTTCGCAACTTGTGACCTCGTGAGTTGGAGTGTTGAACTTTGGCACTCTCCCTTTGTGAAACCCTGAGAGGCGATGGTTAAATTCCTTTTCGCACTTCTCACAACTCACAATCTTGCGAGTTGGAGTGTTGAGCCTTCCTGCTCCTCTTTCGCGAATCTACGAGACGCGATGGTCAATGGTAGGTAGACTCCTTCCCAAGGTGATGCATGTCCTTCACCTGTCACCTCCTCTTTCTTTCCTTTGGCGTTTGTTGTTATGCCACCTGTCAACTATGTGACCCACCGATCAGACGTGCTACATGTTCATCTGAGTCTCGATGCTTGGCACTTCGTGACTTCAGCGATCAAAGTGTAGCTCCTTCACCTTCCAAACTTTTGATACACAATGTGGAGAGATTCCAGATCTCACAGCTCTCCTTCCTCCTCGATCGACGGTTCAATTTTCATCCTGACTTCATGACTCAAGATTATGTGGAGAAAAGGCCTCCGCCTCCCAACTCACGATACCCGACTTCAAGAAATGAACTGGATCATTGCCACCTGTCCTCAAAATGGACGGTCTTGATTCTTTCAGGATTTCGTGGGTCAAGAGTCCCGACTCTTTCCCTTTGTGTCTCTCAGTAGCCGAAATGACGAAATAGGCCTTTCGTTCCCCTTCTTCACATACGAGGGTTAAACCTCATGCTGCTTCTTCTGGATTTGACAGTTCACGACAACTCGGCACTTCTCCACAAAGTGTCTCCACCATCTATTTCAGTTTCTCTCCTGCGCGACCAACCCAGAGGTTAAACTCTATGTACCTTCCTACAAATCCAACGGTGGTCATCTATCTGCATGAGATCTGATGATTCATATCTGTCTTCCTCGCACGTTCTCCTCATGAACCTTCTTGGTTTTTTGACTTAGAAGATTTCTAAGTATTGAAGGTCTCGGTGCTCGATTTTGCCTCTTGCGAGTCTGATTCCTTCTGGTCTCGTCTGCATTATAGAAATGTTGTCCCTCCTGAGCTTTCTTCACTCTATGAAAAACCCCAAAGGTTTCCTAGCCTCTGCAACCTCTTGTAGGGTCCCTGCACACAAAGGTGCTATCTGTCCTGAGCTTAGGGACTTTAGAATAAGTTCTCTCTCACACACTCCTTGTGCTACTGAGTATTTCACTAAACTTAGGTCCAAAGTATTTCTTGTAAATAAATGCTTCACGCCCTCCTAGCGTTCTTCTTCTCAATGCACACCTTCCAGAGCCTTTCTTCATAGAGTATTCAGTAACTCTGTAAGTTCTTCCTTCTTGACACTTCTCTTTTCTCAGAACTCAAGATAGAGTCCTCTGGTGCACTCTATGCACTTGCTCAATGCCCTCCTGGTAGAGCTTTACCGAACCTCCACTAGTTATGTTTCTTCTCTGTTCCTACCTTTGCACAGTTCCTACTTCAGAGTATTCAGTAACTCTGAGGCTTCCTTTGAGTCTGCGAACTCCCCTGGTGTGCACTCCTTGAGCGTTCTTTCTGACTCCACAAAGTTCAGATGCGCACTCCTTGCGTTGGCTCCAGAACTTCCAATGTTCTGTTGTGCACTCCTAGCACATCCTAAAGAACCCAGACAAAAACTGACAAACTGACAAACAGATAGAAAAAATTATCTATAACAGATATCTACAGCATGCAAATTACATTCAAATGCTTAATCATGCGCGGACAGTTAATGGGAAGGAAAAACTGCTCTTTGTATTCATCTCCAAATGTCTATACAAATGTTTACAAATGTTGGACTGTAACAAGTCTCGGCTCTATCTCCCCCCGAGACCTCTCTACTTGAGAACTCCTCTCTCTTTCGAAACTCCTCTCTCCCTAAAGACCTCTCTCTACTCTAATTTCCCCATTTTTACAAAATGAGGGCTCTCTCGAGCTTATCCTCTACCTCACCATCTCTGAGCTATCGCTATCACAGAGTGGCTTCATTACATAAATGGAAGTCGTAGATCTGAATGATCTAGACTTAGCTGCAAGTAACCAATTAAGGAAACCTCAACCACTACCTATACAAAGGCGTGGTCTGGTCTCTATCAGCCTTACAACATTAAATTCAATTTCAAAAATTGGAAAACAAGAGGGCTATGCCTCTCCTTTTCATGAATGCGCGTTGGATGTGCTTGTTGCCTGGTGCTTATGCTAAGTTGGAGAGATGCTCCTGCATCATAATCCTCAGCTGGAATAATCATGATCTCCTGATCATGGGCTCCTTTTCTCCAGGACTGAAATCCACCTGGATCCCAAACTTTCCCTTAGAGTTTTCCATCCTCTCCTTTCCAGCTATGATGTTGTTGTTGTTGTTGCTACTTCTTCTTCTATGTTGCTCTTCCAGGATTCCTTCTGCTCAACCTCTCATTGCTGGCAGTCTCTGCTGCTGAACTCAACATCAGCCTTCTGATTTCCTCTATCACCTTGTCTAGCTGCTCCCATGGTTGTCTCTCCTTATGAAGCCCTCTCTACTGCAATTCCTTCATCTCAGTGGGTAGATCAACTTGATCCCCCCTGCTATCTTTATTTCTCTCTGTGGCACTATGTGGCCACTCTTCTGCAGACTCCATCTCTGCAGTCTCCTCACTGAACTATTGTTCAGCTTCTTCCTGTGGTAGTTATGCTACCACCATTTCTCTTTGTGTTGGCCCAATTCCAACTTTTCCCAGCTTCTCCTGGGGTTGGTATTCTCCTCCATATGCTTCCAACTTGATCTGTTGGATGTGCAAGATTTGCACTATCACCCTTCTCTCCAGGGCTTCCAATTCTTCGCATAGATCAACAAAATCTGTGTTGTCTGCTTCTTCTTCTACTGCAGGATTTAGTGCTACAGTCATCTCTGTTTCATCTTCCTAGCTGAAAATTGTGAGCCATTCTGTTGAATGCTCATCCTCTTCATCTCCTTGGGAAAACGTCAATCTCTTCTCCATTTCTTCCTCCATGACAGTCTCTGTTGGCTGTCTGTCTTCTGTTTTTGCCTCTGCAAAACATGCTTTGCCTCAACTGGGTTTCCACCATCTCTCCTTTTCTTGTGAACAAAGTAACGGTCTCCTCTTTTCTCTTTTGTCTGAAATCTACAGACAAAAATCAACTCTGATACCACTTGACACAGACCCCCTACCTCAACAGGTTCCACTGACCTCCCGGTCTCTGGATCGATGCTCTTCTGAGCCAAAATGGCTCTTCAGGATCCTACTGGAACCCCTCTTGAATCGAATCCACAGGTCCTTTATGAAGACCCGCCCTGCGCGACTTAACACCAGGCATGAACCTTGCACCTCCATATGGCCACAACTGGGCCTTAGTGCAAGCGCTTTCTCGTAGCTCGCGAGTTCGTGGGTCAAAGACCCTCGACTCCTCTTTCTCCAAACGTCGATACCTGAGATGTGATGGGGTATGGCTCCTTCCTTGACATCACCCTACACGCATAACCGTCGACTAGGGCTAAGTACTAGTGCCTCTTCGCAACTCGCGACCTCGCGAATTGGATTTTTGAACTTTGGCACTCTCCCTTTGCAAAACCCCGAGAGGAGATGGTTGACTTCCTTTTCACACTTCTTGCAACTCACAATCTCATGAGTTGGAGTGTTGAGCCTTCCTTCTCCTCTTTCGTGAATCCACGAGATGTGATGGTCAATGGTAGGTAGACTCCTTCCCAAGGTGACGCGTGTCCTCTGCCTGTCACCTCCTTCGTCTTTCCTTAGCATTTGTTGTTAGGCCACCTGTCAACTATGTGGCCCATCGATTAGACATGCCACGTGTTCATGCAATTCTCGACGCTTGGCAGTTCGCGACTTCAACGATCAAAGTGCAAATCCTTCACCTTCTAAACTTCCAATACACGATGTGGCAAGATGCCAGATCTCACGGCTCTCCTTCCTCCTCGATCAATGGTTTAGGTTGCATCGCGACTTCGTAACTCGGGATTCTGTGGAGAAAAGGCCTCCACCTCCCATCTCACGATACCCGACTTCATGAAATGAACTGGATCATTGCCACCTATCCTCAAAATGGACAGTCCTGATGCTTTCAGGATTTCATGGGTCAAGATTCCTAACTCTTTCCCTTTATGTCTCTTAGTAGCCAAAATGATGAAATAGGCCTTTTGTTCCCCTTCTTCACATACGAGGATTAAACCTCATGCAACTTCTTCTAGATTTGACGGTTCACAGCAACTTAGCACTTCTCCACCATTCGTTTCAGCTGCTCTCCTAGGTGACCAACCCAGAGGTTAAACTCCATGCACCTTCCTCCAGATCCAACGGTGGTCGGCTATCTGCATGAGATCTGATGATTCAGATCTGTCTTCCTCGCCTATTCTCCTCCAGAACCTTTTTAGCTTTCTAACTTAGAATATTTTTAAGTCTCGAAGGTCTGTGCCCTCGATTTTTCCTCTTGTGAGTCTGATTCCTTCGGGTCTTGTCTGCGTTATAGAAATGTTGTCCCTCCTGAGCTTTCTTCACTCTCTAAAAAACCCCAAAGGTTTCTCAGCCTATGCAACCTCTTGCAGGGTCCCTGCACACAAAGGTGTTATTTGTCATGAGCTTAGGGACTTTAGAATAAGTCCTCTCTCTCACACTCCTTGTGCTACTAAGTATTTCACTAAACTTACGTCCAAAGTATTTCTTGTAAAGAAATGCTTCACGCCCTCCTGGCGTTCTTCTGCTCAATGCACACCTTGTAGAGCCTTTCTTCACAGAGTGTTCAGTAATTCTCTAAGTTCCTTCTTCTTGACACTTCTCTTTTCTTAGAACTCAAGATAGAGTCCACTGGTTTACTCTATGCACTCTCTCAATGCCCTCCTGGCAGATCTTTACAGTTTCTCCACTAGTTCTATTTCTTCTCTATGCCTACCTTTGCACAGTTCCTCCTTCAGAGTATTCAGTAACTCTGAGGCTTCCTTTGAGTCTACGAACTCCCCTGGTGTGCACTCCTTGTGCGTTCTTTGTGACTCCGCAGAGTTCAGATGTGCACTCCTTGTGTTGGCTCCAAAACTTCCAGTGTTCTGTTGTGCACTCCTTGCACAGCCTAAGGAACCCAGACAAAAACCGACAAACTCACAAACAGATAGAAAAATCTATCTATAAAACATATCTACAGCATGCAAATTACATTAAAATGATTAACCATGCGCAAACAATTCATGGGCAGGAAAAACTACTCTTTGTATTCATCTCCAAATGTCCATACAAATGTTTACAAATGCTGGATTGTAACAAGTCTTAGCTCTGTCTCCCCCCGAGACCTCTCTACCTGAGAACTCCTCTCTCTCTGGGAACTCCTCTCTCTTTGGGAACTCCTCTCTCCCTTGAGACCTCTCTCTACTCTAATGTCCCCCCTTTTACAAAATGAGGGTTCTCTCGAGCTTATCCTCTACCTCACCATCTCTGAGCTATCGCTATCACAGAGCGGCTTCATTACATAAATGGAAGTCACAGTTCTGATTGATCTAGACTTAGCTACAGGTAACCAATTAAGGAAACCTCAACCACTACCTGTACAAAGGCATGGTCTGGTCTCTATCATCCTTACAACATTAAATTCAATTTCAAAAATTGGAAAATGAGAGGGTTGCGCCTCTCCTTTTCATGAATGCGCGTTGGATGTGCTTGTTGGCTGGCACTTATGCTGAGTTGGAGTGATGCTCCTACATCATCATGTGTCTCCTTAGGCTCATAAGTGTATAATAACCTCCTACCTTTCTTCATAATAATTTTTCTTGGTGAATATCCCTCAACCTCTTTTCCTTTTTTCTTTCCATGTTCTACGGGATCTCTTATTTCATCACTTGAGATATTAGAGTCCATTCTTTCAGCAGACAAAGGGGTATCTCTTTTTGGGTCTAGGAGGATATTTGTTGATGCTAAGAGAGAGTCCCAATCCATGTTCAATTTTCTAGGATCTTCAACCAATAATAACTTTACCAAGGAGAAATGGAACAAGCCACTCATAAGTTGGTTAACCCTGGCTTGGACTTTGTCTTCCTTTTTTCCTAGGCTTCTATACAGATAAAAGGGTAAGTTTAGGGGATTTTCCCTGTGAAATGCATAAGGATCCTTATGTGGTACTTATATACCCTATCAAACCTACCCTCACAAGTAAAATACCTTTGGATTACTCTCAACAACTTGTCATAGGGTTCCAAAACATACTCCTTGGGGATAGTGGCACCAATTTTATACTTTCTATATTGAGGTTTGAGGAAATCAATATAAAACACAAGATCCATAGGAATAACTTTAAACCATTTCTCTCCCTGCATGGGAATATCTGTGGTAGTTGATATGGTCTCTATTTCAGTTCTAAGACTTTTGCGAATGGAGTTATGATAAGGTGGTTCTTTCAGATTTATCGCAGTAGCTTTTTATTCGACGTTTCAGACCAAACAAATGTGGTCCATCATCAAGAAGAGTTTTAAGATATGAGGGAAATCTAAAAAATCACCAAGTGTATAAATATGAAAAGTTTTTTAGTAAAGAGACGACTTATTAAAAATATAAAAGACCTAAAATATTACTAATTAGTTTCTAGAATATGTCCTTGTGTTTAGTGTTGGGATCCAATTTTGACTGATGTTCCAACCATCATCTCTGTTTAGATTATTAGGTTTCTTTTCTATTTCGATGGATTCCCTAAATTTTATATTGTGATAGTGATCTACTTTGGCAAGAATTTTGGCCTCTTCAATACAAATATGATGTTTTGTTTTATTTAAATGTTCTTCTAACGCTGAGGCATGAGTGAGATTGTGCTTAATATCAATGGCATGTTCTTGAATTCTAATTCTAAAGGACTCACCTGTTTCCCCTATGTATTGTTTACCACATGAGAAAGGGTTCATATAGACACCCTTATGTTCAATGGAATCAACGGGGTCTTTGACCGACCTAAGGGAATTCCTAATAGTGTTTATTGGTTTGAAAGTTGCTCCAATATTTTTCTTCTTCAAAATCATAGCAAGCTTTTCTGTTGTTCCTTGTATGTATGGTAAGAAAACTTTGGACACATCATTATTTGTTTGTTACTTACTTGTAGGTATTTTAGAGGCATTATGAAAGGTTCTAAGAACTTGATGTTTTTTTATAGCCATTATCCTTGAAAACCTTGAGGAGGTGGTTTTTCTCTTCATCACGATGTTCATCATTAGAGATTCTGAAGGCCCTAGTAGCTAGGGTGTTTAGAACCCCTAATTTTTGGGCAGGGTGATGATGGGATTCAGCATGAAGGTATTGTTCGGTGTGAGATTTATTCCTATAGACTTGGTGGGATAAGGATCCATCGAGTCTTTTTGTGACCTTGACATCTAGAAAAGGAATATTTCCTTTATCTTCAACCTCCATAGTGAATTTGATGTGACTGGATTGTTTATTGAGGTGATTTGCAAATTCATTTAATTTGTCATAACCATGGGGCTAAATAACAAAAGTATCATCGACAAACCTATTCCAGTATTTGGGTTGAAAGGGTGAGGAAATAAGGGATTTTCTTTTCAAATCCTCCATGAATAAATTGGCTATGATAGGAGAGAGGGGGGATCCCATAGAAACCCCACATGTTTTTTCATATATGTCTGACTAGAAACTAAAGAATGTGGATATTAAACAAATTTCAACTAACTCAGCAGTACCTTGGTCAGTGACTCTCTTGATGACCTCCAAATATCCATCAATGGGAATCTCAATAAAGAGAGAAAAAACATCAAAACTAATGAGGGTGTCATCCTTTTCCAAATTGATATCTTTGATCTTGTTTACAGAGAAAGTGGAATCTTTCACAAAAGAGATAGTATTGTCGACTAAGGGTTTGAGTTTATGAGCCATATATTTTGCAAGTTGATAAGTAGGACTACCTATTGTGTTGACAATAGGTCTAAGAGGGGCTCCTTCTTTATGAATTTTTGGAAGCCCGTAGATCCTTGGGGTGGAAGGGAAACTAACAAGAAATTTATTTTTGTCAACTTCATTTATGTTGTTCAACTTAATGGCATTAGATACTTCCCTTGCAATCCTTTTTAGGGGATTTTTATTAAGTTTCTTATAAATCCCAATATTATTGATATTGTCTATCATTTTCTCAATGTAATTATCTTTGTTCATAATGACAACAACCCCCCCTTTGTCTTCTTTTAGGACTACTAAAAAAACACCATTAAAGTTCATGGTGAACTCCTTGGTCAATTGTAGGTTATATCCCAAGATTCTTTCACAAAATATCATACACCCAACCTACTCAAATGACACCCTGTAACTAGGATCTGAGTTTAACAGAGTTAGCTCTTGGGGCTCATATATCATCACATTTCCTCCCTTGTATTTCTTCTTTTCCTGTGATGTCATCTTTGCGAGGTAAATTTCAAATTGTTCAAGGCGAATATATCTTGAAACTCAACATGAAAGCTTGTACAACAAACTAGGAGTGTTAGGGTTTAGCTTGAATAAGAGTAACATACCTTCATTGTATGAGAGGTGAACTATTCAAGGGATAGACTAGCATAAAAAATGGGCTCAAAATGTTTTCGCACAGTGACAAAGGCGATTCAAGGGATGTGCAGAAAAAATAGAGCAACAGGCTTTGCGTAGCGAATGATAGCAACATGGTTTGCATAGCGAGGGAAATATGCACAACATTTGCATAGCAAGGGAGATCGTTTGTGTTGTAGAGGGATTTGAAGCTTGCTCGAGAGACTATAGCTTATGAATACATGAGTGGATAAGGAGCATATTTTAAAAGAAAGTACTTGTCCAAAGATGAAAAGACCTCTAAATCCAATTTAAGTAACTTGCGCAACAAATTTGAGGAGCACACACCTGTTTGAAACTTTCCAACAATACAAATGACATGGAGTGTAATCATTGTCCTTTTTCTGAACTCATCAAGTGTGATTATGAACCATGATACTTCCTTTGATAGGACCTTCATCCCTAACTTATGACTCGACCTTGACACATAATTTCCCATTTTGTGACATGATTTTAAACTTAGGGACACCAGGACCTTTACAAATATTTCATCATGATGGACACTTATACCCCTTGATGGTGTATCATGAGATAGAAACAACACCTTTTGACTCAACCTATGACTTAACTCTCTATTGACATGCATATTACCTTTATTTGATCAATGACTTTATGAAAAACACACTTACTATGACTCATTTAGGAATGCCTTGGTCTTCCCAAGACCAAGCTGTGACTCTGAAAACTCTGGACAAAACTCTAACTCTAGCTATAAAAATCATGGTTCTAACATATGGAATCAACAGTAGGGCCATATGAACAAAAAATGGTTGGGGTTGCAGGTACTAGTAAGCCATAAGTTATTTTCAAACTTTCAATCTTTGAATTTCTGGAAGTTTTTTTTATCTTTGTTGGTTACAGTGATGGAGCTAAGAGATGTAGATTGTGGGATCCTAATTTGTGGGATCATTGTATTGCCTAAAGGTAGCTCAAAAATTGTACAAAATGTTGGATCTTTTCATTGTGAGCCAAATTTTGTTAAGAAGTGAATATAACCATTGCGTTTACTTTCAAAGTATGAAAAATGGTACATTCATTTTATTAGTGTTATATGTTGATAATATTCTTATTGAAAGCCAAAGAATGTTTAGTATTAGCAGGTTAGAGGCTCAGTTGGCCAGGATGTTTCAGATGAAGGATTTAGGAGCACGAAAACAAATCTTGGGCATAGGAGTACGCAGAGACGAAACAAATGGTAAGTTGTAGTTATCACAAAAAACCTCTATGGAGAAAATGCTCATGTGGTTCAGTATGAACATTGTGATATTGGTAAACATCACTTTAATATTCCATTTTATGTTTTCTTCATGTTTATGTCCTGGTAGTATGGAAGAAAAGGTTATGTCTCATGTACTGCATGCTAATATAGTAGGAAGATTGATTTTTGTGATGAAATTTAAAATATTTCACATGTAGTTAATGTTTCCAATGCACACATGGAAAAATAGGGTGAAGAATATGGAAACGAGTAATTTAGTGTTATAGAAGCATAGAAGCACAAGTATCACCTATAGTGGTTTCATGATTTAGTCTATGGTTGTGTTAATCTAGGAGACTTGGACAAGAGGAGATCTACCTCAAGTTAGATGTTGCAATAATGCAAGGATCTATTGGGTAAGCTTGGACTAGTACAAGATAAGGTGTTTTTTTGTGGTCGAAGCATTGTACATTTGACTAACAGTCCAATGTATCAAAATGAGATAATGCATCATTTTGTAATACATGATATTGATATATGGAAGTGGAGTGGTACATATTGAATCAAGTTGTGTAGACATGTTCAAGAAACCAATACTGTTAGAGAAGTTGCGGTGGTGTTTGGTTTCTCCTAGTTTGCAAAAGAGGTGATGAATTGGCTTGGGAAAGGTATCAAGTAAATTGTTTTCAAGGTGGATATTTTTGGAATTATGACGACAAGTGATAGTAAAAATCAATTTTACCTTAGTAAATTTATAAATGTAATGGATGTGATTTGTATAACAAAGGCATTTCTTGAATGAGTGGCAATTCTTGAACTCATGTAATGATATATACTATTGTATATCTATGAAGTCCCGAGAGGAATTTGTAATGTTATAATCCTAATTGTAATCCCATATTGAATAGTAACATACCAATACCTTACCCTGTGGATGTTTCCTTTTCTCATCATCAAGTTTTTACCATTTAAATTTCCCGTGTCATATGAATAATTTATTTGTCTTTATGATCATATTTCTTGCATTTTATTATTGTGTTAGACTCTTGAATACCAACCATAAATATAGGAAATAAAAGTAATAAATAATTCACTCGTATTTCTTTTGAGAGAGAGAACAAATATCGGTGTATTTTCATATCACATGATGGTTTGAGCTTGAAACCTGACATGTCCATAATTTTGTTCGCCCAAAAAATATGCACGCGACATTATAGTATTACTAGTATTGCACTATTTGGGTGGTGATGGAGACAAGATATAGGGTTATTTTAGGTGTGAGTTAGGGTCGAGATAATATATGGCTATGTATATATTTGGAAAACCAAGACCTTAAATAATATTGTTGGCGAGTTGATCATAACTTGAGAGGGTTTCAGTCTTCATCTGGTGATCTAAGGGATCCAACAAGCCATGTCCATTTTTACGTCGAGAGGCATACACCTTGTTAGTACCACCATTTTTCCTTTAAATTAGAGTCGGTTTTAGTCCAGTTATGTCCCGTGTGTCAAAGCATGTAAAATCAAGTACGAAACAACAAAAGGGTTGAAGTCAGCAGGTGATCGGTTGGACCTTGGATTCGGGAAGGGATGTCAGAGTCTAAACATGCGTAAGTAAGTATGAGTATGTTCCCAAAGAGTCGAGTCATGTTAAAAAGGGAGTTTATACATGCCCCAGGTCTAGGCAAGTTGTGAATAGAATTCGCATCGGCAAGTGCAATAACCATTATCGTCTCATTATGAAGGTTGGAAGAATGAAAAATGGTGGCGTTCGTATCATGTATGCTCTGCAGCCCTTATCAACTGTACATTACACACGCGGATGTCTTATGGAAAATATGCAGTCCATTTAGAGACATCCATTCACCATGAATCCAGTGTCCCTTGGCACGTTTCCTCCTCCCTCCTACTATGTTATAAATTCCAGTCTCTCTACATGAATTATGTTCACAAATCGGGTTTATGCATTGTTTGTAATCTCTTTCCTACAAGCCTAGGTTGATCGAATTCTACACCTTGGGGACTTTGCTAGATCCACCATGTGCAATAAAAATATAGTTGCACCATGGAAACCTCCCAAAACGTAAGAAAGGGTGTGTGAAGTGGAAAAAGCGTCAGGCCTGAGCCCCAAAATTACTGCGATTCATTCTCACTCGCAGTAGGTGCCCCCAAGGATCCAAAGGGATTTTCACCTTTTCCCGTGGAAGCTAGGATATCATACCGCTTGGAGACTGGAGTGGGAGAATATACAAAGGAAGGAAAGATGTTAGAATCCCTGTCTCCCCAACAACAGATACCCTGGAGAAGGGGAAGGCCAAGGAATAACAAGGAAGCCCGGGAAATCCAAGTACCAAACGAGCCGCACACAAAATCAACTGCTGAAGAATTACTTATGCGTGCTATTCAACTAGACCCTGCCAAAGGTACAAGCTGAGGAAGCGGGAGAAAAACATGGAGGACAGATGACATGGGCACTAATGTTCGAGATCCATCTCAATAGCTAAAGCAGGCGCAACTCATTGTTACCGAACTTTACCAGGAAAACGAGGAATTGAGACAACAGTTAGCAGTGAATACTCTCGAAATTTTAGCATCATAAGGCCACAAAGGAAACATGAAGTGGATCAAAAGACAACTCAGAGAGGCACATGATACAATCGTACAACTGTGTGAGACACAGAGGCTATTAGAAGAAAGGAATGTGAAGCATTTTAGAGATTGTGAAGCGGCCGAAGAGAAAGTCCACACAGCTCTTGTCAGCATGCAAAAGAAGCATGATTAACTGGGTTCATCCTCGTATCATTAAGAAGAGCATAGTTCTTGACAATTTTGAATTAGGAATCACCCTTAAACCGTTTTTTCATTTTGGTAATGACCAAGACAGTCAGAAGCTACTCATCGTGCACGCACCCCAGCGAATCAGCATGTGACAAAAATCAAGGTCGTTACAATAGATGGTAGAATCCTGTCAGAATACTTTATCGTTCAGATACCTTGCCGAAGGAAGGTTTTGACACATCACTCTCCCCATGACGAGACCTCGCTGGTAACTGAATTCTCATGGAAGAATACAAGTAGTCATGATGTGACCAGATGCAATTGTTTTCTATTTTTCGAAAGGCGTCATGCGATGAGTCATGTAGCGTAGAATAATCAATTTCCTAAGTTATAGGAACAATATATAGTGAGCATGGAAGCCCAAGCGACGCCCTTGCCTATATATTCTATATTTTCAATGTAATCCAGGTTGGTTGGAAAAATTAGTATAGACAGTGTATATTAAATGTAGTTTGAGTCCGATCGAAATTTAACGCAAAAGTCCTGAAGCTTTGATGAAAAGATTCTAATTGTAGTAGTTGGATGTATTGTTTCCTTTCTTTGCATATGTACTTCCTGTGTTATTCATTCATATCTATTTCTATCTAAATAGGAACATATTTTCAAACCTGGGATTCACTGCGCAGTGCCCTGGGATTCACGCCATTTAGAAAAACCATTTTCCTCTAAGTTAAACTCTGAATTCATCCTCAACAGTGCTCTGATTTTCTTTTTGTGTTTTCTCCCCACCTCACACAACGATTTTTCACTGAAGACTGTTTCTTACTTAGCCTTTATCATCTCAAGTTTAGTCACTGATTCATTTCTTTCTATTGCTTTCTCGAACCAATTCCATAGCCCAAGGTCTTATTCTCTTGCGCCAATATAACCAGAACCCATTATTTCAAAGGTGTTAAATATAACCAACAACTTTAAATCCATATCTCACGCTGAGACAGTGTCTCCCGAGAGAGCCCTTTCTAGGTCTGAAGGGCTAGTTTTGGGTCTTAAAGTTGGTTGAAAAAGTTACCTCTTCGTATTCTTATCATCTGAATAGATTTACAGATTGCTAACATTCTGGCGTCATTTTCGGGGATGGAATTGAAAATTTTTTCCTAGGGAGAACGACTGAAGTTACAGCTTTGACCCCTAATGGTAACAAAGGGAAAAAAATCTACATTGGTTGAAACCTTTACCCTGGTGACTCTAGTCAAAAATACCAGTAGCACCAATTAACATGGTTCAGGAACCCTGGCTCCAAATATGATCTATACTAGAGCCAATCCTGACCCAAACACTACAGATCCTGTGTACGACCCCAAGAAAATTCTTTGCAGGACTAGCGAGAAAGCGTCGGACCTGTTCTATTACCTGGACAAAAGCTTGTCCTTACCCAAAGACAGTGTGCAAAGCATTGACGACCTTGAGATTTATGCATTATTTGAGCAAACCTTGTTCAGGTCTAATTCAAAAAACAGCTTGGATGAGATAATTTTTGACCAGAAGAGATTCCAATACCTTATATATAATAATATCCCTCAAATCCAAAACCCTCCTAGAGCCATGGCCGCCAGATTCGCCCCCCTCGTTTTGTCATCGCAACTACATGATTTTCCCCAA
Organism: Picea engelmannii; assembly: GCA_009831015.1. Taxonomy (NCBI): domain Eukaryota; kingdom Viridiplantae; phylum Streptophyta; class Pinopsida; order Pinales; family Pinaceae; genus Picea; species Picea engelmannii. Next base: position 320,628 of record ML795665.1, on the reverse strand, counting down.
AATTACAGCCAAAGGGTTAAGCTCTATGATGTTGAAAGGAATGTTTCATCCCAGAGGCTTCTAGACTGGTTCAATGATTTCGTCAACCTAGAGGAGGTGGAATATGCAGATGCGAAAATGAGGTTGTTCGTGCAGATGTTTTTGGGGGAGGTGAGGAAATGGTTCAAAGCCCTCCCGGCTGCAAGCATTCGAGACGTTGTTGTGTTCAAGACATATTTCATTACTAGATGGGGAGATAAGAAGAAACCCTTGCAGCTGTTAACACGGTACAATAATATGAAGAATGCGTCAGAGGAGATGCTGCAAGAATTCTCAGCCCATTTTATGAAGGTTTATAACTAGATTCATGCAGAAGTCCAGCCACCCCCTAGGGTTGCGCAGTTGTGATATGCCGACTCCTTCGACAATGATTTCACCAAATCTAGATGCAATAATGAGAAACGCGATTGAAGTCGAGGTAAATATGATGGCGTCGGGGAAGATCAAACAAAGATTCAACAGAGGTGATAGGAAACCCTAAGGAGACTCACAACCATCGACATCTCGGTCCCTAGATGACAAGTTCAATTTGATGATGAAGACGATGGAGAAAATCATGGAGAGAATGTCCCTAGAAAATCATGGAGAGGACATCATGACCCCCATCCCAGAAATAAAAACCTCAGAAGGGGTCAAGTTCTTTAGATTAGATAGAGGGAACAGAGGGAGCAGAGATAATAGGGAGACCAACAGGCAATGCCTCTGTTCCAAAAAAGCTACCCAGACGAAGGCTTCGATCATATGTTCAAAGACCAAATGCATTGTTGCAATGAAAAGAACCCGCGCGTGTTTTTGACAAAGGGAGAGCATGATCATTACAAGAGCGAAAAAAAATGATTTTGTGCTGGAAGCGGATGATACACCATTTTGTGGATAGGTTGATGCATTGTCCTGGAAGATGGAAGAGTTCAAAAAGGGTTATCATAACTCCATCATCTAGTTTCAGAAGAGATATAACCTCAGAAGCAAGGAGGTGTCTGCCGAGCCTCAACAGACTAATCCCATAAGGAAACCTCCAATGGAAACTCGTTCAACAAGCCGAATGAAGCCGGACAACCCAAACAAGGATGCAACTAAAAAGGGGAAGTCAAAGGAGGAAGCCCCAAGGAAAGCTTCGGAAACAAGTCGGGAAGCATGCGGAAAAGAGGTAGAGAAATTTTGTCCCCCTTTTAACTTTGAGCATGAAATGGATAAAACCAAAATATTTGTCTCGTTCAATGAACTTATCAAAAAGGGTGAGTATCAGGAGAAAATGATTAAAATGTTAAAAATGGGCGGGACCCTTGATACTTTGAACGTCCAAGATGATCACCCTGTTAATCTGTTCGGTCCACGCGTTGAGGAGACAAGTGATACTAAGGACATTCCCCCATTCTATGTCAGTCTAAAAATCCATGACATGACCCTACATAACTCCATTCTGGATTCAGGCGCATCGCACAACCTCATGCCAAAGGTGATCATGGACGAGTTGGGTTTGGACATCACCAAGCCCTATAAGGACCTTTTTTCTTTTGACTCGAGGAAATTCAAGTGCTTGGGTCTCATCAAAGACTTGGTCATATCAGTGGCCCAAATTCCTTCAAAAAACTTAGTTATGGACGTGGTCGTGGTAGACATACCCCCTAAGTTTGGCATGTTGTTGTCCAAGTCATGGGTTGCAAAGTGAAAGGGGACTCTACAAATGGACATGTCATATGCCACCATTCTTATCTTTGGCCAGGATAGACAGTTGTATAGATAATTGTTGTTGAAGTACATGGTAAGAAGTAAAATCTAGCCAAAAAACCATCCTATATAATCTATTCACACTGAATTTGGTTCCTCTATATTCTACAATGACCTGAGTTTTGAAGAGGAAGAGTCGACAGCCATCATGACAACCGATGAGGAAATCGCATGACAAGCAATAGAGTGTGCCAACCCAAAGAACCACATATAAAATGAGATATGGAACATGAGTTTTGATAGCACTGTCAGTAAGGAAGGAGCAGGTGTCGGCATATGGATAAGTCTCCTCGAGGTGGGCACAAAGTTGTTCTTGTACAATCTCGTGTTCAAATGTACAAACAACATGGCCGAGTATGAGGCACTAATCTTGGGCTTGAAGGTTTTGAAAGAACTGGGCATGAAAAGGATAGCAGTGCATGGAGACTTCGAGATGATTATAAACCAGGTGAAAGGAATATATCATTCCAAACACCCCAGGCTGAGAGCGTACAGGAATTTGGCGCTGGACCTCCTCAAATAATTTTCAGAGTATGATTTATCTGCTATCCGAAGAGAGAAAAATCATATCACCGATGCATTGGCTAGCTCGGCCTCAGTTTTTAAAATCCCCATCTTCCCAAATAGAAAATACAAGATCAAAATCAAACACAGGCTAACAATGCCTGATAATATCAAACATTGGCAGGTGTTTGAGGATGACAAATAAGTGGATATATTTATTCAAATGAGTGACAAGTTCGATAACATAAATATTGATGATGAGTGTTGTTGTGATGAAGAAGATAGGGTGGATGCATGCAGTAATGAAGACCCTTTCCATAACCAAATAGTGGGAAGGGATATAGTACAATTGAAGAACAACATCATCCCAAAGGGTCTAGTTTCATTGGAAAAGTTATTTGATGAAAATGACTTTGCGAGAAATCTCAATATCATTGAAAATGATGAGGATGTTGAATACTACAACATTGGGACTGAGGAGAACCAAAAAATAATCAAATTGTTGAAAACACTCAGTCCATAGGTCAAACAATACTACATCAAGCTCATGAAGGATTTCCCAAATGTTTTTTCTTGTATTTATGATGACTTAAAGGTGTATGACACTGAAGTGATTCAACACATCATCCCTCTCAAAGAAGACCAGAGGCCTTTCAAACTGAATCTGCAATGGATAAATACCTTACTTCTGCTGCTAACAGAAAAGGACATAAAGAAACTCTTCGAAGCTAAAATTATCGTTTCTTTAAGGTTTTCTAATTCGGTGGGCAACTTGGTACCTGTTAGAAAAAAGAGCAGTGAAATAAGACTGTGTAGGGATTTTCATAACTTAAACAAGGTGTCCTTCAAGGACCACTAATCGCTCCCTAAAATGGACTATATTCTGCAAATGGTGGTGGTGTCCTAGAAGATGTCCATGCTGGATGGTTTTTCAGGTTACAATAAGATATTGGTACACTCGAACGACAGGGAAAATACTTCTTTTATGACACCATGGGGGATGTTCATGTATGCTAAGATTCCTTTCGACCTGGTGAACGTCGGAGCTACCTTCTAGAGGGAAATGAACATTGTGTTTGATGAAAAAAGGGACAAGTTTATTGTGATCTATCTAGAATACATCACAGTATACTCTGACTCTAACAAACAACACCTCAGGCATCTGAAAAGGGTTTTCCAGAAGTGAAGGAAGTTCAACATATCGTTAAATCTGAAGAAATCACATTTTGTGATGGAAGAAGGGGAGTTGTTGGGGCACATCATCTCGAAAGAGGACATTAAGATAGACCCCATCAGGGTTGAAGGAATACTGAAAATTGACACTTTGTGAAGTAATAAGGAAGTGCAATCCTTCCTGGGAAAAGTAAACTTCTTGAGAAGATTCATCCCAAACTTGGTAGAGATTATAAAGCATATCACCTGCATGCTCATAAAGGGAAACGAGATCAATTGGAACCCAGAAGCCAGGAATTCCTCTGAAGATATCAAGGTAGTGCTGACTAGAGCTCTTGTGTTAGCTAGTCCAGACTTCACAAAAGACTTCATCTTGTTTTCGTTCGCTTCAGAGCATACGATTGTCGTCGTGCTGTTACAGAAAGAAAAGCATAATTTTGAAAATCCCATAGACAATTTTAGCCGAACATTGAGGGATGTTGCACTAAGGTAAGAAATTATGATGAAACAAGCATACGCCTTAGTGAAGTCCCTAAAGGAGTTCAGAATATACATATTACACTCCCATGTTATTTCTTACGTTCCTAGCAACTCAGTCAAAGATATCCTAACTCAACCTGACCCTGAAGGGAGGAGGGGTAAATGGATAGCGACCATGTTGGAATATGATCTTGAAATAAAGACCACGAAGTTGATTAAAGGGTAGGGCATTGCAAAGTTGATGGTGCAGTCGACCTGTGACGTTGTGGGGATAACCTCCATTGATGATCTGTCGAAGAATCTCGGGCAAGAAAAAACTGTGCAGGTATTTCAGGATTTTGTCGATTCGTCGTGGTATACAGACATGATCTATGTGCTAAGGAACCTGCAAGCCCCTCCAGGTTTAAGTACGACCAAGGCTAGATTTATAAATCTCAAAGCGGTTAAGTTCTACATCCTGGATAGTTCACTATACAGGAAATATCCTGGAGGGATATTTCTGAGTTGTTTGCTGGAAAACGATGTGAAACGAGATATCAAAGAATTTCACAAGGGAGACTGCATTGGACACCATTTATGGAAAACCACCGTGAAAAAAATCTTAAGAGAAGGTTACTATTGGCCTACTATATTCACAGACGTATACAAAGAAGTGTCCAGGTGCCACGAGTGTCAGATTTTCAATGGAAGAAGAAAGAGGTAGCCCTAGCCACTAAAGTCGATCTCAGTCGAAGCACCTTTCATGCAGTGGGGTTTAGATTTCATAGGGGAAATAAATCGTCCATCCTCAGCGGAATACAAATGGATAGTCACAGCCACAAACTACTTCATGAAATGGATAGAGGCGATCCCCACGAAGCAAGCTACTGACGCAGTCATCATCTAATTTCTGGAGACAAATATCTTATCGAGATTCGGATGCCCCGTCAAAATCATAACCGAAAACGTAGCCGAATTCAAATCCAAGAAGATGTAGAAGTTTTTTCAGGATTACAATATAACCCTAGGGCATTCCACAATGTACTACCCACAAGGAAACGGGTTAGCAGAATCATCAAATAAAATCCTGACCAGGATCATCAAGAGACTACTACAAGACAATAAAGAAGCTTGGCATAAAAATCTTATCTATGCACTATGGTTACGACCAAGAAATCTATCTCAACGTCGCCTTTTCAGATTGTGTACGGCACAGATACAATTTTCCATACCACACTTGGGATTCTCGTCAGAAATTTATTGCAAGAGAAGGAGGCTGAGCCAGATGACACACATAGGAGAATAAATCAGTTGGTTCACACACAACAAATGAGGGAACTGGTGTACAATCGATCACAACTCCACTAGGAGAGGATGAAGAAAACCTTTGACAAGCGTTCTAAGCAAGAGGAATTTTGGTTGGGTGATCTGGTGTTGAAATGGTACGCAATAAATGAGGATAAAGGAAAGCATGGAAAATTCTATAATCTGTGGACGGGTCCATTCAAAATCGGTGCACATCATGGAAATAATGATTATTTTATGGAAGAACTAAATGGAGAGCGCACTAGTTGGGGGCCCGTAAACGACAGGTTCCTCAAACATTATGTGATGAAACAAGATCCATTTAAGTCTAATCTCATTGTAAATAGTCATTTTTTTTTTTTTGTCGAGTCAGTATGCCAGCAGAAAATCAAGCCCAAAGTGAAGACCTTAAGTTTTATGATGAGTCTTTTAGAAACTGCATCGATAGGTTTAGGTTGTGTTTTCTTTTAATATTTCAGTGTCTAAAAGTTGAATAAGGCCCAATCATCAGGAACCTGGTATACTATTCTTTGCTACCTCATGGTGAGGACAGCATCCCTGTTGGAGCCAGTTGTTAGTGCCACCATTTTTCCTTTAAATTAGAGTCGGTTTAGTAGAGTTCTAGCCCGTGTGTCAAAGCATGTGAGATCAGGTACGAAACAAAAAAAGGGTCGAAGTTAGTAGGTGTCCGGTTGCCCCTTGGAGTCGGGAAGGGATGTCAGAGTCCAAACATGTGTAAGTAAGTACGAGTCTATTCCCAGAGAGTCGAGTCCTGTTGAAAAGAGAGTTTTTATGTGCCCTAGGTCTAGGCAAGTTGTTAATAGAAGCTGTATCGATAAGTGAAATAACCATTATCGACTCATTATGAAGGATGGAAGAATGAAAACTCACAACGTTCGTATCATGTATGCTCTGCAGCCCTTATCAACTGTACTTTAAACACGTAGATGTGCTATGGAAAATCTACAGTCCATTCCGAGACATCAAGTCGCCATGAATCTAGTTTCCCTTTGAACGTTTCCTCCTCCCGCCTTCTCTGTTATAAATTCCAGTTGCTCTCCATGCATTTTGTTCGCAAATCAGGTTTATGCATTGTTTGTAATCTCTTTCATTCAAGCCCAGGTTGATTGAATTCTCCACCTTGGGGCCTTTTCAGATCCACCGCACACAAGACAAATACAGTTGCACAATGGAAACCTCCCAAAATGTAATAAAGTTCATGTGAAGTGGCAGAAGCGCCAGACTGGAGCCCCAAAGCGTCTAGGATTTATTCTCACTCGTAGAAGGTGCCCCCAAGGATCCAAAGGGATTTTCACCTTTTCCTACGGAAGCGAGGATATCATATTTCTTAGAGACTGGAGTGGGAGAAGCTGCACAGGAAGGAAATAAATTAGAAGCCTTGTCTCCCCAACAGAGGATACCCCGGAGAAGGGGCAAGACAAGGAAGAACAAGGAAGTCAGGGAAATCCAAGTCCCAAACGAGCTGCGCGCAAAACCAGTTGCTGAAGAATTACTTATGCACGCTATTCGACTGGAGCCTGTCGAAGGTACAAGCTAATGAAGCGGGAGTAGAACACGGAGGACAGATGCCATGAGCACTAATGTTTGAGATCCATCTCAACCGTTGAAGCAGGCACAACTCGGTGTCACTGAACTTTACCCGGAAAACAAGCAATCAAAACAACAGTTAGCAGTGAAGACTCTTGAAATGTCATCCTCGCAAGGCCGTGAAGGAAATGTGACGTGGATCAAAAGATAGCTCAGAGAGGCACAAGATACAATCGTACAGTTGCGCGACATAGAGAAGCTATCATAAGAAAGGAATGTGAAGCATTTCAGAGAATGTGAAGTAGCCGAAGAGAAATTTTGCGCAACTCTTTCCAACACGTAGAAGAAGCATGATTAACTGGATTCATCCTCGTATCATCAAGCATAGTATAGTTCTTAACATGTTTGAAGGAGGCATCTCCCTTAAACCATTTTTTCGTTTTGGTAACAACCGCAACAGACAGAAACTACTCGTCGCGCATGCACCCCAACGAATCAACATGCAAAAGAAATCAAGGCCATTACAGTAGATGGAAGAATCCTGTCAGAATACTTAATCATTGAGATACCTCGTTGAAGGAAGGTTTTGACACATCACTCTCCCCATGACAAGACCTATTCGGCTGGAGCCTGCTGAAGGTACAAGATGATGAAGCGAGAGTAGAACACGGAGGACAGATGCCGCGAGCACTAATGTTCGAGAGCCATCTTAGCAACTGAAGCAGGTGCAACTCGGTGTCGCCGAACTTTACCAGGAAAATAGGGAACCGAAACAACAATTAGCAGTGAAGACTCTTGAAATGTCAGCATCGCAAGGCCGTGAAGGAAATGTGATTTGGCTCAAAAGACAGCTCAGAGAGGCACAAGATACAATCATACAGTTGCGTGACATAGAGAGGCTATCATAAGAAAGGAATGTGAAGCATTTCAGAGAATGTGAAGCAACAGAAGAGAAATTATGCGCAACTCTTTCCAACGCGTAGAAGAAGCATGATTAACTGGCTTCATCCTCATATCATCAAGAAGAGTATAGTTCTTAACATTTTTGAAGGAGGCATCTCCCTTAAACCATTTTGTCGTTTTGGTAACAACCGCAACAGACAACAACTACTCGTCGCACATGCACCCCAACGAATCAACGCGCAGAATAAATCAAGGCCGTTACAGTAGATGGAAGAAGCTTGTCAGAATACTTGATCTTTGAGATACCTCGTGGAAGAAAGGTTTTGACACATCACTTTTCCCATGACAAGACCTATTCGGCTGGAGCCTGCCGAAGGTACAAGCTGATGAAGCGGGAGTAGAACACGGAGGACAGATGTCGCGAGCACTAATGTTCGAGAGCCATCTTAGCAGCTGAAGCAGGCGCAACTCGGTGTCACCGAACTTTACCAGGAAAACAGGGAACCGAAACAACAGTTAGCAGTGAAGACTCTTGAAATGTCAGCATCGCAAGGCCGCGAAGGAAACGTGACTTAGCTCAAAAGACAGCTCAGAGAGGCACAAGATACAATCGTACAGTTGCGCGACATAGAGAGGATGTCATAAGAAAGGAATGTGAAGCATTTCAGAGGATGTGAAGCAACCGAAAAGAAATTCCGTGCAACTCTTTCCAACGCATAGAAGAAGCATGATTAACTAGCTTCATCCTCGTATCATCAAGAAGAGTATAGTTCTTAACATTTTTGAAGGAGGCATATCCCTTAAACCATTTTGTCGTTTTGGTAACAACCACTACAATCAGCAACTACTTGTCGCGTACGCACCCCAATGAATCAACGCGCAGAAGAAATCAAGGCCGTTACAGTAGATGGAAGAAGCTTGTCAGAATACTTGATCATTGAGATACCTCGTCGAAGGAAGGTTTTGACACATCACTCTCCCCATGACGAGACCTCGCCGGTAACAGAATTGTCATGGAAGAATACAAGCACTCATGATGCGACCAGATGCAATTGTTTTCTATTTTTGGAAAGGCGTCATGCGAAGTGTCAGGTAGTGTAGAACAGTCAATTTCCTAAATCCTAGGAACAGTAGATAGTGAAGAGGGCATCCCAAAAGACGCCCTTGCCTATATATTTTATCTTTTCAATGTAAGCCAGGTTGGTTGGAAAAATTAGTATAAACATTGTCTATTGAATGTAGTTTGAGTTCGATCAAACTTTAACACAAAAGTCCTGAAGCTTTGATGAAAAGATTCTAATTGTAGCAGTTGGATGTATTGTTTCCTTTCTTTGTGTACGTACTTCATGTATTTTTTATTCATATCTATTTATGTTTAAATATGAACGTGTTTTTGAACCTGGGATTCACTGCGCAGTTCCCTGGGATTCGTGCCATTTAGACAAACCATTTTCCTCTAAGTTAAACTATGAATTCATCCTCGGCGGTGCTCCGAGTTTCTTTCTGTGTTTTCTCCCCGCCTCACACAACGATTTTTCACTAAAGATTGTTGCTCCCTTAGCTGTTATCCTCTCAAGTTCAGTCACCGAGTCATTTGTTTCTATCATTTTCTCGAACCCACTCCATAGCCCAAGGTCTTACTCTCTTGCGCCAATATAACCAAAACCCGTTATTTCAAAGGTGTTAAATCTAACCAACTTTAAAGCCATATCCTGTGATTATCTTTGGTACTATTTTAATTAAACATATTTTTTGTAGTAGTAGTTTGAATTAAGGGTTGCAATCTTGTTATTATCTTTGGTACTATTTTAACTTTTTTTTTCTGCAGATCTAATTCGCTTTTGTAATTTTCATAATGCACATGGTTCTTGATTCATCGCAAACTTATGTGGGCACCTCGATTCTATTCTATTATGGGGGATTTGAAGTCCAATTCATGAAAATATTATCATGGAGGTTGCTTTTATGGGTATGATTGTTGTAAACATGATTTATAATAATAGATAAGCTTTACAATTAGTTTAATATTTTTGGCCAATATCCATTATGTAATCATGGAGTGTAATATTAAATTCATAATTTTGTCCTCTCGGAATGAGAATATTTTATTTTGTTCTGCCTCCAATTTTGGTTTGTCTCTTATTTTAGGTTTTTTGTTTGATTAAATTCTCATTTTCTACCTAGTGGCAATCCTTCCAAAACAATGCAATTCAATCCAAATTTCGACCCTTCTCATAATCATGAATTCTTTGCACTCCCCTTTTCCACGATGCTCTCCAACCATGCGCGAGCCTAAATTAAATTTGTCCACCATTCCTGTCCAAAATAACTATAACGATTTTCAAACCCATACTCTCACCAAGGCTAATCGTCCCCAATTCGAAAATAAATATAGCTATTTTCAAACCCATATTTCGTCCATCCTTAATCATCCCCAATTTCTAACCCATACTCCCTCCATCGCTAATCATTCCAAGAAAGACATTGTCGGTTACGACAGTTCAGACACATGTAAGGCATCGGTTCCCGCAGTTTATACACCTCCATAATGTCATATAGGCTTATGAATGGGATGGATTGTATAACTAGAAATATTAAAATTCTGGTAAAGATTTCAAGTCACTGAACGTTCATCTTGGTGAATGTTTTTTTTCTCTATGTTTTTTGTTGTTTCAATTTAAAGATTATGTTTATATTGGTTGGTTGAATATTTTTATTTTATTTATTTTTGGATGTTTCAATTTAAATATTAAAATTATTTACAATCTGACATGTTGACTGAAATTTTATAACAATAATTTTTATATTAATGTAAACTAATAATTTTTATATTAATGTAAACTAATAAGAGAATCTCATAATTTATTTCTCATATATATAATTTACTGCATGCAGGTCAGGTTATGAACTTAGGTTTATTTCTCATATATCTAATTGTGTGTTCCCTAAGTTGAACATTTGGGATTTTATTTTAACTTGAACGGAGACAAGTCTTTTTGGCCCATCAATTTTCTATTCTTTCAACGTAGAGGAGAAGGGTTTACTTAAAGTCTTTTTGGTTAAATCTGCATAGTTTATATTTGTCCATTTAAAAGCTCAAATAGCTAGCCCTAGATTATGCCCTAAGCCTGAACCTGCACCCCAGCCCTAATATTCCATAATTTTAATTAAGTTTTGCAATTTTTTTATTTATTAATATGTCATTAATAAATATAATATGATATATGAAGAAAAACCTTGATGGTCATATTAGGTTTTGCAAAATATGATATGTTTAGTTTAAGTAATTTGTTTAGAAAAGTCATTTATTTAGAAAAGTGGAAAATAACAACCAATTGATATATATAAACCACTTTTATAAAACGGTTATTGCTAATACATATGAACTTTTGACAAGGCCTTTATCTCTTCTTTCCTCTAGTAGGATGGTATATGAATTTGGGTCCCAAGGTCAAGTTCTAGCATATATAGGAGCCCACGTACATAGCTAATCCAGATAGTGTTCACACCAAGAGAGGGAAGAAGAACACATGGATTATTTGGATGACCCACTAGAGGGACGATCGATTTAGGTTTCCCTGAAAATCTCCAGTGCGTTTTTAAGTCATTATTTAGGTACAAACAAATCATCGGTGGAGAAGACCTTAGCAGAGGACACATTTACAATACGTGGCTCCATCATTTGAGATTTAGGGGTTTTATACCTGTAGGTGTTTGAAAAGATAGGAGATCCATCCCCTAGATCTGATGAGACACAGATCGATGGAGGCACTAGGAGGACTACCAGTGCTCGAGAATCAGACGCAATGAGAAATATTTTCACTTAATCTCTTTCAAAAGATGCAAAAGATTAAATTCATGATTGTATATGGATCTAAAGTTCCACTAAAATCCATAATGGAGAGGACCTTGAGAATGACTGCTCTAGATTACCACACAGAGGGGATGCAGGAAACCCTCAGCTAGGAGGTTTTATTATAAAAAACCACTTTGGGGAGTTGATGAGTGGTTGTGCACTTGTGCAACATCAGACACCTCTGGTGGGAAATCTAGAGTTGGGAGTAATGGGTCCCTACCCGGTAAAAAAAATGTGTTAAGCGTAACATGGAGGAACCCAACTTTGTTGTTGTCGGATTGAAACTCAATTAAATTGTGACTATGGAAGAGATGTCACTAGTTGGAATATTCGCCAACATGTCAATGGAGATCCTGAAATGCTAGACTGCAAAAAATTTCACTGGAATCTTGGGCTATGATCCCAAATGCATGTTGGTGGCATGCAAATGGATGGTTTGGGTAACAAATTAGGAGAGGACACAAATAGGATTCTCCTATCCTTGTGGAATTGGGAGTCAATAAATGGAGGATATAATTTGTTTCCAAGTCTAAAAAATTGGAAATCATCCTGATCTGGGTTTGGTTCTGATCCTATGGTCAAAAGACATTTTTCAAGAGATTGAGAACTTGTTGGCATTCTTTTATGAAACTGACTAATATTTTTTCTCCACTGGTTGCACAGGGTGGCTTCGAAATTGGTTAGACTAAATGTAACAAAGGGACTAACATGTTCCATTATGATCACATATTCCATTATGATCAAGTGTTGAGGGATGGTGTATCAATGGTAATTGGATTGGATTATAAAGGAATTCCTTTCAAATGAGGGATATCCCACTCATATGAACATTTGGGATCGACCTACTCTCAAGGCTCAAAGCACCAAATATGGGTTGGAAAAGACAAGAAGGATGTAGGGGGCATGATCCAATCATCCATGGCTCAACCTATGGACTCAACCTATGGAATGACACCACCGCCTAAAGATTGGATATAAACTATGAAAAAGGAATAAACTTTGTGAACCACTCCCCAAGTCTTGGACGTAGCAAAGACATCAAGTGAGGAACCATTTTTAGGTAATATTTCTTTTTCAGCACCTTAATTTGTTGATTCTAAAATATAATTTGGAACTTTGGGATAATTGTCTTCTTCTTTAGATATGGATAGTGGTGAGGATTTCTTCTCCAAACTACTAGGGCTATCAATACCCCAACCTTCCACTCTTATACATATAACTAACCTTTACCATCTCGGGGAGGTTCAATTTCCCCATCCAAAGTGATAAAATGAGAAGCAGAGAATACAGAGAAAGAGCAGAGTAGAAATAGTATTTAGTATATTGAGTATATGAGAAAAAAAGTACATTCAGAAAAGGGAAAAGAGTTGAGCTAAATAGGCTCAAGAAAATCAAGAACATCATGAAACGATAGTACAACTGGCCAGAATAACTGGCAGTGTACAGTCAGACTGTTGAGGTTACATTATATTTAACACTCCCTCTTAAACTCAACAATTACAATCATCAGCACTGCTAATGCCCAAGTGTTGTCTCTGAAAATCAAAAATGGATTTTCTTAGTGGCTTTGTAAAAATATCTGCGCGATGATTTTGAGAGCCACAAAATTTAAGTGCAATGTCACCATTATTGACGAGCTCGTGGATGAAGTGAAAGAGAGTTTCAATGTGTTTGTTTTTCTTGTGAAACACGTGATTTTTGGATAGAGCAATTGTTGAGGTGTTGTCACAGAAGATAGGAGTTGGCTCATTTTCTGTATGTGACATATCTTTCAATATTCTTCTCAGTCACACAACTTGGCAGGAAGCTGAGGTAGAAACGACATACTTTGCCTCTGTAGAATATATTGATACAATGGGTTGCTTCTTTGATGCCCATGAAATCAGGTTCGCGCCCAGGTGAAAAACATATCCTGATGTGCTTTTTTTTGTCATCTAAGTTGCCTGCAAAATCACTGTCTGTGTAACCAGAGAGATTATTATCATTAGACTGAGTGTACCATAAGCCAAAATTGAGAGTTCCTGCAACATATCTCAAAATCCTTTTCACCATCTTCCAGTGAAAATCTTTGTGGGATTCCATAAACTTGAAAACAAGGTTGGCTACATACATAATATCAGGCCTAGTTGTTGTAAGATACAACAAACTCCCAACTAAACTTTTGTACAGGGTAGGGTCCATTATAGGTCCTTCATCTTGCTTGCTCAATTTTGTGCCTAGGGGTATAGGAGTTTCTACTGGATTGCATTCTTCCATGCAGAATATTTTGATGATGTCTCCTGCATACTTTTTCTAACAGACAAAAATTCCTTTGGTTGACTGATGAACCTCAATTCCCAAAAAATATTTCATTATGCCAAGATCTGTCATCTCAAACTCATATTGCATGGCATGTTTAAAACTAGTTAACTCAATATTTCCAGTATATGTCATGTCATCAACATATAAACATACAATCGGAATTTTACCATGTTGATCAATTTTGGTGTAAAGAGTTGGTTCATTTTGGCTTCTGCTAAAACCACTTTTGATCACGTAAGTGTCAATTGTATTGCACAAAACTCTTGGAGCTTGTTTTAAGCCATACAGGGATTTCTTCAACCGATATACTTTGGCTGGCTACTCTTTGACTTCAAATCCAGGTGGTTGATCCACATAAACTTCTTCTTCTAAGAAACCATTCAGGAAAGCTGACTTGAAATCCATCTGGCATACTTTCCATTTGTGTTGAGCTGTTATGGCTAAGAGATTTCTTACTGTGTCCTACCTTTCTACTAGAGAAAAAATTTCACCATAATCGATACCAGGTTGCTGTGAGAATCCTTTGGCAACAAGTTTTTCCTTGTGCTTTTCAATCTACCCTTTTTCATTGAGTTTAGTTTTGTAAACCCACTTGACACAAATACTTTTCTTGTGTCTAGGAAAATCAACAAGATCCCATGTCTTGTTCTTCTCAATGGAGTTAATCTCTTGGTTCATGGAATGAACGCAATGTGGATTCTTAGTTGTCTCTCTAAAAGATGTAGGTTGACATGACATTAAGGAAAAAAGATTGTGTTGTTCAATGTCATCCAACTGCTGATGGATTTCTCTGAAACTTCGAGTTCTCAGGTTTGGAAGTTCAGAGGATGAATATCTGCTGGAAGTTGAGTTATCCTGAGAGTTTTCAGATTGTCCTTGTACCTGCAATCTTGGAAGAGCAAGTTGAGGTACCGTCTGTCCTGAATTTTCTACATTTTCAAGAATGGGAAACAATGGATTTTGACTGTCCATTTTTTGATTTTCAGATTCGTTCCAGAGTTGATTTTCCAGAAATTTTACATCTCTGTTGATAATTAGTTTCTTTATGATTGGATTGTAGAGCGTGTAAGATTTTAATGTTTCGTTGTAGCCAGTAAAGATGCATTTCTCACTTATGTCATCCAGTTTCTTCCTTAATTCGGAAGGTATGTGAACATATGCTATGCATCCAGATGTCATTAGATGTGCAACATTTATCTTTGTCCCACTCCATTTTTCTTGAGGGACCTGCATCTTGAGACTGGTGGTTGGTGACCTGTTCAGGAGATAAGCTGAGCATGCTACTGCTTCAGCCCAAAATGTATTTGACAAACATTTCTCTATGAGAAGGCTTCTTGCCATGTTCATGATTGTCTGATTTTTCGTTTCAACCACTCCATTTTGTTATGGAGTATACTTGGTTGTAGTTTGCATGATGATGCCTTGTGATTTGCAGAAATTTGCAAATTCGTTGGATTTTTATTCTCCTCATCCATCTGAATTGAGAGTTTTGATATATTTTCCACTCTGTTTTTCACCTTCACCTTTGAATTCTTTGAATTTTGCAAAAGTTTCAGACTTGTGTCTGAGAAAATAGATCAAGATTTTCTTGCTAAAGTCATCAATAAACGTTAGAAAATAAAAGATACCACCTATGGAATCTATTTGCATTGGTCCACATAGGTCAGTGTGAACAGGTTTGACATGTTGTTTGGCTTGAGTGGAGGACTATGTAAAACTAGTTCTCTTATGTTTTCCAAGTATGCAAGACTCACATGGGGGATTTTTCTCTTTGAAAAAAGGGATACCTTTGACCATGGAGTGATTTTGTATAAGACTTAGACTCTGAAAGGGTAGATGTCCAAATCTTGTATGCCAAACCATAGTTTCATATATTTCCCCTGAACCTCAGAACTACATATGTTTGGATCAGATTTGCAGTTCTAAGGGTCAGGGAAAACATCCTATTCCGAGTCATGTGGATTTCAGAAATCAATTTTTTGTTGGGGGTTTTATCATATATCCGCCATGATGCTCCCTCAAAAATTACCTTATATCCATGTTCAATGAGTTGTCCTACACTTAACATATTATGTTTTAGATATGGAACATGATAGACTTTGTTTATGTCTTTCTTTACATTTTGTTTAGTAAGAATAGGTACAGTTCCTTTTCCTTGAACTTTGACTAAGGAATCATTTCCAAGTGTAATATCAAAGGAAATTGAAGAATCAATGCATGAAAGTAAATCTTTGTTACCTTTCATGTGATTGATGCATCCACTGTCCAACAACAAGAGATCTTTATGTTGTTCTTTAGTCTTGTGGCGTGATAGAAACATACCATCAGAGGTTTCTCCTTCATGATTTGAGACATGCGCTCTTCCTGAGAGCTAATTTGCTTGCTTATTCCTGCATTCAGATTCATAGTGCCCACACTTTTTGCAGTAATAGCATTGTATGCTTGATTTGTCATTTGATATTCTCCTTCTGTCTCTTTGAGGCTGGAAACTAGGATTCTGGTTCTGTTGTCTATGACATCCACTTGAGTGAGGGTTACTTGGATTGCTCCCTATTCCTTGGTGACCTCTGCCTTTTCCTCTGCCTCTTCCTCTGTTGAAAGAGAATTGAGTTTTGAAGGAATTTGTGATTGACTCATCTGTGAGATGCAGTCTGGTCTCATGTGTCAACAGAGAGCCCATTAATTCATCTGTTGAAAAATTTGACAGATCCTTGGATTCAAGGATTGTTGTAACGACCATTTCGAATTTCTTTGTTAAACTTATGAGGACTTTCTCAACAATGCATTGATCAGGGATGACTTCACCAGTCAATTTGATCTAGTTTATGATTCACATGACTCTAGTCATAAAGTGATCATCATTTTCAGACTCTGTCATTTTTAAAGTCTCGAAATGTGTCCTCAAGGTCTACAGTTTGACTGTTTTGACCCTCTCATTTCCTTGGTAGGTTGATTTAAGGATGTCTCGGGCCTTTTTTGAAGTAACATCGCCTGTGATTTTTGAGAAAATCGAGTCATCCACTGAATTTTGAATACAGAATTTTTCCTTATTCTCTTTGTTCCTCTATGTTACCTGATCAGTTCTCTGTTGGTTGGTCATGGCAGCAAGGTCTACAGGATCTGGTTCCACATATCCAAGATCCACTAGATCCCAACACTCTTGTGCTTGCAAGAAGGATCTCATTCGAAGAGACCAAAGATCATTATTATTTCCAAGAAGAATCGGTCCTTGAGTTGGTCCTAAATTGCTAGACATGGCCATCTTTAAAGAATTTAAAAAAAAATTAAAAAATAGGATTTTGCGTTTACCTGATTCCTGCATGGAAAATTGGGTATTTTTTGTTGGGAAATAATACCCTACGGAATAGCAAGCTAGGGCCAGACTTGCATGCAGATCATGACCTTAAAGAAATCACTTTTAACCTACCACCCCAAAACTTAAAACCCCTTTTTCACATACAAGCATGGAAAGGACCTACTAACATTTTTACTGATGTTTGGTGTAGATCCTCCGTTGCGCTTTGTCCGCTTGCTTACGCTGCTCCTTCCAAAGTTCTCCTGCAATCAAGACAAAACACTACGCATGCATGTTACTTTTCTACTTGAGGGTTAGAAATTAAGCATAAATTACAAAAATCACATATAACTCATGCATTGGGACGAGAAAAATATTATTTTATTATATTCAAAATGACTCAACTTACAACCATTGTTGAGACTGGCCACCATTCCTTGATCCCGATCCTGGGCTCCTCCTCTTCTTTGTCCTCCAACTGCTTTGCTTGAATTCTTCTTAGGCTTGAGGAAAGGCTAAAGGGTTGGGAAAAATGGATTCGGCAATTGGGTAGAGTTTCTTTGCTATCTTTTTCCTCCTTCCAAATGGTACCCCTACCCCTTCTTTTATAGGCTATAAGTAGCTAGGGTTTTAGACGAACTCTCGGCCATGCATGGCTGGGAGTTTCAGTTAACTGACCCATAGCTTTTTGTCCCGTCGGCAACTTTCCTGTTTTTGTGCTTTGTTAGGTAAACGCGGGCTGTAGTAGGCCTGCTAGCGTTCCAATGCGTGCAATAGTAGGCCTGCCAGCGTTCCAACGCATGCAGTAGTGGGTTAGGGTGCGTGTGACTTAACCCAAGAGGATTTTCAAACAGGTTTCTCAGCAGATGTTTTGGCAATGAAGGGATATGAGTTGGCCTAATGCCATGTAAGCATGTGTGGTGCAATTTAGGGTTATAACAAATGCCCCCTAATGTGTGGGGTCAGAAGAGCATGTGATGGCCGAAATACATTACCAATATTTTACCAATCTGTACTGATATGCTGAACGAGGGAGCCCAAGAATCAGGAATCAGGAGGTGTCGTCTGTAAATAACAAATGTCTCACCGGGGCGGGCATACCCATGCTCGGGATAAAATAGAACCATGGATACCAATCAAATACATTGTAGATCCATGTCAAATAACTATAAAGAGTAACCGCGAATAATACACAGCAGAGCTACATCTCGAAATCAGAAAGATATACATATAAAGTATCCATCTCCCAGAAGCTGATTCGGCCTGATGGTTGTACTTCAGAGCTCGAGCAACAACTTCAAAATCTTCTAAACTCGGGTAGGAGTGTAATATGAGTGTACGACTGCACTACCCAGAGGTCTTCAATGGCTCGTCGGTTATGGACTTGATAATCTTGATGATTGGACTGAAGGCTTCAGTGATTTCGAACAAAGACTTGATTGGATGTTCAGGATGGTCGGGTATGCGGGAAAGAGACATATTGCAGAGGGGCCGAATCAGGCTCAATGACAAACTTCCCTTGGACAATAGCACGACAAGTGATAAGACTCAGGCAGCATATATGTTAATCATAAGTCTACGAAGCAGGAGGCAACACAAAATCTCCATATGTTCGGAAGAGTAACCAAACGGTGGAGGACACAACTCTTTATAACGAGCAAAGATTCCTAAGGTCGTACTACATCCCATAGTATGATGATCAAACGGACAGATGTGCTTCATCCAAGGGTGACTCATTATGCTGCCAATAAAGAAAATACTTTTCCCATCCTCTTTTTGGGGTATATTTGATTTTTTTTTTGTTCTTTTTGATGATTGTGAAAAACAATAAAGGAATATTATGTTACAATGGAGGAACGAGTACCGCAAACATACAAGCTCAAGGCACAAGGACAAGACTGATGTTCTAGGGAAATGATACTCGGGAAAAATCCTCCAGTGGCCAAAGGTGTTAAGACGCAGAAGCAAA
>ML795665.1:189602-287250 GCA_009831015.1 Picea engelmannii | reverse complement strand
TGGAATTGCTTGAGGACAAGCAATTTCAAGTAGGGGAGACTGTAATGTCCCCCACCTCTTAGAGAGGTAATGAGGAGACTCAGTGGCCTGGGCACCCCCACTAGGTCATAGTCTCACACTGAAGGGGGGAAAAAGTCAAGAAGATAAAAGTTATATTTTTAAGTTGATTTAAGAAAGGAAAAAAAAAGGAGTAAAAGATAACTCAACAGAAGAATAGAAGATTAACCATGGGAGTTAACCTAACTCAAAAGAGAATTAGGAGGAAAAGTAGAAGTAAGAGGCTGGGGTACACCTATTACTCATTCTGGTTTTGGATTAGCATTTGATATTTCTCTTGAGCATTCAGTTTGGGGGTTTGCTGTACAAAACCTTGTGAGCAACTCAGTGGTTAAATATCCACTCACCTTGTTCCGCAGCTTGGTCTCGGGGATGAAAGACTCCTCCACACCATTCTAGTCTCATCCCATCTCCATATAGTACTTTAGAAGGGGCAGGACCATCAGTTTGAGGGATTTTCTGGAGGGTTATCATCATTCGACATTTGTCTGCAGATTGGGACGTCTTGGAGCCATAGGGGATGTCCTGTAATTCAGTAAAACTCAGATCTAGGGAAATCTGCTTGAGATCTGAGTCCGAAAATTCTCCCACGGGATTCTCATAGCCTGATCTATATTCTTGGAGAGTTTTAGAGCATTTGGAGGCCTCCTTCAACAAGTTCAAACCAGCTAGGGTTTCAGTCATCTAGTGGGGCACCCCATTCAGTGGGAAATTCAGATCTACAGAGAGATCTTGGAGATTCAGGCAACTAGGTTATTCTTACCATCACCCGATCTATATTCTTGGAGAGTTTCAGAGCATTTGGAGGCCACCTTCATCAAGGCCAAACTAGCTAGGGTTTCAGTCATCGAGTGGGGCACCCCATTCAGTGGGAAATTCAGATATACAGAGATTGAGAGGGATCTTGGAGATTCAGGCACCTGGGTTATTCTTACCATCACCTGATCTATCAATTGGCATATTTCTTAGGGTGATTGGACACTTTTGGCAGCAGGGCCGAGTTATTGAGGGTTTCAACCTTCTATTGGAGCGTGGCATTCTTTAGCTAGAGAGTTTGGCATTCAGATCTGCTTGTATTGATCTTCATTTCTTATTCAGCCTTTGGAGGCATTATTTTGTATTAGCGGGAGAATTTTGTAGCAGCTCATATCTATTGCTTGTATGGCCATCTGAGGTTTATGCCAGATCGGCCATCTATTGTATTGATCTTACATTGCTCATAATAAAAAGGTCAAATCTTTGCTTGTGCTTCTACATCTTGAATATATTGTGATCTCCATGTGTTGATGAATCTTGTATGCACTTAATAACTCAATAAATTAGTAGTAGTTAGTGATTCCAAGGAAGAATTTGGCTTGGGATCATTACATTTATCCAGTATTGATCGTGGAGCATACGGCAAGATGTTGTATAATAAACTAGACTGAGAATAGATGAGCTCAAACTGTTGAGCCCTCATGATGGCATCTTCTTCGGAGAAAACCCCAGAAGTTGCGACGTCTTTGGATAATTGCGGTACTAAAGACTTAAGGAACCACTCAAGCACGAATGCTGGAGGAACCGGTACTTTGATTAGACTCTTTCGGCGTCTCCACTCTCAGATATGATCAGAGATATGGTCCGTTGTCGTTTGTTTGAAATTGGCAAGCATCTTTGTGCCTGGGTCGTATCTCACAGGTAACTGGAAATGGTTAAGGAAGGCCATAGCCAGTTCGCCAAAAGAAGAATATCATGAGTGATCAAGCTCAATGTACCATTTCGCGACACTCCCAATAAGAGTGTGTTGAAACAATTGCAACTGTACGGAGTCATCTTTCAGTGAGTTAGATGAACACCAGAGATGGAAAGTAGTCACGTGATCACCTGGATCTTCATTAGGCTTGGCCTCGAACTTTGGAATGTCCGAAGGCAACTTTGTTGGCATAGGAGGCCAACGTGGATCGTGACAAATAGGATCATTTAACAAACTTGTCAAATCTGGCAAGTGTAACATCGCCAAGAATGGTAGTTTGGGTTGTTGTTGATAGCCTGGGAAAAAGGGTCCTAGAGTTTGAATGGCACCAGGTTGCCAGGAAAAGTTTGGCTGATGGCCCGGATTCTGGTAGAAACCATGGTCCGGACCGGCGTAAGGATTTTGCATCTGTAGAGACATCATTGGTTGATTCCCCATAAAGGACATCGGATGTTGGGCATTCATCGGGTTTGATGGAATTTGGGAAGGATTACCCCATGTCGGTCCTGCTAGGAGAGGCATAGAAGTATGTCCAGGGTTCCATTGACTATGGAAAGAATTACCCCAGAACGACATTCCAGAGGAAGGAACGGATCCTCGTCCTGAGTTCCAAGGTCCTGCTATATGTTCCCCCAGTGCAGGAATAGTACCCTGTGCCGGAGTAGACTATCCAAAGATGGGAGTGCCCCCAGATGGGAAAATAGTGGATGTGAAAGTGTTGTTACCAAACATCCTGTTCCAAACAAACTGTGACAAACCTACCGGCAGAGTTTTCACAGGTGTTCCTTGACTCCCGGCTCCAAATAAACTCGTGTGTGCAGGCTGCCCAGCGGACTGCTAATGCAGACCACCAAGCGAAGGGGAAAAAGGAGGGATATGACCTCCAGCGTAAGGAAAAAAATTAAAAGGGATAGGAATGCCCCCAAGTTGACCCTGCAGAGGAGCGTTAGAGCTCCCTGCCCCCAGACCCAAAGTCTGTAAAGTTGAGTGAGTGAGTGCAAGTCTTGTACCTGAACTAGGCATACCATATAAAAACAGAGAGTCTGACGGACTAGGTGTGAAAGGATTAGTGTCCGCCACGATAGATGGGATCGGTCCACTATGCGACGTAGTTGTGGCCGAGACCGTGGTGGCCCGGATCGACGACGGCAAGTTAGGAGAGGCTTCTCATGTGTTAGCAATGGTGGTGGGAGTGGAATAATTCCCAGAGGAAGTAACAGCGTTTCGTTCCATAACTGTGTGAGGCACTGACAGGCGTTCGTAAAACTGAATGGGTACAATGACCGATGGCCAAGTATCAGTGGTTGGGGTTTCAACCGAACCAAGATTGGTGGTTGATTCCTCCGGGAGTTGTTCGGGCTCAATGGTTTGTAACCTGTTTGCTTCGAAAGACCCTTGTTGGTCTAGCTTCCGCCTCAATGGTGGTGGGGGTGGCTCCAGTATAACCGGCGGCAGGCCCAGAAGCCTTCGTGACCGGCGGAGCTCTGAATCCTCCACTGTGTGAGAAGATCCATGACACGCTAAAGTATTCTACACGTTCAAACAGTAACACACACTAAAAAGAAGCCCCTAAAAGATAAGACAAGCAATCACTAACTATTTTGAAGAAAAATTACAACAACCAACACTAGAGAAACTTACCGGTGCAAGTGAAACTCGAAAACGGAAGCACCCTCCGGGTATACTCTGCAAAGCATGGCCCGATGTCTGTCCTAGGTACCACGGTATACCCCCACAGTCACCTGTGTATATCCCTAAAAATATTGGCAACTAATTTGCCAGCACGCGAACAGTCACCAGGAGGGTACAGTCGATAGTCGGGTAGACCACAATGAGCAGGGTATCAAGCCCGAAACCTATCAAGGATATCGAGAGAAAATGGTCTGGAAGACGACTGCAGACCTCGAACGGATTCGAGACCCATGAAGCCCCGTGGAAAATGCAAACGACGAAATCCCTCAACAAATCCTTGATATGTGTTCTCCACTACGCTTGGTTCGGCTTTGGAGGGGTTATCTCCGCTACCTTTCCTTACGCGACCTCGTGTTTATCCCCTATGTTAGAGGGGGGTCCCAGATAACTTCCACGAAACTGGACTTCTACACTCCCTATCACAGACTTCAATGTTTGGTTTTGAGTGGCCTTGAAGAGTTTACTCTCCAACCTATTCCAAGGCCCTAGTCCTGAGCTAGTATATGAACCCTACAAACAAAAAGTCTAATAGATTTTAATTAGCGTTTCTTTTATGGGATTTTTTACGTCACAAGGTATGAAGGTGAAACTGATGATGTGTAAAGACTCAAAGAAAAAACGAATGAAGAATGCTGGAAACAAAAACTTTTACTGAAATGCAAAACCAACAACTTTTCACAAAGAAAGCCTTCTTTTCTTTTCAATTTTTCTAAGATTTCATGCAGCCAACATAAAAGAGTTTCGCTCGACTATGAGCTACTTATTCTCTAAACGCACTGCAAAAACTTATGAACAAAATACTTCTTCCTAGCTATTGATGCAACAACACAATCTCCAAACAAAGAAGAAAATAAAAAAAAATATATATATATATATATATATATATTTTATTTGAGTGCTAAATGAAGCAACAAAGGAAAATTTCTGACAAGCACAAAACCAAGAACAAAATAAAATTCTGGATTAAAGTGCAGATCGCAAAGAAACAGAGAAAAGACACCCAATGGTAATCAAGAAAGCATCGATTCTTACGCTTTTCTAAAAACCATAAAACACAATTTTTCTTTTTTATCTTTTCTATCAAACATCAACTAAGAAAAAATAGGCTAAGGGTAAGAATCCCTAACCTAGTGACTGTGCAACCCTAGACTCAAACCCCTGAGAGGAATAATTCTCACCACAGGAAGGGATGACTACCCCACCCTGATTGAAAAGAAACCTGTCAAGCCCGCTACTGTAACTGAAACAACACGCGTTCAAACGCGTGCTGACCTAGAACAGCATGCAGGTACCCGCAAGCTGCACTTGCACATGCCACATGTATGTAAAACTCTAAGAAAAAACTAAACACAGACAGCCCAGACCTGGAAGAGGCCTCTGGTATTGATAACCAGGGTCTCCTGAAGGCTTGGATGCTTCTTTTTAATAGAAAAGAAAAACAATTGCAAGAAATAACAAAACGCAATAAAGCAAACTGAGACAAGACCATGAACCAACAAGACTCAGACAGGATCCATAAATCCCATGAGAATGTAAAATTCTGACAGGGAAGAGGAGGACTGCCTCTCAAGCTTTCTGACTCCTACACGCTACTGATACCTCTACAACTAGCGTTCAAACGCGGGCTGTAGAAGGTTATGGCGCGGGTTACACGCGAGTAGGCCTTCTGCAGGCTGTTTGTACCTCTGTGTGTCCTGATAATTATTGTCAAGCAACAGTCAAGGAAAAAACTGGTATCAAGAACCAGGTTTCCTGCTAGCTCTGACCTAACAGAAAACAGACAAACAAAGAAACTAAATATCTAATCCTTTAAACTACCCAAAAACCTCAACTAAATTTGGAAACCCTAAGAGTATATCTCCCCAGTGGAGTCGCCAATTCTGTTGTTGCGAAATAATACCCTACGGACTAGCGAGCTAGGGCCAGACTTGCATGCATATCATGACCTTAAAGAAATCACTTTTAACCTACCACCCCAAAACATAAAACCCCTTTTTCACATACAAGCATGGAAAGGACCTACTAACCTTTTTACTGATGTTTGGTGTAGCTCCTCCATTGCGCTTTGTCCTCTTTCTTACGCTGCTCCTTCCAAAGTTCTCCTGCAATCAAGACAAAACACTACGCATGCATGCTACTTTTCTACTTGAGGGTTAGAAATTAAGCATAAATTACAAAAATCACATATAACTCATGCATTGGGATGGGAAAAATATTCTTTTATTATATTCAAAATGACTCAACTTACAACCAGTGTTGAGACCGGCCACCGTTCCTTGATCCTGATCCTGGGCTCCTCCTCTTCTTTGTCCTCCAACTGCTTTGCTTGAATTCTTCTTAGGATTGAGGAAAGGATAAAGGGTTGGGACAAATGGATTCGACAATTGGGCAGAGTTTCTTTGCTATCTTTTTCCTCCTTCCAAATGGTACCCCTACCCCTTCTTTTATAGGCTAGAAGGAGCTAGGGTTTTGGACGAACTATTGGCCATGCATGGCTGGGAGTTTCAGTTAACTGACCCATAGATTTTTGTCCCGTCGGAAACTTTCCTTTTTTTGTGCTTTGTTAGGTAAACACGGGCTATAGTAGGCCTGCCAGCATTCCAACGTGTGTAGTAGTAGGCCTGCTAGTGTTCCAACGCGTGCAGTAGTGGGTTAGGGCACGTGTGACTTAACCCAAGAGGATTTTCAAAGAGGTTTCTCAGGAGATGTTTTGGAAATGAAGGGATATGAGTTGGCCTGATGCCAGGTAAGCATGTGTGGTGCAATTTAGGGTTATAACAGTATTTTAATTTCTTTCAGTGACTTCGGACCGAAAAATGTGGTGTAAACCACTTCTTTGACTTTGATCTGGCTGGATCTGACTATCCAAGCGAAAGATCTATGGATTCAGGGCTCTGAGCTTTGTTCTTTAGCAATTGTAGAAACTATAGCGATTGTAGCTCCTATAATGGTGGAATAGGTCCAAATGAGAAATCAGCCCCATGCATTGAGTGCGAGCTCCTTCCCCACATGAACACTACCCGTGACCACTGTCTTAGCCCACAAAGAGCATGTCGCACTTCGTGACCTCGAAAGTATTGGCATGTGAGCCATTCATGAATCTCCAACTCCCGAACTCTGAAAGGGGCTTAACAAGCCCTCAACTTCTCTCGTATCCTTCCTCCACATGACCAAGAAACTATGACCACGGTCCACTTTTTGGGATTTCGGTATTTCGAGACTCCTGCATGCAAGCCCCACTTAACTCCTATTTCCCGAATCCCCGATCTTCGAAATGTCGAAATTCTGGAGCTCCCAATCTGATGGTCCTGATTCTTCCACAATCTGAAGGCTCAGATCACGTCGAGATTTCACGTTTTGCGAGTTCTCATAACTCTTGCCTCTGATTTCCCGATTGCCAAAATCGCGATGGCTCTGGATCAATCCAGATCTCTCTTTGATCAATGACTCCAATTTTTTTGTGGTTTCACATTTCTTGAAGTCGGAGGATGGCGCACCTCTGTCCTCCTGATTCCCAATTTCCCGATAGAGTTAGATCGACAGCTCACGATATTTCTCGATCCAACGACTCAGATCGATTCATGTTTTCACGATTCACAAATTCTCACTGTCTTGATCTCTGACCTTTACACCCTGTGAAATGTCGAGATCTTTGACGTTGTGGAATACATACATATCTAGATGTCCCCACCAGGTGTTTATTATGTCATGACCATTTCTACCATATTAAGTATATTATTTTCTCTCGGAATCTAGAAGAAATGTTGCATTTTAAGTATATTTGGGTGTTATTAATTAATACTTAATCATGATTAACCTAAGTTATTAAATGTTTTATTAACTTTTTAAAACACTTTTTTACTTATTGCAATTGCGTCATCTCTTTGATACTTCGGTGGTTCATGAACTCAGTCTTTGTTAAAAATCCTGAAGGGCAATCTCCCAGAGTGACATGGCAGAGATGACATCATTCTTGATGATGTGTCAAGAAAATAAAGGTGACATGTGTCACTTGAAAACGTATGAATCATATGATGGAAGTATCAAAAATAAGTGTCGAGCTTATACATTACTTGTAGGGTAAATCTTATACATTACTTGTAGATTATCTAGTCGAAAAGAGCCGATGATAGTCTACTGGTGGCCGATGACACTTCTGGTTTGGATGTCAACATATTCCAAAGCCCAATTTATCATATCATTGTAGGGTATAATTCTAGGTCTTGCAAAAATCCTATGTAATTATGACTGAGCTACAAATCTAAGCTTGGATGAGAAGGACTCGTCGTCTTCCTCGGCAGAGTCTTCTGGACAATTAATAATATCATGCTCTAGAATATCATCAACCTTCTTCCAAGACTTAATGGCATTTGTAACTCGCGGAGTTGTTTCTGATAGAACATCTGCATTCAAATTGGAATCATCACCTGATCCATCAAGCTTCCTTGCAAATTTTCATGGTGCCATAATCCTTAAGGAAATAAATTAGCCTGCCTGTAACAAAACAAGACTATAATCTCTTCACTAAATGAAAAACTGTTATTTGCAAATGGAAAAATAACTTTGAAATTCGAAGTGTTTTATTCAAAAAGTCTATAGGTCTTCGTATAGATCTATTGACGAAGAATTTATTAGAAACTTAATGGAATTTATTACTTGGTGATTCACAATCTTTATTGAAATCGTTAGCCTTAATCAATCATAAATGTCATTAATACTTTGACGGTTCGACGTTCGAAAGCTTTGGATGTGAAAAGATGGAAATATATAGAATTCTGAAACTGTGGAGTAATTAATTAATACTTAATCATGATTAACCTAAGTTATTAAATGTTTTATTAACTTTTTAAAACACTTTTTTACTTATTTCAATTACTTCAGCTCTTTGATACTTCGACAGTTCGTGAACTGAGTCTTTGTTAAAACTCCCGAAGGGAAATCTCCCAGAGTGACGTGGCAGAGATGTCATCATTCTTGATGATGTGTCAAGAAAATAAAGGTGACACGTGTCACTTGAAAACGTATGAATCATCTGATGGAAGTATCAAAAATAAGTGCCAAGCTTATACATTACTTGTAGATTATCTATTCGAAAAGAGTTGACGATAGTCTACTGGTGGCTGATGACGCTTCTAGTTTGGATGTCAACATGTTCCAAAGCCCAATTTATCATATCATTGTAGGGTATTATTCTAGGTCTTGCAAAATCCCTATGTAGTTCTGACTATGCTACAAATCTAAGCTTGGATGAGAAGGACTCGTCGTCTTCCTCGGCAGAGTCTTCTGGACAATTACTAATATCATGCTCTATAATATCATAAACCTTCTTCCAAGACTTAATGGCATTTGCAACTCGCGGAGTTGTGTCTGATAGAACATTTGCATTCGGATTGGAATCATCACCTGATCCATCAAGCTTCCTTGCAAATTTTCATGGTGCCATAATCCTTAAGGAAATAAATTAGCCTGCCTGTAACCAAACAAGTCTGTAAGCTCTTCACTAAATGAAAAACTTTTATTTGCAAATAGTAAAATAACTTTGAAATTCGAAGTGTTTTATTCAAAAAATCTATAGGTCTTCGTATAGATCTACTGACGAAGAATTTATTAGAAACTTAATGGAATTTATTACTTGGTGATTTTTAAATCTTGTGCTCAATAACAGAAGTATCATAGGTTTTTAAATCCTCATAAGACCATGAAAAAACATCTATATATTGTTTAAGTAACTCATCATATTTACTCGTTATTTATGCCAAAATATATTTTGATATTTTCACCATCTTGGGATTTTCATTAGATCCTACATTACAATCTTCAACTTCTTAAAGTTGAGGTCGCAAACTAGAATTTAAAGGTATATCATCATGGAAAAACAATCTTTCTAGAGGGAGAAGACCTCTTTGAATTTGATTGTTTTTAAGTAAGATCATGCGGTGATTTTCAATTTTATCTTGGAACTTTTCTGGATTTTCTCCTTCCTGAAAAATCCAGACTGGATCATTCTAATTTTATTGATCAATGTGGGTCTCAGAAAACTCATCTACCATTTCCAGAAACTGCTTGATTTGTTCATCATATTCAAACACTTTCCAATGTTGAACATTGTCTGGAATAGAAGGTTTATGCCTCATCTCAATATGATATTTCATCTTCAAAACAGTAGGTGGTATGAAAGTCGCAGCAGTTTTGGCTAAAGAGTGAGCTTGTTGATTTTGCATTATGGGAATAGAGTGAATATTAAAATACGAGAAGAAATTCTCTATTATATCCCAGGCACAATTTCTATACGATCTCAATATTGTATGCTTAGCTTGGTATTGTTGTTTTATTTTTTTTACAATGACCTCAGCATCACCATAAACTATCAAATATTCTATTTTTTTTTTTTTCTTGAAACTTCTAATCCTAAAACTAAAGCTTCATATTCACTTACATTATTGGTATAATCAACATCCCATTGTAATCTATAAGAGAAAGGAATAACATACTCATCACCTAGTGCCACAAATAAAACTCCAACTCATGTTCCCTCACAAGATGAAGCACCATCAAAGAAAATTTTCCACATCCCTTCTCTAACATTTATATTTTTCTTTGAAATTTCTATTTTTTTATTTTCTTCTTCTATACATTCTTCAAAATCATCATCTATAGATAATATACAATTTCCTAAATATTAATCAGCAACATAGACTAGTTAGTTATTGGGGTTTTGAGGGTCACTTACAGTATACGCCAGTCTAGTTTCTTTGTACAGTCGAGTAAATTGTCCACCAAAATTAGGAATTGTAGCATATGTCATGTCTAGCTGAACTGATCCTCCTAGCTTGGCACCCCAAGATCTAGATAAAATCATTCCATACTTTCCAGGAACGTTAGAAACAACCACATCCATAAGAATACTTTTCAAAGGAACCTAAGCAAGATTTACAAATAAATATTTAATCATACCCAGACACTTAACCTTTCTAGAATCAAAAGAGTATAGATCTTGGTAAGGTCTGGTAATTTGAAGGCCCAATTTCTCCATGATAATCTTAGGCATTAAGTTATGTGAAGCTCTTGAATCTAACATACAATTATGTAGTAAATGATCATGCACAATCAATGTAATATATAAAGGAGCAACTGAATATTTATTATTTTCAATGTGTGGTCCAAACATGATTGTAGGTTTTTCATCCTGCAAATTGATAACATCATCTTGCCAGTCAACATTATAAAAAATTATTTTTTTAGCGAATTTTTTTTTATAGATTGGGTTCCTAGCAAGTTCAACCAGAGGCATTGGAATTTTAATTTTATTAAGTTCATTCTCTAAATGGAAAGTCCCAATTGGTTTTTCAGTTTCCCTCGTCTGAACTTCAGCTTCTGTATTTTTTGGCTTCTTAGTTTGTACCTCTTTCGTTTCAACTTGTTTTTCTCAAGCAACTTGCATTTCTTTTGACGGTTTTGCAACTGCTGCCTCATTTGCTTTATTTTGTGATAAAATATTTTTTGGTGGAGAATTTATTGAATTATTTTCTCTTGTCCCCAAATCATATTTATGTTGAAGCTCGACCATTATTGAATCAACGAGACCTTTCTATGTAGAGTCTCCCAAATTTTTGATATTTTCATCCTCATTAAATAAGATTTCAGATCCAAGGATTTCTCATAATCTTGTTTAGTTAGGTGAGGCTCATGATCATCATCACTAAGGTTGTTTAGATATTCATCTAATTCATCATAATCTTGGACCTCATCCCTGCTAAAGTATTGGATCTTCTTTCTCTCAAAAGTAGAGCGAAATCAAAATCAAAAGCTCCTGCAAAAGTGACTTTTGCAGCTAGTTGGGAAGGTTTAACTTCAACCCAGATTTTATGATAAATCTTATTAAATATTTGATTGAACTCTAGGACTGATTCAAATTTTTTCTTTCTCAAGGCTCTGAATTCGGCTAAGTAATAAAGATGATCTTTTTTCTCACCCCATTTCCTCATGAAGGAAGTTTCTGGACCATTATATGATGGTATAGAACCTACTGGAAGTCCTCTGAACCAAGTTGTTACGTGTCCTTCAAAAATTTGTACTAAAAGTCTCGTGTAAACGTCCTCATTCTCAACACCAAGAATATAAACAAATTCATCGAAAAAGGCTATATGTTATGTTTTTGTTAAATCCCCTTCTCCCGTGAATTTAGGGAGGCTCTTCATGTAATTTTCAAGTATATCATGCAGGACAATAGGAAGAACTAAGGGATCATATCTAGAAGTGACCTTGGAAAATATCCTAGGGGATTGAGTGGTTATATTAGCTTGTCCACTAGCTCCTGCACCTCCAACACCTCCAGAACCGGACATAGAAATTCTGATAGATGGAATTTGAGGACTAAAAAGGAGATTATCAAAAACTGCAAAATGTTGATCTACTAAACTTTTGACTACTTCTGGATGGTGTGAACGAAGTTCAGAGAAATGATACTAAGGATATGGAAGATCTAAATGGGGAGGGGGGGGAAGAAAACGTGAGCTTGGTTTCTCATATTTACCAGATGTATAGATAGGAGAAGTAATAGGGGATGAATCTGAGTATAGAAAATAATCTTCAGAGTTTTTGGAAATAGAAGCCTTTACTTCGGGACAAGAAAGAATTGTTTATGTAATAATGATAGTAGGAATTGAAATGGATTCTTTTTTTTCACTGGTAAAAGTATTTATCAATGAAACAGGGATGGTCTGGTCAATCTCAAATGTTATTTCAAGAATAATTACTTTTGGAGTTTCTAGTTTAACTTCAGATTTACTAGTTGATGCTTCTGCAAAATGAACTTGTTTGGATTTTTCTTTAAGACTTAGTTCTTTAGCGGTATTTTTAACGTTCACTTGCGTAATTATAGGTTGATAGACCTTACCTGCTGATGCAGAAGTTTGTCTAAGATATCCCTTCTGTTTCAACAATTTTTCGGGATCCGAAACTGGCGTAGTCTGCTTTTCGTCTGGGTTTTTCCTCATAGTCTTTTGACCGAATTCCATCTTTTCCTACAATGGAGTTGTCGGGTGAAAAATAAATGAACCTTTTTCCCGTATTCAATCTTTATTCACCATAAAAGACCAAAATTTAAATTTCTCGTTATCCCAGGGGAAAAATGATTTCATTTCTTCATTCCCCTGCAATGGCGCCAAAAAGATGTTGTTCCTGAGATTGATTCTAAGGCTCAAATAATAATGTCAGGCATCAAATATTTAAAATGATGTATTTTTATAAGTTCTTTTTCTACCTTCAATTTTCTGAGAAATCATCTTTAAATGAAATTAATGATAAGATGGTACAAAGGTTGTATCTTGTTATCTGAGTCGCGATTATAATGTCAAATGATGTAGAAATGATTTACAAAACTCTTAAAACAAATCCAGGTATCAATTACAGATAAGTCTCACCTTGTTTACAGTAGAAGAAAAGTATAAGATGCACCCTTGAAAGGAGATAAAAAATGCAGTAATTCACACAGGTCACGGATCTTGTTTTACTCACTATAATAACAGAGGAAAAGTTGTTACTGAATGAACTTATGATATATTATTATTACAATATATGTAGTATTAAATTTTAATCATTCACTCATCAATAACTACAGAAAGAAATTCAGAGAGATGGAAAAACAGAGGAAGCACATAACTCAAATTGAACGAAACTTAGAATCTTTTTCTGCACTTGTATTGATAGTGAAAAAAAAATATCTTTTACATGAGGCTAGAAGACACCTTGAATAGATATAAAATCTATCTAATTATACAAAATTGTCTGAACTAAAAGTAGTTGGACTTTCCAAAATATCTGCTCTAAAAATAGAATATAATGTGAATGGAATAACATAATGTAGATAGTGTTGAGTTTTGTTTTGATATTCTGGCATTGTATATGTTCCTTCATTTTCTCCTAGCTGCACTCGATTTCCTATGTTCATTGAATTGGGCTCACATGTCCATCAATGCTACCACGAATCTTGAAGGCTCAATATTTTCATTCAATTCAAAGGAAAACATCTTCCTTTTTACTTGTGGCAACTTCTCCTGGATCTTGTTTACTTCTTGGACTGTGATCCAATACTGTAAACTTGGATTTACCAACAACTCATGGATCTTGAGTAAATCAATTTGGTTCATCTGTTGGATGGTCGACTGAATATTTTCCTTATTCTTTCTGGAGCTTTGTTGGTTCATTTCTATTTCAATTTGTCCCAATTCCTCAGAGATATTATTTCCTTAAAATTTAATCACTTTTTTATTTACGGAAGATAATGCCTCTAAACAAGCCTCCTTTGCATCTCTAGCAAGTTTCTTGCTTTCTTCCATATTTGTTTCCCAGGCTTTCAAGGCCATTTTTCCTTTTATTGTTCATAATGTGAGAGAGGGGTAAGACCAAGGATATTATCTTTTTTCTTCCATATGATAAATTTATGAAACTTAGACCTAGATACACATTCATCTTTTTCCTTGGCATAAATACTTTTCAAAGAAAGTTTAATTTCCTGATAGCATTTCTGAATAACATATACCTTTTTATATAGCTCCTATTGGGAAACTTCCATATTCTCATTTATTTTTTATGCGTGTGTTTTGAAGGCAGTAATATCTATTGTTGTGTTCTCTGTCAGGGCCAATTTGGCCTACAATTGTTCAATCAAATTGTCCCACTGAGTGATCAAACCTTTACTGGTCTGTGGACTCTCATATATCGGCTTAAGATTATCTTGTAACTTCTTCATTTGATGATGATAACTAGCCCTGATTTGTTCAATGCCTTGATTCATCCTGCTTCTAACAGCATGTTCTGTACTATGTATCTCACTCTACAATTGCTCCACCAAGAGACATTTATGTTGTAGTTTTTTGGTTAAATTGTCCAATTACCATTAATTGGCAGTGGAAAAATCTCCTAGTGAATCTACAACTTCCTTAGAAAAATTAGGATCATCTCGGTATTTCCCATCATACATCAATCTTTTCCTTTTAGTCACTACTCCATCCTTTTGTTGAGATTCTCTTTAACAATAGCTTTTTGTTTCTTGCTGAAAAATAAACTTGAGGGAGGCATCTCTTCAGGAAAAATACAATTAATATCACTAACATGAATGAGATCTAAATTAGGATTTCCAAAATTGGTTTGTAAAAGGGTTAATGATGTAATAGGAGAAATAATTGTTGTGGAATGTTCCTGTCTCGTTGTATTTGGGGTGCTAATAGAATTAGTTGGCATTGAATGAGGAACAAATTGTCCATGATTCATGAAATCTTCAAACTAAGAAAATACTTGTTGATCATTCATACCTGACAGTGATGTTTTTATTTCTTGAAATAACTTTTCTGGAATTTTTAGGACTTCTTCAACTTTGTGCTTAGTGGAGAAACTTGGCTTAGATCCTGTGGGTTTAGATTCCTATGAAGAAGGGATCGGTTTTGAATCTCCTTGCAATATCTTCGGTAAACTATTTTGTCTATGATTTTGAAAGATGAGGAAACCAGCCTATAGGTCAGGGAGCAGAGTCAAGAATCTGCTTTGAACTTCTTCATAAGATCTAACTCCTCTGCGCATCTCATCATAAGGAGAGCCCACATGGATGTATCGTTTCATGTTAAATTTAGGAAAATGAGTTTTTGTTATCTTATGTGGATCATGTTTCTTGAATTTTATGTCAACTAACTTTACATCTTCCAGGGCTATAACTTTGAATTTAGAATGACCAAAATCTAACAATATGAACATACAACTTGAATGGGAAAAGTTGGCCAAACTTTTTTCTGAGCTGCTTTCAATTCCTTGTTGATGCCTCCTACTACTGTTTGGTATGCCACTTCTCTACATACCATCCTTTCATGTAAAAATTGTGGAAGGTCATGAGGAGGAACGAAACAATCAAATACTCTAATGTAGGAGAAATTCTCCTCAATGAAGCAGTCTACAGGTCTTCCTAAGTTTCCCATAATCTTTTCTGAAATCTTGGGCGATGGGTGGCCATAGATAGCTATGTGAACAAGTACCACTACACTGTGATGGATTTAGTAAAATAAATATTTGGCATTTTCCTCTCATAATTTAGAGTGCTAGAAATGTATTGGCTCAAAATTGGTCGGGGTCCAACTCCAATTCATTAGGGGGAATGGGGTCATAAAACAAATGGCATCCATAATATATGTTGACATGTAAAAAGGAGAAGATTTCCCTTTTGATTTTGATGATTCAATAATTTCCTTGGCTAGATTATCAAATAGCATTTTATCCCAATTGAAGGTATAACCCTTGGCTACTTCATTAATTATGGCTACCCACTCAACTGAGAAATGTGTAGGGTTATTTTTCCCAAACATACGACAGAGTATAATGGTTATATATAACATATGAGAATCTACAGATGTTGTGGAATACATACATATCTAGATCTCCCCACCAGGTGTTGATTATGTCATGACCATTTCTACCATATTGAGTATATTATTTTCTCTCTGAATCTAGAAGAAATGTTGCATTTTAAGTATATTTGGGTGTAGGGTAAATCTTATACATTATTTGTAGATTATCTAGTCGAAAAGAGACGACGACAATCTACTAGTGGTTGATGACGCTTCTGGTTTGGATGTCAACATGTTCCAAAGCCCAATTTATCATATCATTGTAGGGTATAATTCTAGGTCTTGCAAAAATCCTATGTAGTTCTGACTGTGCTACAAATCTAAGCTTGGATGAGAAGGACTCATCGTCTTCCTCGGCAGAGTCTTCTGGACAGTTAATAATATCATGCTCTAGAATATCATAAATCTTCTTCCAAGACTTAATGGCATTTGTAACTCACGGAGTTGTGTATGATAGAACATCTACATTCGGATTGGAATCATCACCTGATCCATCAAGCTTCCTTGCAAATTTTCATGGTGCCATAATCCTTAAGGAAATAAATTAGCCTGCCTGTAACAAAAGAAGTCTCTAAGCTCTTCACTAAATGAAAAACTGATATTTGCAAATGGTAAAATAAATTTGAAATTTGAAGTGTTTTATTCAAAAAGTCTATAGGTCTTCGTATAGATATACTGACGAAGAATTTATTACTTGGTGATTCACAATCTTTATTGAAATCGTTAGCCTTAATCATTCATAAATGTCATTAATACTTCGACAGTTCGACGTTCAAAAGCTTTGGATGTGACAGGATGGAAATATATAGAAGTCTGAATCTGTGGAGTAATTAATTAATACTTAATCATTATTAACCTAAGTTATTAAATGTTTTATTAACTTTTTAAAACACTTTTTTACTTATTGCAATTACTTTGGCTCTTTGATACTTCGGCAGTTCATGAACTTAGTCTTTGTTAAAACTCCTGAAGGGAAATCTCCCAGAGTGACATGGTAGAGATGACGTCATTCTTGATGATGTGTCAAGAAAATAAAGGTGACACATGTCACTTGAAAATGTATGAATCATCTGATGGAAGTATCAAAAATAAGTGCCATGTGTCATCACAAGAAAAGAGTTTTAAATGACGCATGTCTTATGACTCATCCATAAGTCCTTTAATAATTATTGCGAGGAACTATCTTCGGGATTTTGGTATTTTTATTGTTTTAATTTCTTGGCACACCCGAAGCGTGAAGCTCTGAAATGACCGTCAAACACTTTCTTTTAAAACTCAGGAAGATTCTACACTTCAGAGATCATTAGAACCATTCGATCAACTTAGAATAACTCATTGACGAAAGATATTGTAAGCGCCTTATTGGTAAACAACAACCATTGGATTTATTTTAATTTAAAAGGAAACTCTCTAAGTTTTTTGTTTTTTTATGTAAAACATTGTATTTCTAAGAGGTAAAAATAAAAGCTCAAAAGATAAAAATTATAAGTGTTCTAACACAAGGGGTCCCACCTACTAGTATATTATTAAATATAATTAAATAATGAGTCTTGGTAACCATTTGCAAGCATAGTACCCTACATTGTGCTTTTGAGCGTCAACAAAATAACGACTCCAAAGGGAAATCTATTTCTAACAAATTAAGAACTCAGAATATTTGGTTTTGCAGACCAATGAACATAGATCAAAGAATTATTAACCAGGATGATTATGCAACAGGGGGGAAAATAT
Organism: Picea engelmannii; assembly: GCA_009831015.1. Lineage (NCBI taxonomy): Eukaryota > Viridiplantae > Streptophyta > Pinopsida > Pinales > Pinaceae > Picea > Picea engelmannii. The sequence goes on along the minus strand of ML795665.1, from coordinate 269,646 downwards.
GGCTTAAGGGAAAAAATGATCCGGGCCTTTGGGAATAACTCATGAAAAGTTTTACATATGAGGGGATTTAGTTCTGTATGCAAAACATTTGATCGGTCATCGTAAAAGTGTTTCTTGTTTTAAGGAGAAATTTTATGATATTCTCTTTTGAATCTCAGGATAGAGGGAAGAAAGGGATAGTAGAAAATAGAGAAGAAAATCAAATCATCTATCTAACAATAGTACGGAAAGAAAAAAGCAATTTGAACGATGTCTACAAGGAGGACATCATGACAGATGCGTAAACCTTTTTGTTATTGATCAACAACATTTACATAATGGCATTGTTGTGGTGAAACAGATCCAAAACTTATTTCTGATAAACAAAATGAAACAACAGAAAATGAACAATCAATTAAGCAAAGAAAAACAAAACAGGGAAACATACAACTATATACAGTAGTGATTTCTATATGGCGTTTATCATTCAAGTTAGTTCCACATAATGTTTCAAGTGGGAACCATTGGTACTATAGGAAAACAATCGCTCTTCCAAGTATTTTAGAAGATAAGAGTTTGTTCCTAGGACAAAAGTGATCTTGAAAGGACCTAGCCATAATTTATGAAAATTTGAATGTCTTCCTCTGTCAGCATGGTCTGATTCCCAAAGAAAGACTTTCTCATTTACTTTAAATTTGACAAATTTTGCACGTTTGTTAACATATTTCTTCACAGTTTTCTATATCCTCTTTATGTTTTCCAAGGAAAACATTATTTGTTCTTCTAAGGATAATAGTGCATTTATCCTTTGAGGGACATTGGAAGAATTTAATTATTTTATCTCTAGGATCAGTCGTATGGAAGAAAGTTCCATCTCAGTAGGAATAATGGATTCTTGACCATAAATAATCTGAAAGGGAGTGCAACTTGTGCTTACCTTGGTGTTAGTGTGATCTTCCCGAAGGGTGTAAGTGAGGGGGGTGTGCCATTCACGAGGCTTATCTTCAATAAGACTATTTATGATCCTAACCATATTTTTGTTAGTATACTCGCCTTTCCCATTTCCTTGAGGGTAATAAGATGAGGAAGTGAAATGTTTGACCCCCAATTTAGTTAAAAACTCAGTCAATTTAGAGGAAATGAAAGCGGGACCATTGTCTATAATGATATATAAAGGGATGCCAAATATGAAGAAGATATTACTTTCCAATAAATAAATTACATGTTTGTCATGTGAGTGTCTAAGAGGGACTGCTTCAGTCCTCTTAGTGAAATAATCAGTGGTTGTCAAAATGACAATCTTCCCTATGGAATACGAAGGATTTATAGGACCAATAAAGTCTAGGCCCCGTTTAGAAAATGGAAAATCAGGGAGAATAGGCTACAAGGGAATAACAAAAAGATGCTCTTTCCCAACAAATGTTTGGCACTTGTCACAAGATCTTGCGAACTTATAAGAATCTCGAAAAATTGAAGTGCAATAATAACCATTTCTGATGATTTTAAAAGAAGTAGCTTTAGGAGAAAAATGGCCACCAATGTGCATAACATAATTTGAAGATCCATGAGTTTCCTATAATATTTTTTTTGCTTCCTCATTATTCACACATCGAAGTAATATACCATCAAAAAACCTCCTAAAAAAAAAGTTTCCTAAAATAATGTATCTGGAAGATTCAAAACGGAGCCTTCTCCTTTGATTAGGATCTAAGTCATCTAGGCATATCTGATATTGCAAGTAATACACAAGATTTTTATGCCAGCGATGTTCATCTATAGAAAGGGTTTGACCCTCAATATAAAACTGTGATGAAAGAGGATTATCCTGATCGTAAATTTCTTCACTTGCTTCAGCATGTTGAGCTAAGTGAAGGGATAAGTCTCATCCCATAATTGTTTTCGAAATCATGATAGTCAAATAATGATCTTGTATTTTGGCAAGTCAATGTGAAAGCTTCCTTGAAAGATAAATTTGTGAAAGAAAAAACTTGACAGAAGGAAAGGGACTTTTACCTGCGTGTGCTTTCCTAAGATAAAGTGGTAAAATTTCTCTACAACTTTAACAAGAGAAAAGGCATGTTTCTCAATATAAGAGTATTTGAAATCATCATCTGATAAAATTTATCTCATGTAAGCTATATATTTTTCATTATTCTAGTCATCACATTGTAAGAGAATAGAAGAAACTTCTTCCTCTGTGGCATTATTGTATATGATAAAATCTTTCTCAAAGTTTGGTTTCACAAGAACCGGTGTGGGACTAATTGCTTTCTTAATCTTTACGAAAGTGTTTTTGGCATTTGACATCATATTTCCAAGAAAAAGAGTGATCTTTCTTTAGAAGATTATGAATCAGTTTAACCATTAAGGAAAAATCAGGAACAAACCTACGAACGAAGTTGATAATGCGTATAAAGGCTTGAACCTCCATTTTGGAAGTGGGGGCAGGAAAGTTCAGAATAGCAGCAATCCTTTCAAAAACTATGATTATTCTTGAATCAGAAACTATATGTCCAAGGAGCTTACCCTTGGTGATGCCAAAACTATATTTAGAAGTATTTAAATAAATGTCAAATTTTCTGCATCACATGAGAACTTTTTTGAGATGACCAAAGTGATCCAATCGATTCTTTGAATAGATAGTAAAATGATCAAGATAAACCTAGATAATCTTACTGATCAGATCATCAAAATTTATTTGCATAGCTCTCTAAAAAGTGGTACTTGCATTAGACAAGCCAAAAGGCATGCGTTCATAGGCAAATGTGCCCCATCATGTAGTAAAGGTGGTTTTGTATCTATCAGTCATTTTTACCTTGATTTGATTATATCCAGAGAAACCATCAAGTAAGGACAACATTTGTGACCCTGCAAACTGTTGAAAAATCATTTTTATATTAGCGAAAGGAAAAATTGATCATTAACACTTGCTTCATTCAATGCACGAAAATCAACGCATAGTCGAATCTGACCAATTATCTTCCTAACAGGAACTAAATTTGAAACCCACTTAGAATATTTAACTCGAAAGGTTATACCATCTTTCAAAAGTTTTTCCAACTCCTTTCTAATAGTAGCTTCAAGTGCGGGGTTAATGGGTCTTTGTTTTTTCATAACTGGTTTTATCCCTTACTTGATAGAAATGGCATGTTGTATGAGAGTAGGATCAAAACCACGAAGATCCTCGTATGACCATGAAAAAACATCTTGAAATTCATGTAATAGTTCTGTGAATTTCGCCTTTTCTTCGTCGGAACATTGGGCACCTATTTTAACCATAGTTGGAGATTCGTAGGTCCCAAGGTTCAAGGAAATGATATCACCCACTTTCCTTTTTTACTTCTCTTCCTTACGTGTTTCTTTGTTGCTCACATCATTGGATGAAAATGAACTCTCAAGAGGAGTCAAGCCTTTTTGAAAATTTTCAGCTTCCATAGATATGATTTCCTTAGGCTTAAATTGTTCATTTTGTATGAAAGAATGAAGGTCTTCATCATTAGGGAAAACCTGCCATGATTCTACATTATCTGGAATGTGAGGATGATATAAATATTCAAAAGTACAATCATGCCTTTAAGGTAGAAGTTGTCGAGTATGGGATGTTGAATATACAACTAACCTATTAGCCATTGAATTAAGTTCCCTCTTAACATGATTGATGTTAAATGATAACAAGTTTGAGATAAGTGCCCAAACATATTGGGTACACCGTTTCACCAACTTATTGCTAGGAGCATATATTTTATGCAGAAGTTTCACAATAAGTTCAGAGTCACCAAAAATTGTAAGGTGACCACAACCAAAGTTATAGGTAGTTTTTATGCCTAGCAGTAAGGCTTTGAACTCAGTGACATTGTTCGTGCAAGAAAAGTATAATCTATAAGAAAAGGTATGGATTTTACCTATAGGTGAGTACAAGATAATTACAGCTCCATTTTCTTTGTTTGAGCATGAGCCATCGAAATACATGTGCCACATACCGTCTTCTAGATCAATTTGTTCTAAAGTTGTGTCACCCTCATCAACAAAGATAGATTACACCCCTAAATCTTCCTCAATATAATTTACATTCAGTTGAGGAATAATCTCTATGTATGGAGAAATTATTCCTTCTCTTAGGACTATGATATTGTTTTCATTCCAGGGAACGGATAAGTGTGTCCCATCAATTGAAATATATCAACCTGTTAGGGCTTGCCAGTATCTTCCTAGGATAATAGAATAGTTTCTTACTGGCATGTCGATTACTTGGATGCTAAGGGATGTCCTTATTTCAATATGTTCACATATAACTAAAGTTGTGTCTTTGATTTCACCTATTCTTGACTATTGTAGACTATTATAGGAGAGCATGCTTCTAGGATTTTCATTAGTACATAATAATCCTAGCTCTTCCATACTGATTTTTCACATCACACTTAGGCCTGAACCTCCATCAATTAGGAAACAATGGGATATTTTATCCATAGTTTTTACAGAAATGAAAAATGGAGGGTTTTTTACAGGGTGTCTAAAATTATTTAAACCTATCTTATTTACAGTGGGATCCTCTTCTTTTTCCTCTTCAAAAATATTGGCTATGGTGGAATCTTTTCCTTCCATAAAATTCCTAAGATGCTTTTGTTGTTCAAGGACAACAACCATGTCCAAAAGAATAGCATCTCCCTTGATGTTATCCAATTGGTTAAGAATGTTATACTTGGAAGAGGGAAGAAGGGAAGGAACTCCTTGACTCTCAGGAATTTTGACAGTTTGTACATTACTACCTTGTGAAGATGAGGCTAGAGTGGAAGAAGCACTAGGAGGGTTGGATTTTCCTTTAGGAGCATAGGATTTTTTCCTATTATTTATGATCATAACATTTTCTAGTTATTCCCAATCTAGAACAACGATAGTGGTTTCAGGCTTCTTGCCAAATATTTTGTCTCTGGCACTCTTCTTAACTTAGCAAGTGCTTTCTTCATGATTTCATTCGTGAGACATAATAGCCTTGCGCTGAAAAAATGTTCTCATTTGTATTCCTAAAAGGTATTGAGGAAGAATATGATTCCCTGAGAGTAAGTGAGGGAACATTCCCCTTTTGTCCATAGGCTATCATTCAGTTGTTCATATCTTGTACAAGTTGTAGGAGGGAAGACATATATGTTTGTTTGACTGAGTCTCCTTTAGGGAGACTTGTTCTTTCAAGTTTCTCTTTGTAGTCCAGGCAAGTGTGGAGAGCGGAACAAAGATTTCCAATATCCTTTTCTTTGAGCCTATGATGATAAGGAAAGGGAAGTGCATTATAGTAATTCATGAAGATGGATTGGTTTTTAGGGCATATTAGTTCAGGGATTTGATTGTACAATTTGGTGAAGCGTAGGTTAAAGGACTTAATAGTCTCACCATTGTTGAGGAAAATATATGAAATTATCTTACTCAAGAATTTTCAGATCTTGCTTGGCTAAGGCAAGATAGATGGAAATATCACCCTATGTTTGTAGCCTCAAAAATTGTTTCCCAATTCACAAGTTTTAGTTACAAGGGCTTAGGATAATTTTTTAGAATAAAAGATTGTTGTAAAATTCAACATTTTTATATAATTTTATGAATATCACAGATGCAAAAGTAAATGTGGAGACAAAAGAAAAAATACCAAGTCACATATTAACACAGATGAGATAGAATAGTGATCACTTATTTCATTCCAAGAAATCAAAAGAATCATTCTCTTTACAAAAATCCCTGAGGGAGTTTGGACCAAAGTCAAACTTAGATATCCCCGATGAAAACCATACAAAAGGACTCTGACAAGAAGTAAAAAATTGAACTTTAAAAGTTGAATCAGCTTGCCACAGATTGTTTCCCACTTGAATTTGCACAATATCCTTTATCAGTCATGAAATTTAATTCATACACAGACTATCAAAGATAGATCAAAAACTCTGAAAACAAGTGTTTGAATGATGCAATTCAACATTGAATCTTGATGTCTACAATAGGAACCTATTGTCATAAAAGAGAATTAGTATTTTAATCAAATTGAAGAATGAATGAAAACTGAACTATCTCAATAAAACTCAAGAGAAAACCTTAGTATGCTTTCTCCTTCTATTCTCCCCTTATTCTTTCTTCTCATTTTTCTTTTATGCATCCCAAATTAGTTGAAGTAGTTCATCTACCTCTTTTAGTTAAGTTAATTAAAACTCAACTAGATTTTAGTTTATGGGAAGAATTAATATAATAATAATAATAATAAGGGTCTTTTAATAAATAATAACTCTTAGGTGGGACCCCTTGTGACTCCCTTTAGTTTATTAACAAAAATAAACATAACTAGTCAATCAATCAAACACATCCCTCCTTGTGGCTCCCATAATCATTCTCATAATTTGAAAATTAAATATCAATGATATTTTAAATCATATCCAAACATACAATATCCAAAATATCCAAAAAATAGTATGTTGTCCAAAAACATCAGCAATCCATTGTTCTCAATAAAACAATAATAAAATATACTCAAAAACCGTATTTGCCACTTTGGGAGGAAATTTCCCATTTGTTCCTACTATGTACTTTTGACTTTCATGAATTAGCCTTAGGATGTGTGGAGCCTTCAGGATTGATCTCACTAATAACATGAGAACAATCATCTTTCAAGTGCATGCGGGATGAAAAAAAATTTGGTTGAATCACTTGAGGGAGAGGAGGGGGAAGAAACATCTTTTCCTTTGTCATGCATGCGGTGGGATTCGGTTTTGATTATTTTTCTTGAGTGGGAGGACTTTACAGGTGGGTGTGTAGGGTAAATTTGAGCATTTGGGTTAACAGGTGGGGGAGGAGTAGGTAGAGACAGATTTGGCCAGCCACGATGTTGGGAGATTGTTGGGTGAACAATATCTTGCCATCCATCATTCTCGGGAACTTCAAGTTGCAATGAAACATGAGGGAGTACAAGAATAGTAGGGACATGTTGGGGTTGGAAGGGAGGCCTCTCTGGTCTAGGTTGGACTACCCCGTGTCCAATCCAATTGAAAAACCTATCTTGGAAGAGTTGGTTTAACTCTTGAGGATCTGCATCAAAATGTATTGAGAATCTTGGCTTTCTAGGCCCTCTGTTCCAATTCCCTTTGCCCCTGTTATTTCGGCCATGACTTCCTCTGTTGAAGAAGATCATCCTGTATGCAGCGTTTATTAGCAACTAGCTTCTTAAACAAACCATACATGACATATCTTAATACGAAACAAAGTCTGGCTCAGCAATCACATCAGACCCATGCAATCCAATCCATAAAATTCATTTAATAATTGTCAATGAGCAGGGGGTATAAGGGTTCTGGGATATCTGAGGGGGTTCTATTGAGTGAAAAAGTGAGAAAATGAAAACGAGTAAGAACACAATTACTTCTCAACAATTCATTAAACAATCAATTGTTCAACAATAACCAAATCATATCAGATGTGATCCATCTAGGTGTTATTTCTTAATCACTGTAATACAAAGTTTTAATTGAATTTTAAGAACAAGGCGTGCAAAATGAATCTGGGATTGTGAGGGGATTCGTAATGAGTGAAAAAGTGAGAAAATGGCAGGGAATTTAATGGATATTGTTCATAAAATAAATTAAATAAATCAACAATCATAACTCTGTTCAAAATCAATCCAAAAATCACCAACATTCATTGTCCCTCAATTGTATACAAAACTTTTTGTTGTTTCAATAATTAAATTTCCTAGAATTCCTTAATTTATAACAGTCTGAGCAATCATAACTTATAAAAACCTTTTTCATTCAACAATATTGTTTAATAAAATGTTGATCTCTTCTTCTTATTTAATTTGAAATAATCAAAACATGCACAACAATATGCTCAACATCTATCCCTGATAATCCATAATGCACCACGATAAACAATCAACATCCACTATTTTCCAATCAAAAATCGGGCCCAATTAAAAAGTACACAGGTGTCTTTTCAAAAATGTGGACAGACTTAAAATCATGTTCGATCATACACAGGACTTCAATCAATAAATCGACAAACTCTTGAAACAACAACAGTCAACCCAACATAAACCCCGAGCTTGATCTTTGTGGGTATATCTTCTTTTTTAAACAATTGATAGTCTGTGCAATGTTTCCAATATAACCAATCATATATGAGTGAATATAACTCGATTGACACATAGGCATCATTTTTTACCTTTCCAGAACCCTGATCGGGCTCAGTAAAATTCACATAGGTGTCTTCTTATGCAATCAAGACCACGTTGGATAAAACACAGTGATCAAAACCATAACGAATAGGAAGACAGCCCTCAACTATATGCAACTGCTCTTTTTCATTCTTATTTGTTCAAACAATTTTATCATCGAAGGACCAGACGGAGACTCGATGAGAGAGGATGTGTCTTTCAAGGCTTCCATAACCATTTAACTAATAACCAATACTTGACAACCCCAGAAGGTTCCCAAGGAGAGAAAAAGAAAAGACAATTCAGAGTCGAAATCGGGCTTTGTCAATATAAAATGCAGGGATGAAACAAGAGCCTATTTATCTTTTTAAACAAAACATAGAGAGCTAACGGTATTTCGAGACTTATATCAACCACAATAAAAAATACATTTTGAAAAGACACAATAGTGAGCCATACATTCCTTACTTCTTACTCCAATTCTCGGCAACATAACCAATAGTTAACACTCGAGGAGAGCAGAGACAACAAGAGTAAAATAATTCAGTGCAAATAGGTTCCTCTAATACTTGTAGAGAAGGGATGAGGGTTAACTTAATAGCGGTAGGTATTCAAAAAATACAGAGATATAACGTCTCTTTCCAACACCTAAAGAGTTGAAAAAATTGATAGCAGCAACTGTGAGGACACACACGTCCTTTTGACAGAACACCAAGATACAACCTATATCAATTCAATACCCACAGAGGCATGTATTAATGTTCGAGGCCAACCAAGACTGGATCTTGGGATAATTCAGTGAAAAGACAGTAAGAACGGGCCATCAACCACGACTCGAGGAGAAAAGATTGCACCAACTGTTGGCAGATTCTCTACAACTGGGTAAGGGTTACCACAACAATTGGGAGGGAAACGAGTTGATAGACAGTGATACACAAAACTCTAGATAAAACTATCAACCATCAACTTAGAGCCTTAACATTCCACTGTTACTATTATTCCGCAGAGACTCATCATAAAAAACACATTGACCAAGCAACAACCAACGTGTAACTTAATAATACCCATTTCTCTAATTATAATTGCCAATATTTTACAGTCATCATAGAGTTCCATAACACACATTTAAACACAGTCAAAAATCTCAAGAACACATAGAATCCAAGCATCATTGAGCCATCATTTGGTTCATACAACGGAGAATCCATCATGGATGGAGAGAAAAGAACCATACCTATGAGAAAAAATCTTAAATCACGAGTTGGTCGAGCTTTCCCTTCCAAAAACCTGAAAATGTGGAGCCTCACAACTAACGGAGTGAAATTGAAACAATGGAACAATGCTAGGGTGACGGGCGATAGGGAAGGTTTGGAGTGACATGCAGTAAATGCATCTCGCTTCCATCACCTATCCCCATTCAATTTGAAGTACGAGACATCCCAATAAGCATAACATTTACCAATAATCAAGCCAATTAACCAATTCATAATCAATGCCAAACCATCGTCATATATGAGACGATATCTATTACATAGTGCACCACCCAATATAGTTTACACGTTAACCCTTGCCATAAATCCACGCAATATTCCATATCAACATTGTTATATTCACGTCCATTCGAATTTAATGAAATTCGCATAGTCCATTAACCAAACCATAGTATAATAGTTAGGACTAACACTTGTATTCCTTAGTTCTTTTATTTGAAATTTGCATGTAATCCTTTTACATAGTTTCTTTCCTTTTGTTATAACTTTAGAACATTTTTCATAGTTGTTTTATTTATTTTGATCATGCTACCATTAAATTATCCCTTGCATATATGTGGCTTAGTAATCAATCATAATAATTAGTAACAATTTTATGACATAGAACTGTAAACAACATGCTTCTCATACCCATAAAATTGTTTTGTGTCGCAAGTGATTACCAAAATCATTCTTCAATAATGTATTATCCACTTATTATCACGCCAAATGAAACCAAGACTACATCGTCAAAAATGTAGTACTATGTAGACAACATCATAACAACAACAAAACATGTGTAATATGTCTATTCTTGCACTTCTAATATACAAGGGGGTCCAACCTACAAGTATTATATTATTAGCATAGTTAAATAATAGCACTTTAGCAATACTTTGCAGACGGATTTCATCATTACGATTTTAATCGTCAACAACCATATTTGTAATAAATATTGTTATATTCCCTTAACTGTTTGATCGGGCTCTTAGATTGTCCATAAATGGACTTGAACCAATAAACCAACTCTTCCCAAGTGCAAAGGATATTTGGAGGGAGATCAAAGAAATCGATTGTTACTTTCCCTTCAAGGGAGTTAACAAATAATTGCATGCATGTATCATTTTCGTTAGCCTCGATATTATGAAAAGCATTAGAAAATGCCACTAGGTGTTCATTTGTAGAGACATCATTATTCCCTAAGAACTTAGGAAGATTCTCCTTAAACTTGGGTAACGAACAAGTAGCAGGTGCTAGAGTCAAAGGAGAAGATATGTGCCATGGGGTGGTAGTAGCATCTTCCTCAAATTGGAAAATCATTTATTTATTTATAACTTTAGTAGGGTTGGTAGTTGATTTTACAGGATCTTGATGACTTAATAGACTACCAATTACCGATGAGGCCGAAGTTTGGGATGATTAAGCGCCTCCATCACCACTAGCACCACCCGTAGATTCCATTTTGGAAGTGATGGGTAAGGGAGAAAAGTGTGAGCTAGCAGAGTCAGAAAAAGTCCTCCTTATAGTGCTTTCTTGGGTCATCAAAATGGATTTCCTCCTTCCTGTTTCAATGATAGGGGTAGCCTCATGGGAAAATCCTCTTCTTATTCTAGAAATGTGAGGATTTGAGTACATGAAAATGAAAACCAAGGAATAAGGAAAAGGAAATTACTATTGGTTTCTAAGATGTTTTTTATTCGCTTACCAGCGTTCACGGATACTTATATCTTGTTCAAATACTTCCCAAGAACATTCAAGCTCGGCTCAAGTACTAGTAGTTTCTAGGATAGTATTGAATAAAGTCAAGGAAATGCTAGTCTGGTCTTTAATACCGTGTTCAATATGAGGTTTTCTTGTAGAAGGTATTGTCATGAGAAAATCAGTCAAAGAGTATCAAAAGAAAGAAGAAAGATTCAAAGATAATTGTGGATACAATCAACCAGAGAGATATGGAAGATCTCCCCAGTATGGTCACCAAATAAATGTTGAGGAAAAGGTATGAGACACCTTATTCAATCATTAATTGTTCTTTCTTGGATAGGACAAGATAGTTGGGAATGTCACCCGGGATTTATAGCCTCAAAAACATTCACTCAATCCACAAGTATTAATTACAAGGATTAAGGTTGATTTTATGATTTGTATGTGTTGCAATGTAAAATTAAAATCTATACAAAGCTATAAAAATGTATACAGATTTTACAATAAAGTAAACATGGAGATCAAAAGCGAGAAGAGGAACCAAGTCATGAAAACACATGTATGAGACAGAACAATAATATGATTTTATTTCATTATGAGATACCAAAAGTGTATTTCTCTTTACAAACCCATGTGAGGGTATGGACCAAATTCATATTTAGAGATCTCTGATCGGAACCATACAAAAAGACTCCAACAGTAAAATAAAATTGAAATTAATGATTTGGATTAGCTTGCCACAAATGGCTGCCATTTTGACTCTGCAAGATATTCTTTATTAGCCATGAAAATTAATTCAAAAGCAGACAAGAATACACCGAGTATCAATGATTAATCAACACCTCTAAGACAAACGATTGAAAAGTATGAATCAATTTTGAACCTTGCTTCCTTTAGTAAGACCCGGTTGTCAACACGAGGATTAGGCTATAAAGTAAACTCAGAAATGAATGAAAATTGAATTTATCTCATTTAAATAAAGAGAAAACCTTAGTATTGTCTTTCTCCTTCTAATCTCCCTTGTCTCTTCACCCAATTGAGTTTTTATTCTTTCCCAATCAGTTGAAGTAGTTCAACTACTTTCTTTATTTAGTTCAAATTGACTTAACAAATTAATTTAGGAGAAATAAATAATAATAATATATAAATAAGGGCCTTAATTAATAATGACTAAATAGGTGGGACCTCTTGTGACTCCCATCATTTCTTCTTGTTAACCATCAAATAAAAAGTACAAAAAATAATCATTTAGACCATATAACACCCTTGTAGCTCCCGTGGATATCATTTAAACTGAATATTAAATATCAACAACAATTTATATCATATCCCAAAAACGAATATATCCACATTATCCACAAAATATCCAAAACTAAGGTTTGTTGTCCAAAATATGTTGAAAACCATTAAAAGTTGTCCTCATCACTGAAAATCATAAAAATAAGCATCTAAAAACTATATGTGCTGCTTTGTGAGGCATATTTCCTCTTCTCATTGTTGTCTCCAACTGATTTTTCTTGAGTGGCCCTTGGTTGGTTAGAGCCTTGAGGTTGTATTTCATTGATCACATGGAAGTAGGCATCTTTGAGGTGGAGGCGTTAAGACACATATTTAGATGAATCAATGGATGGACTAGAGGGGGAGGCCATTGTTTTTCCTTTGTCTTGCACAGGTTGCGGGATATCAGTTTTTAACCTTTTTCTAGCGTGTGAGGACTATACTGGCGAAACAAGAGGAGAAATTTGAACATTGGGATTAATTGGTGGTGGTAAAGGTAAGGAGATAGAGGTCCATCCACGGTGGTGGGAGACAGGATGGTGGAAAATTTCTTTCCAACCATCATTAGTGGGGACTTCGGGCTACAAAGACACATGTATAGGAACAAGAATGCCAGGAAAATTATGAGGATGTTGGAAAGGGGGCTTCTCTGGTCGAGGATGCAAGATACCATGGCCAACCAAATTAAAAAAAACATCTTGAAATAGATGGTTCAAATCTTGTGGATCAACATCAAAATGAATAGAAAATCTAGGCCTTCTCTGGCCTCGATTCCAATTTCCCATGCCTCAGTTATTTCGACCATTAGTGAAAAAACTCATCCTGTAGTAACAATTTGTTAGTCAGGAAGTCCTTAATAAACCATACATGAAACTCTACTTACATAAATCACCATTTGGCTCTAGAATTTACTACAAGACACATGGAATCCATCCATAACATGTCATTTATTAATTGCGACATGAACAAGGAATTGATAGGTTTCATGGGAAATATGGAGGGCTTGTATTTAGCGAAAAAATGATATCATGGAGGGGAATTAATATATGAATATTGTTCAAACAATAAATAAATTAATTAACTGTGTATCTAAACAAATCTAGAACATCACTCCTTCATGCAGGAGCATCGTGCAAAGCCTAAAGCACGCGACTAAGCCCAAGGAGCAGGTGGACACACGGAGAAATAAAAAGAGCATGTTTTCATAAGAACCGTTTTGAATTTTGAACTTAAAAGGCATTAATGTAATAGTCAGGAAGATGGCGTACTTTCATTTATATCTTGGAGGATGTAAACAGATCTTGAGTGATTTATCTCATCTATAAAACATTAAGGCATTTAAGTCTATTAAATGTAAGAGTAGATAGATATGAATGTTAGTTTAGACAGTTATAGAAACTAAGAGGGAAAACAGATATAGACACCCTCGTCTTTGTATCATAGAGTTAGTTGTATCATTAGAACATGAGCATAGAGTTGTAGCAGAGAGCTATAGAGAAGAACCCATGTACAGAAGCTTTGAATTAATATATGGAGCTTTGAATCAGACTCATGGTGTCATGATGTTTTATGTTTATTCATGGTGAATGGTATGCTTATGGTTGTTTTTCTCTCTATTATGCATTTTCTTTAATACTATGTGCATGTATGATTTCATGTTGAATGTTTGAAGTCTGAGAGAGAGAGAGAGAGAGAGAGAATGAGTTTCAATTGTTTCTCTTCTTGAGTGAGAGAGTTCCTACGAGTGCAGTGAAACGTCCGCAAGGAGTGCATTGATGAAGGTTCAGAGTTTATCTCTAAAAGCTCAGGAGGGATATCATTGTTCTAATTCCAATAGACGTGCAAGTGAAGAACAGAATTTGTGCAAGGTGTTCACAAGCTGGTTAAAAAATTAGAACTTATCAACCAAGGGGAGAGTTGAAGGACTGTTGTTGCAGAAAGTGCACAGAGTCAAAAGATCAAATACTTTGAACTATTTGAAAGAGTGTCGCAAGGAGTGCGAGCAGGAACCCTTTTACAGGTTTGAGTTTGTAAGTGAAAGTTTAGGAGGGATAATACCTTTGAACACTTCAAAGGAGGATGGAGGTCGAACTACTTCAAAGGGAGACGAGGGTCGAAGTCATCGAGCAGAAGTAAATTTCAGAAGGGAGAACATTGGTTTATTTCGCAAGAGTTGTCAAGGAGGAAACGAGCGGTCAAATTTCTCTGTAGAGAATTCACGAAATAGCGAGGACCGTAGGATCTAGGAGAGCTACAGATAAGTTAAGCGTTGAAATTCTTTGACTCTGTGGAAAGTGCCATTTTAGAATTCGGGGTTAAGAAGTGATAGAGGGATGGAAATCGGAGGTTCATTCAAGTTTTGAAAGCCGAAAAGGTTGGAGTGATTGGTGGCAAGAATCTATGTCAGAGATAGAAGACACTGGAGAAGACAAGTGGTGTACTTGTCGCCAGGCGAAGCCAAACTTCGTTGACTATTTTTGGGTTTCGTAGGTTGCAGAGTCGGAAGCCTTGCATTAGGATTCGTGAAGACGCGAAGTCCGAAACTTTGAATCGGTGAAAAGTCCCATAGGGGAGCCAGTCTTTGCTGAACGCATCGAGGTTCGACATTTCAGCACTTTCGAAGACAAGAAGTAGGGGTTCCTTATTTCGAGATTCCCAAAATTGCAAAACGCGATACAATTGTGGAGGAGGATGTCGCCAACCACTTCGGTGAATCAACATTTCAGGTTTCGCTAGTAGAGGGCCGAGAAACTCAACATCAGGGATTGTGAAATAGAGAGACCAGAAGTCCCGAATAGTGAAGGGCGCAACGTTATTGTGGTCAAGGAGATTTGGGTTGGTGCCTCGTGTTTGTTCACACAGGCTCAATTCATAAGGACCTATGGATACACTATCGAGTGTGCGAGGGATTCCCTCTGGGGAAATCAAAGAGTCAATCAGACTCAGGAGGGAATATTTAGAATGATCTTGCGCGGACCTCAACCCAAGGGTTTGGGGGTCTGTATTAGTTGTGGTATCAGATCATAGAAAAAGTTCTTTGTTTTCTGTAGCAGAGAAAAGAGGAACATTTTCAGCCATGCCGCCGAGAAGAACAGACATACCAATGACTGATCTAGCAGTGGAAAGGGAAATGTGTGAATTACATGACAGGCTTGATGCCATGGAGACAGCACAGAGGTGCACCGTCAACACTGGGGATATTAGTGAGGTTGATAGTGAAAATGAAGCTGTACACGAAGAAGAATTTGCAATCAAAGATGTTGTGGATGAACGCCTATTCAGGTTTGTTGCTAGGATAGGTGCCAGAGAAAAAATGGACATTCCAGTATATGAAGAAAACCTGGATGTTGAAGAGCTTCTAGACTGGATTAGAGCTCTGGATAAATACTTCGACTATGAGGATGTCGAGGATGATAGGAAAGTCAAACATGCCATTACCAGACTTAAAGGGCATGTAGCACTATGGTGGGATGAAATGTAGGCTAACAGACGTTACAAAGGCAAGAAGAAAAACAAAAGCTAGGATAGAATGGTTGCAAAGATGAAAGCCAAATTAATACCCAAGGATTATCAAATCACTCTGTTTCAGAGGATCTAGAATTTGAGACAGAATCTGATGTCACTGAAAGAATACACTGAAGAGTTCTACAAGATAAACATCAGAGCGGATCATCGGGAAAGCGATGATATGATAAACATGAATGGTCTGTGATATGACATCCAAGATGAGATGAGCATGATGATCATTCGAACTGTAGAAGATTCTTATCAAATGGCTCTGAAAGATGAAGAGAAGCTGAGCCGAAAGCAAGGTCAAAGAGGCTGAGGTATAAGTCAAGCCAGAGGCAAAACAATTTCCCAAGACAGAACTCAGAGACCTCAAGAAGAGGGGAAGCAACCTCAAACTCAGCATGAGAGAGGAGGAAGCTCACATAGAGGGAAGTATGCTTATAGAAATACTTTTCCTTGAGCTAGAGGAAGAGGAAGAGGCCGAGGAGATGAAGTGAAATGTTTTGTCTGTGGGAAGAATGGACATAAATCTTATGAGTGCCTAGATAGGAAGAAAGAAGGTGGTGAAACTCACAATGCCAAAGTACAAGGACGGAATGTTGAGGCAGACGATGTTGAAGGCGGAAGATCCTTGATGATGAGGAAAGTTCTCTTAACACCAGAGAAAAAGGCAGAGAACCCATCCCAAAGAAACAGACTGTTTCGGACTGCTTGCAAAACAAAAGACAGGGTATGCAAAGTCATCGTGGACAGTGGTAGCACAGACAATCTCGTATCTACAAAGATTGTAGAAAATTTGGAGCTAGAGAATATTGTACATCCAATCTCATATAGAGTTTCATGGCTACAAAAAGGACATCAAGTAAATGTCACTAAACAATGTTTAGTTGAATTTAAAATAGGAGGATATCAGGATGAAATATTATGTGATGGCATTCCCATGGATGTTTGTAATCTATTGTTGGGTAGACCATGGAAATATGATAGGAATTTGATTCATGATGGGAGAAAGAACACATACACCCTGGAGAAGAATGGGAGAACTCACATGTTGTTGCCGATTAAGGATAAGGAAGTGAAACCAGAGACGAGCAACATTGTACTTCTCATGAGTGGGAAGGAACTTATTAAGGAGGTTAAGATGAAGGAAGACACACAATTTATTGTGGTCATGAACCCTAAAATTATTTTGACCAGTACAAGAGTGGATGATTTACCAGAGGAAATCCAGAAGTTGTTGGAAGAGTTCACTGATATAGTAGTGGACAAACTACCTTGTTCATTGCCACCGATCAGAAGTATAAGCCCTCACATTGATCTTATACCTGGATCCAGTTTACCAAACAAAGTAGTGTACAGGTTGGCGCCGCAGGAGAATGAAGAAGTAAAGAGACAGGTCCAGGATTTAATGGACAAAGGATTGATTAGAGAGAGCTTGAGTCCCTATGTTGTTCCAATAGTGCTCAGCCCGAAGAAAGATGGAGGTTGGAGAATGTGTACAGACTCAAGGGCAGTCAATAATATTACCATCAGATACAAATTTCCATTGCCAAGGATGGATGATTTGATGGATTTCTTGAGTGGAGCAAGATTTTTTTCAAAAATTGATTTGAAAAGCAGATATCATCAGATTCACATGAGAGAAGGTGATTAATGGAAGACATCATTCAAGATGAATGAGGGGCTGTATGAATGGATTGTCATGCCATTTGGCTTAACAAATGCTCCCAGTACTTTCATGAGATTGATGAACGAAGTCCGGAAGGATTTCATTGGGAAATTTTTCATCATATATCTTGACGATATATTGATTTTCAGCGAGACAGAATCAGAACACTTGAAGCATTTAGTTGCAATCGTCATTTATAAGGACATAACTCATTTATTTTGGTTTTTTTATCTCTGCAAATGAGCTAAAAACGGATCCGGATAAGGTGGATGCAATTAAGAATTGGCCATCGCTGAAGAGTGTGTTAGAAGTTCGAAGCTTCCATGGTTTAGCTAGTTTCTATAGGAAATTCATTCGAAACTTCAGTGGGATTAGCGCACCGATGATGGATACGGTGAAGAAAAGACACAAATCTTTTCATTGGACAAAGCAAGCCAAGAAGAGTTTCAACCTACTGAAGAAGAAGATCACTGAGCAACCAATTTTGGTTTTGCCAGATTTTAGCAAGACATTTCAGGTCAAGTGTGACGCGAGTGGGTCTACAATTGGAGCAGTCTTGAGCCAAGACGATAGGCCTGTTGCATAATTCAGTGAGAAATTGAATGAAGCGAAGATTAAATACTCAACATATGACAAAGAAATTTATGCAATCATATAAGCGCTGAAGAAATGGAGACACTATTTGGTTCCTAAAGAGTTTGTTTTGTACAATGACAATCATGCTTTACAATTTGTGACTCAACAAGAGAAGTTTAACCAAAAGCATGCTAAATGGGTTGAATTCATGCAAAATTTTACTTTTTTAATTAAGCATATTTCTGGAACTGCTAACAAAGTTGTTGATGCTTTCAGCAGGAAATGTTTGCTTATGCAGGAATTCAGAGTCAAAACTTTGGGTTTTGATAACCTCAAAGAAATGTACAGAGATGATCCAGATTTTAAGGAAGCGTATGAGGCATATAAGAATCCATTTCTCAGGGACAGAAGCTAATGGACCAAATATATGATCCAAGATGGATTGTTATTCAAGGGAAATCAGCTATGTATTCCAAAATGCTCCATGAGGGAGAATCTGTTGAAGGAAAAACATAGTGGAGGATTGGTCGGACATTTTGGTCATGATAAAATCTTCTCAAAGTTGAATGGAACATATATTTTTCCAAGAATGAGGACAGATGTTAAGAAATTTGTGGACAGATGCAGGATTTGCCAGCACACAAAAGGGAAAAGGAATAACACAAGGTTATATCAACCATTAACCATACTATAAAGGCCGTGGGATGCAATGAGTGTGGATTTTATATTGGGATTGCCAAGAACGTAGAGAGGATTTGATTCAATCTTTGTGGCAGTAGACAGATTTTCAAAGATGGCACATTTTATACCATGCCAGAAAACCAGCGACGTAACTCATATTGCGAACTTGTTTTTCAAAGAAGTCGTTAGACTTCACGGCTTGCCAATGAGTATTGTTTCTGATCGAGATACCAAGTTCGTGGGACATTTCTGGAGGACTTTGTGGAAGAAGTTGGGGACAAGTTTGTCATTTAGCTCAGCATATCATCCTCAGACGGATGGGCAGATAGAATTTGTGAACAGAATCTTGGGAGACCTACTGAGGAGCCTAGTGACTGAACACCATAGTCAATGGGATCATATTCTACCAAAGGTGAAATTTTCTTATAATGATTCGATCAATAGAAGCACAACGCAGATTCCATTCTAGATTGTATATGGAATGAAACCCAGGGGAGTTTTTGAATTGAAAGATTCGGAACAAGCTTAATACAGAAGTGCTAGTGAAGAGGACTTTGCAGAAGCGATGAAGGAGCTTCACAACCGAATTAAGGAGCAATTGCAGAGTTCAAGCCAGGAGTATAAGCGCAGAGTAGATCAACATAGGTGAGAACTTCAATTTGAAGTTGGTGATCTGATTCTCGCGCATCTGAGGAAGGAAATATTCCCAAGGGGAACATATAACAAACTAAAAATGAAAAATATTGGACCATGCAAGGTCATGAAGAAATTTGGGGCAAACGCATATGAGATTGAATTACCCGATGGGATCGAAATTTCACCAATATTCAATGTTGCGGATTTGTAACCTTACAAAGCTAAAGAAACAGGAACAGAGAATGAACAGACAGAGGTTCAGTGGAACAAACAAATGCCTGTAGTTGAAAATCCAGAAATGGAAAGTATAATTGATAAGAGATTCAGCAAGAAGACCAGGAGGAGGGAGTATTTTGAATATTTGGTCAAGTGGAAGGGACATCCAGTTGAAGATACCAGTTGGGAAGATGAAGCAGAAATTCAGAAGCATGGACAGACCGTGCAAAAGCTCATGAACAAGTTCATGAAAATTTTCAAGCGAGGGAGTATGATGCAGGAGCATCATGCAAAGCCTAAAGCATGTGACTAAGCCCAAGGATCAAATGGACACGTGGAGAAAGAAAAAGAGCATGTTTTCATAAGAACCATTTTGAATTTTGAACATAAAAGGAATTAATGTAATAGTCAGGAAGATGGCGTACTTGCATTTATATCTTGGAGGTTGTAAACAGATCTTGAGCTATTGCTCTCATCTGTAAAACATTAAGGCATTTAAGTCTATTAAATGTAAGAGTAGGTAGATATGAATGTTAGATTAGACAGTTATAGAACATAAGAGGGAAAATAGATATAGACACCCTCACCTTTGTATCATAGAGTTAGTTGTATCACTAGAACATGAGAATAGAGATGTAGCAGAGAGCTGTAGAGAAGAACCCATGTACATAAGCTTTGAATTAATATATGGATATTTTAATTAGACTCATGGTGTCATGATGTTTTCTGTTTATACATGGTGAATGGTATGCTTATGGCTATTTATTCTCTCTGTTATTCATTTGCTTTAATACTGTGTGCATGTATGATTTCATGTTGAATGTTTGAAGTCTGAGAGAGAGAGAGAGAGAGAATGAGTTTCAATTGTTTCTCTTCCTAAGTGAGAGAGTTCCTGCAAGGAGTGCAGTGAAACATCCACAAGGAGTGCGTTGACGAAGGTTCAGAGTTTATCTCTGAAAGCTCAGGAGGGATACCGTTTTTCTCATTCCAATAGAAGTGCAACTGAAGCATAGAAGCCGTGCAAGGTGTGCGCAGACTGGTTAAAAACTTAGAACTTATCAACCAAGGGGAGAGTTGAAGGCCTGTTGTTGCAGAAAGTGCACAGAGTCAAAAGATCAAATACTTTGAAGTATTTGAAAGAGTGTCACAAGGAGTGCGAGCAGAAACCCTTTTGGAGGTTTGAGTTTGTAAGTAAAAGTTTAGGAGGGATAATACCTTTGAACACTTCAAAGGAGAATGGAGGTCGAACTACTTCAAAGGGAGATGAGGGTCAAAGTCATCCAGCAGAAGTAAAGTTCAGAAGGGAGAACATTGGTTTATTTTGCAAGAGTTGTCAAGGAGGAAATGAGCGGTCGAATTTCTCTATAGAGAATTCATGAAATAGCAAGGACCGTAGGATCCAAGAGAGTTGCAGAGAATTTAAGCATTGGATCGAACTCAGGCTTATTAGTCTTTGACCCTGTGGAAAGTGCCATTTCAGAATTTGGGGTTTAGAAGTGATAGAGGGATGGAAATCATAGGTTTGTTCAAGTTCCGAAAGCTGAAAAGGTTGGAGTGATAGGTGGAAAGAATCCATGTTAGAGATAGAAGATCGTGGAGAAGATAGGTGGCATACTTGTCGCCAGGCGGAGCCAAACTTCGTTGACTATTTTGAAGTTTCATAGGTTGAAGATCTGGAAGCCTTGCATCAAGATTTGCGAAGACGCGAAGTCCAAAACTCTGAATCAGAGAAAAGTCACATAGGGGAGCCAGTCTTTGCTGAATGCATCAGGGTTCAGCATTTTGGCACTTTCGAAGACAAGAGGTAGGGGTTCCTTGTTTCAGGATTCCCGAAATCGTGAAATGCGGTACGGCTATGGAGGAGGACTCGACCAACCATTTCGGTGAATCGACATTTCGGGTTTTGGTAGTAGAGGGATAAGAAACTTGACATCAGGGATCACAAAATAGCGAGACCCGAAGTCCCGAATAGCAAAGCGTGCGATGTTATTGTGGTCAAGGAGATTTGGGTTGGCGCCTAGTGTTTGTTCACACAGGATCAATTCATAAGGACATGTGGATACACCGTCGAGTGTGTGATGGATTCCCTGTGGGGAAATCAAAGAGTCAATCTGACTCAGGAGGGTAGATTTAGAATGATCCTGCGTGGACCTCAACCCGAGGGTTTGGGGGTCTACACCAGTTATGGTATCAGAGCACAGAAAAAGTTCTTTTTTTTTCTGTAGCAGAGAAAAGAGGAACATTTTCAGCCATGCCACCGAGAAGAAGAGACAGACCAATGCCCGATCCAGTAGTGGAAAGGGAAATGCGCGAATTATATTTCAGGCTTGATGCCATGGAGACAGCACAAAGGCACACCGTCGACACTGGGGATATCAGTGAGGCTGACAATGAAAATGAAGCTAGACACGAAGAATAAGTTGTAGTCGAAGATGCTGCGAATGAACGCCTATTCAGGGTTTTTGCTAGGATAGGTGCCAGAGCAAAAATGGACATTCCAGTATATGAAGGAAAATTTGATGTTGAAGAGCTTCTAGACTGGATTAGAGCTCTGGATAAATACTTTGACTATGAGGATTTCGAGGAAGATAGGAAAGTTAAACATGTCGTTACCAGACTTAAAGGTCATGCAACACTATGGTGGGATGAACTGCAAGATGACAGACGTTGCAAAGGCAAGTAGAAAATCAAAAGCAGGGACAGAATGGTTGCAAAGATGAAAGACAAATGCATACCCAAGGATTATCAAATCACTCTATTTTAGAGGATGTAGAATTTGAGACAGAAGCTGATGTCAGTGAAAGAATACACTGAAGAGTTCTACAAGATAAACATCATAGCAAGTCATCGGGAAAGCGATGATGAAAATGTTGCTAGGTACATGAATGGTCTGCGATATGACATCCAAGATGAGAAGAGAATGATGATCATTCGAACTGTAGAATATTCTTATCAGATGGCTCTGAAATATGAAAAGAAGTTGAGCCAAAAGAAAGGTCAAAGAGTCTGAGGTAGAAGTCAAGCCAGAGGCAAAACAATTTCCCAATACAGAACTCAGAGACCTCAAGAAGAGGGGAAGAAACCTCAAACTCAGCATGAGAGAGGAGGAAGTTCATAGAGAGGGCAATATGATGATAGAAATACTTTTCCTCGAGCTAGAGGAAGAGGAACAGGCCGAGGAGGTGAAGTGAAATTTTTTTTCTATGGGAAGAATGGACATAAATCTTATGAGTGCCCAGATAGGAAGAAATAAGGTGGTGAAACTCACATTGTCGAAGCACAAGGACGGAATGTTGAGGAAGAATATGCTGAGGGAAGAATATCCTTGATGATGAGGAAATTTCTCTTAATGCCAGAGAAAGAGGCAGAGAACCCAGCCCAA
Organism: Picea engelmannii; assembly: GCA_009831015.1. NCBI lineage: Eukaryota > Viridiplantae > Streptophyta > Pinopsida > Pinales > Pinaceae > Picea > Picea engelmannii. The sequence goes on along the minus strand of ML795665.1, from coordinate 246,589 downwards.
AGAAACAGACTGTTTCAAATTGCTTGCAAAACAAAAGACAAGGTATGCAAAGTCATTGTGGATAGCGGTAGCATAGACGATCTCGTATCTACAGAGATGGTAGAAAAGTTGGAGCTAGAGACTGTTGTACATCCAAGCCCATACAGAGTTTTGTGGCTACAAAAAGTACATCAGGTAAATGTCACTAAACAATGTTTAGTTGAATTTAAAATAGGAGGATATCAGGATGAAATATTATGTGATGTCATTCCCATGGATGTTTGTCATCTATTGGTTGGTATACCATGGAAATATGACAAGAATTTGATTCATGATGGGAGAAAGAACACGTACACCTTGGAGAAGAATGGGAGAACTCACATGTTGTTTCCGATTAAGCATAAGGAAGTGAAACCAGAGACGAGCAACACTGTACTTCTCATGAGTGGTAAGGAACTTCTTAAAGAGGTTAATAAGAAGGAAGACACACAATTTATTGTGGTCAGGAAGCCTAAAATTGTTTTGACCAGTACAAGAGTGCATGATTTACCAGAGGAAATCCAGAAGTTGTTGGAAGAGTTCATTGATATAGTAGTGGACGAACTACCTTGTTCATTGCCACCAATCAGGAGTATAAGCCATCACATTGATCTTATACCTGGAGCTAGTTTACCGAACAAAGCAGCATACCGGTTGATTCCGCAAGAAAATGAAGAAGTCAAGAGACAGGTCCATGATTTAATGGACAAAGGATTGATTAGAGAGAGCTTGAGTCCCTGTGCTATTCCAGCAGTGCTCAGCCTGAAGAAAGATGGAGGCTGGAGAATGTGTACAGACTCAAGGGAAATCAATAAGATTACCATCAGATACATATTTCTATTGCCAAGGATGGATGATTTGATGGATTGCTTGAGTGGAGCAAGTTTTTTTTCAAAAATTGATTTGAAAAGCGGATATCATCAGATTCGCATGAGAGAAGGTGATGAATGGAAGATAGCATTCAAGATGAATGAGGGGTTGTATGAATGGCTTGTCATGCCATTTGGCTTAACAAATGCACCCATTACTTTCATGAGATTGATGAATGAAGTCCTGAAGGATTTCATTGGGAAATTTGTCATCGTATATCTTGATGATATATTGATTTTCAGCGAGACAGAAGAAGAACACTTGAAGCATTTAGTTGTAGTGATGAGGATATTACAGCAGGAGAAATTGTTGATAAATGTGAAGAAATCGTCATTTATGAGAACAAAACGCATTTATTTGGGTTTTGTTATCTCTGCAAATGAGCTAAAAATGGATCCGGATAAGGTGGATGGAATTAAGAATTGGCCATCACCGAAGAGTGTGTTTGAAGTTTGAAGATTCCATGGTTTAGCTAATTTCTATAGGAGATTCATCCTAAATTCCAGTGGGATTAGTGCACCGATGATGGATACAGTGAAGAAAAGACACAAATATTTTCATTGGACAGAGGAAGCAGAGAAGATTTTCAACCTGCTGAAGAAGAAGATCACTGAGCAACCAATTTTGGTTTTGCCAGATTTTAGCAAGACATTTCAGATCAAGTGTGATGCAAGTGGGTATGCAATTGGAGCAGTCTTGAGCCAAGACGATAGGTCGGTTGCATACCTCAGTGAGAAATTGAATGAAGCGAAGATTAAATACTCAACATATGACAAATAATTTTATACGGTCATACAAGTGCTGAAGAAATGGAGACACTATTTGGTTCCTAAAGAGTTTGTTTTGTACAGTTACAATCATGCTTTACAATTCGTGACTCAACAGGAGAAGTTGAACAAGAAGCATGCTAAATGGGTTGAATTCATGCAGAATTTTACTTTTGTAACTAAGCATATTTATGGAACCGCTAACAAAGTTATTGATGCTTTGAGCAGGAAATGTTTGCTTATGAAGGAATTCAGAGTCAAAACTTTGGGTTTTGATAACCTCCAAGAAATGTGCTTAGTTGATCCAGATTTTAAGGAAGCGAATAAGGCATCTGAGAATCCAGTTCTTAGGGAAAGAAGCCAATGGGATGAATATATGATCCAAGATAGATTGCTATTTAGGGGAAATCATCTATGTATTCCAAAATGCTCCATGAGGGAGAATCTGCTGAAGGAAAAACATAGAGGAGGATTGGTCGGACATTTCGGTCATGATAAAACGTTCTCAAAGTTGAATGGCGCATATTTTTGGCCAGGAATGAGGACAAATGTTAAGAAATTTGTGTATAGATGTAGGATTTGTCAGCACACAAAAGGGAAAAGGCAGAACACAGGGTTATATCAACCATTACCCATACCAGAAAGGTCGTGGGATGCAGTGAGCATGGATTTTATATTTGGATTTCCAAGAACGCAAAGAGGATTTGATTCAATCTTTGTGGTGGTAGATAGATTTTCAAAGATGTCACATTTTATACCATGCTAGAAAACCAGCGACGCAACTCATATTGTGAACTTGTTTTTCAAAGAAGTTGTTAGACTTCATGGCTTGCCAAGGTGTATTGTTTCTGATCGAGATACCAAGTTCGTGGGACATTTCTGGAGGACTTTATGGAAGAAGTTGGGGACAAGTTTGTCATTTACCTCAGCATATCATCCTCAGATGAATGGGTATATAGAAGTTGTGAACAGAAGCTTGGAAGACCTACTGAGGAGCCTCATGACTGAACACCATAGTCAATGGGATCATATTCTACCATAGGCGGAATGTTCTAATAATGATTCGATCAATCGAAGCATAGGGTAGAGTCCATTCCAGATTGTATATGGAATGCAACCCAGGGGAGTTTCTGAATTGAAAGATTCAAAACAAGTTGAATTCAGAAGTGCTAGTGCAGAGGAGTTTGTAGAAGTGATGAAGGAGCTTCACAACCGAATTAAGGAGCAATTTCAGAGTTCAAGCCAGGAGTACAAGCACAGAGCATATCAACACATGGGAGAGCTTCAATTTGAAGTTGGTGATCTTCTTCTCGCACATATGAGGAAGGAAACATTCCCAAGGGGAACATATAACAAACTGAAAATTAAAAAGATTGGACAATGCAAGGTCATGAAGAAATTTGGGGCAAACGCATATGAGATTGAATTACTCGATGGGATCAGAATTTCACCAATATTCAATGTTGTGAATTTGTACCCTTACAGAGTTGAAGAAACAAGAACAGAGAATGAATAGACAGAGGTTCAGTGGACCAAACAAATTCCTGTAGTTTAAAATCCACAGATGGAAAGTATAATTGACAAGAGAGTTAGCAAGAACACCAAGAGGAGGGAGTATTTTGAATACTTGGTCAAGTGGAAGGGACATCCAGTTGAATATGCTAGTTGGGAAGATGAAGAAGAAATTCAGAAGCATGGACAGACCGTGCAAAATCTCATGAACAGGAGTTCATGAAAATTTTCAAGCGAGGGAGTATGATGCAGGAGCATCGTGCAAAGCCTAAAGCACGTGACTAAACCCAAGGAGCAGCTGGATGCACAGAGAAAGAAAAAGAGCACGTTTTCATAAGAACCATTTTGAATTTTGAACCTAAAAGGCATTAATGTAATAGTCAGGAAGATGGTGTACTTGCATTTATATCTTGGAGGTTGTAAACAGATCTTGAGCGATTGCTCTCATCTATAAAACATTAAGTCATTTTAGTATATTAAATGTAAGAGTAGGTAGATATGAATGTTAGATTAGACAGTTATAGAACATAGGAGGGAAAACGGATATAGACACCCTCGCCTTTGTATCATAGTTTTAGTTGTATCATTAGAACATGAGCATAGAGTTGTAGCAGAGTGTTGTAGAGGAGAACCCATGTACAGAAGATTTGAATTAATATATTGAGCTTTGAATCAGACTCATGGTGTCATGATTTTTTTTGTTTATACATGGTGAATAGTATGCTTATGAATGTTTATTCTCTCTGTTATGCATTTTCTTTAATACTGTGTGCATGTATGATATCATGTTGAATGTTTGAAGTCAGAGAGAGAGAGAGAGAGAGAATGAGTTTCAATTGTTTATTTTCCTGAGTGAGAGAGTTCCTGCAAGGAGTGTAGTGAAACGTCCACAAGGAGTGCGTTGACGAAGGTTCAGAGTTTCTCTCTGAAAGCTCAGGAGGGATATCGTTGTTCTCATTCCAACAGAAGTGAAAGTGAAGCACAGAATCCGTGCAAGGTGTGCATAGGCTGGTTAAAAACTTAGAACTTATCAACCAAGGGGAGAGTTGAAGGATTGTTATTGCAAAAAGTGCACACAGTCGAAAGATCAAATACTTTGAAGTATTTGAAAGAGTGCCACAAGGAGTGCGAGTAGGAACCCTTTTGGAGGTTTGAGTTTGTAAGTGAAAGTTCAGGAGGGATAATACCTTTAAGACTTCAAAGGAGGATGGAGGTCGAAGTACTTCAAAAGGAGACGAGTGTCGAAGTCATCCAATAGAAGTAAAGTTTAGAAGGGAGAACATTGGTTTATTTCGCAAGAGTTTTCAAGGAGGAAATGAGCAGTCGAATTTATCTCTAGAGAATTCACGAAATAGTGAGGAATGTAAGATCCAGGAGAGCTATGGAGAAGTTAAGCGTTGGATCGAACGGAGGCTTATTAGTCTTTGACCCTGTGGAAAGTGCCATCTCAGAATTTAGGGTTTAGAAGTGATAGAAGGATGGAAATCAGAGGTTCGTTCAAGTTCCGAAAGCCAGAAAGGTTGGGGTGACAGGTGTCAAGAATCCGTGTTAGAGATAGAAGACGGTGGAGAAGACAGATGGCATACTTGTCGCCAGGCAGAGCCAAACTTCATTGACTATTTCGAGGTTTTGTAGGTTGGAGAGCCGGAAGCCTTGCATCAGGATTCGCAAAGACGCGAAGTCCGAAACTCCAAATCGATGAAAATTCCCATAGGGGAGCCAGTATTTAATGAATGCAACGGGGTTCGACATTTCGACACTTTCGAAGACAAGAGGTAGGGTTCCTTGTTCCGGGATTCCTGAAATCGTGAAATGTGATACAACTATGGAGGAGGACGCGGCCAACCATTTCAGTGAATCGGCATTTCATGTTTCGATAGTAGAGGGCCGAGAAACTCAACATTAGGGATCATGAAATAGCGAGACCGGAAGTCCCGAATAGCGAAGGGTGTGACATTATTGTGGTCAAGGAGATTTGGGTTGGTGCCTAGTGTTTGTTCACACAGGCTCAATTCATAAGGACCTGTGGATACACCGTCAAGCGTGCGAGGGATTCCCTGTGGGGAAATCAAAGAGTCAATCAGAATCAGGAGAAAATATTTAGAACGATCCTCCATGGATGACGCAGCGAGGTCATTGCATATGCATACCCTGCAGGGTCTCTACACGCACCTCCCTCTCTCAGGATCGTTCAAAAAATCCCCTTTCACTGAGTCGAAGTGGCTCCTTGGATTCCCTCGGGAATCACTGCTGCAAACCCGATGCACAGGTCCTTCTTTCCCACATGGCCTTCTGCACTTAACCGTGGTTGTCCCTGATTCAATATCGGGGTTCAGCATTTCGTGCTTCTTGATGTCGAGAGTCACTGTCCTCTCGATTCCCCGATCGCTGATGAGCTCTCTGCCCGGCCTAATCCCCTCTGTGCTATGCCCTTTGGTCCATGCGACCGCTTCCCATAAGACCGCAGCCTCATGCCTTTTTGTCGGGGCTTCGGGGTTTTCGACGTCAAAATGCAATCGTCCCCTGGATTCGTGATCCTCCGATTCTCGACGCACTTTAACTTCAGCTATCCCTCCTGGCTCAGCCCCGGGTCCACGTGACCACAAACTTATCCCCATCGGGGTTACAGGGTTTCAAATTCCTAAATGCATATGCCTACGGGATTCCCGACTCCTCGAATCCCGATGCTCTGTTGCAATGACAGCTGGCTTCCACTATGGCTCTTTCCTCAGCCCTGATGTGCTGACAGCTGGCCCCCACTGATCGGGGTATCGCGTTTCACGATTCCAAAGTGCACAAACAACTTTTCACCGGGATCTCCGATATCCCGATGAACCAAACATAGATGGACGACTTCCTTGTCGGGACTTTTCCCGATGACGCCGATCTCCTCCACGCGTCCCTTCCAGATGGACGATCTCGATTCCCTCGGGATTTCAAGAATTTCGGTGCCCAATTCTCACGACCTCGAGAATCCCGGTTTCCCGAGAGTTGATATCCCGATAGCTCCACCTCTTTTCGGGATTTCTTCTCCTCCTCACAAGAACTTAACTCCCTCGCAACTTCTCCCAATCCAACGGCTTACAGGTATCTGAGGGAGATCCGACGTCTCTCGCTCTCCTCCTTCTATAGGCTTCTCCTGAGCTCCTCCTGGACGTGGAAATCAATGCTTCAGGTCTCCCTCCTCCACCGATCCGACGACTGTTGTGCTCTCCTGAGCTTCTGCACTTTCTTCCCAGACTTGGAAGAATTTCATGTTCTCAAAGGCCTCGACCTTTGGTTCGTCTCTGCGAACTCCATGACTGTGAGTTCTGCTGCACGTATAAACGTTGTTCCTCCTAAGCTTTGGGAACTTTGAATCCTCAAAGGATTCTCCCAACTCCTGCACTCCTTGCAGAGTCTTCATATGCACTCGCTGGTGTTATCCATCCTGAGATTTTGCAAACACTCAGACCCCTAAGGGATTTTGTCCTTCTTCTCCCTCAAGTGGAGAAATTGACGCCTTCCTGGCTGTCCTTCGCTCAAGCAACCTCTTGCTGAGCCTTATGGGTATTCAACAACCCAGTGAATATCCCTTAGTGGATACTTCCTCCAGCTCCAGAACTCAAAGAGTTCTCTTCTCATGTGCCTACCTACACACGGTCTCAATGGCCACCTAGCAGAGTTTCTTCTCAGAACTTCCAGCATTTTTGTCTTCTTGTGCACATATGCACTTGCTCAATGCCCACCTGGCAGAGCTCTCAGAATCCTTAGTGACTCTGGCTTCTGTCTGAACTCCCAACATAGTTCCTCCCTCAAATGAACCGCAACGCATATGCTCAATGCCCACTTGGCAGAGCTCTATAGAACTCCTTAGGATTCTGTCTTCTGAACTCACACCAGAGTTCTTCTTCTGTGCACTCCTTACACCTGCTCAATGCCCACTTGGTAGAGCCTTACAAAACTCCTAAGAGATTATATCTGCAACTTTGTCTTCTCCCACACAGCCTTGCCTACAAGGTATTCAGCAACCTTGAGGTCTTCTTCCTCTGAGTTGATGATTTCATCTTCTGTACCACAACACGTCTTTGTCTGACTCCGCAGAGTTCAGAAGTGCATCCTCTGTGCACGGCTCTCAGAACCCGCAGTGTTCTGCCACACCCTCCTGGTGTGAAGCCTCAAAGACCTTCAACCCTGAAATCGAACAGACTCGCTGCAAATGCCTAACATACATACATTCACAGCATACATAAAGAACACACACAGACATCCACATAACACAGAATAATGTAGGAAAAATTGCTCTGTTATATTAAATGGAAAATGCTTGTATTTTACAATGGTGTTTTCTGAGCTCTCCCTGGCTATTCTCTTCTCTACCTTTTCTAACTCTCTAACTCACTTACAAAATGAGATACGAAAAAATCTCTTTTACCTGAGAGGGCTCTTAGAGCCCTTCCCTCCAAATCTACCTACCCTATTCAATTACATTGAATGGGCTGTCTAGTCCAGAATCGGGTCTAGATCTCAGCCATTACACACATTAAAGGCCGATCTACCCAACGCCTTCACAAAGGCACGGCTTCTATGGCTCACCAGCCTAGACATTAATTACATTCAATTTCAAATTCAAATGAGGTTGCACCTCCCTCCTAAGCATTGAATGCACGCGCTCGACGTGACTGGATGGCTGGCTGGATGACGTGGAGAGATGCTCCTGCATCAGTGGACCTTGACCCGAGTGTTTGGGGGTCTGCACCAGTCCTCAACCCTTCCACATCAACCTCCTTTCATTTCTACATAGACTCCTTTTCANATGGACATTGTTCAAATGACACATCAACCATGCCATCTCTGATATCAATTTGCAATCAAACTTTCTTACTGTTCAAAAATTTAAATTTTAAACAATACTCTGTTTCTAAAAAAACAACCCAAAATTGGTGCTTTCTTCACAAAACTTCTCACTTGCCTTTGAAACTATATTGCAAAGTAAGCAATTGCCCAGAAATAAAAATAACCATAATAACAATATTTCTTGTACATGGAAGAATTGAAAAATCAAAAACATCATAATCACTACATTCGATACAACACACAATCTTGGAGTGAACAGGCTACAACCCATAATGTCAATCATCAGCAAAGTTCTTAAAACCCATAGGGTCTCGCAAAGTTCCCCAAAACAAATCCCTGTATATAACCTTAATTTTAATCGAACCACAATTTTTCAAACTTCCTCGTCCTATTTCATTCTGGTTCGTAGACTTCATTCGAGCATCATATAACTTATACATGGGTGCTTTTTGTAATTACAATAAAACATGGCAAGTTTGTATTATAACAATAATTTTCACATTGCTATTGACCTCATAAAATTCATATGGACAGACTATAACTTCAAGCGAATAACTAAGTCCAACACTTCCTCCATACTTGCATAGAAAGTGGCCAATCAAACCTCCACCCAAACAAAATAGCACGAATCGTGCTTTCATCAAATTCTGGGCAAGAAATGCTTTTATGATAGTGCATAGGGTTCAATGCAACAGTGGAAAGTAGGTGACAAAAGAAAGCGGGATGAAAAGTTGAGGGTTTGGCCAGAAAAGAGCATGAAAATTTTACTCCCATAACAATATTCCACATTAATACTCAGAGAGAAGGGACTATGGCATGAGCATATTATCCATGAAGACCAACAAACTTAACATACAAATAGAGTGTCCACAAAAACCCACAGGTAAGAGGCAGAGAGAACCCATTTTCGAATAGGGAAGAAAACCCAAAACAAGGAACGAGAGGCAAAGAAGGCCTAGGAGTATCCCCAACCACATTCTTTTTCATAGTAAAATTGCAAACAACTACACCATTAAAAGACACCCATGACTCTTTGAATGTCAATGGTCTCAAAACAACCCACATAGGAAACCAAAATTCGCAAACAACAAATCCACAATATGAATTCATTGTAACATCTTTGGAAATACACAGGTTGTGAGAAAACAAGAGCCAACTATTGAATTAAATAGTAGAGAGAATGTTCATGGATGGAAAAGAAAGAAAACCCCATACCTATGTTAGAGATTGTTTAAGGAGAAAATACTAGCATGTATACCTTCTCCACGACCAAGCAAAGGTGAGTAGCAACAACCAACAGAGAAAAATGCAAGAATGACTAGGGTAGCAGGCCTAAGGTGAGTTTGAGTGACATGTATTTACTGCACGTCGCTTCTCCCTTCACACTTTCACTCATGGCTAGTATGATCCAAGCTCACTATAGAGCTCATCACCCATTATCATTCAATTCGATTAATGCAACCAACTATACCAAAGTTTCCATATGTTCCAATTTAACAATGCATCAACCATTGTAGCTATGCCCATTTCACATATAACAACTTGCTAGGGATACAACCAATCCTTTCTATTAAACCAATGTGCCAACCATTGTAGCAAGGGTCGAAGTGATCACCCAACTACACTCTAAAACATATACAATATCAAAAATTAAAAATGGAGTGTAATTCCTTCATCCATTACAAGCAGCATAATCATACTTTGTGAGAGATAATCAAGATAGCATTATTCCTTGTTTTAACCACCTTGCCCACAACATCCTATCATAATAATTTAAACCATGATTTTGAGGAAAATAAGATGTAAAGTTTGTGTTGCAACCAAAACATAGGCAAACTAAATATAAGTGTCACTTCTTCGTCATAGTCACATAATTCATACAAGGGGTCCCACCTACTAGTATATTATTAAATGTAATTAAATAATAAGGATTGGAAACCATTTTCAAGCATGGTACCCTACGTTGCGCTTTTAAGCGTCAACACACATGTCATTTGATGGGGTTCCAATTCCATCCAAAAGAAAGAAAATGTACAATAGCGAATATTTCATCTATGAGATATGTTGACATGAAGAAGCTAGGTTTTTTCATACCTAGAGCTTCTTTGACCTTTTGGAAAATGTTGAATGACAATATATTGGCCCAGTTGAAGACTTTCCCAGTTGTCACCATTATGTATGCCATCGAAAACCATTCCATCTGAATGTGAGTACTCATTTTCTCACCATACAATCGGTATGTCATAGTACCCAACATCGTATAGGGTTTCTTGAGTTTATGTGTAGGGATCAATTGCTCTCCTTTATTGACCTTCCTTGTCTCATAATACCACCAATCCTCCATAGATTATTCAAAATATTAGTTATCTTCTCCAAACATTTTCAAAAACGTTTCATTTAGGGAGACTATATGTTCTGAAAGATGATATCACATTCGTATGTCCTCTGGCTTCAGATATTCTATCAAAATATTTGACTTTCTTATTATGGTAGTTGTATATTTGTTAAGGTGTGTGAAACACCATATAGAAGTGTCATTATACAAGGAATTCATCGGATGAGAAGCTATGAGATGAATACATTTTTTTCTTATATTTTGATAGGCTTCCAAGTTGGCATCCTCAGGAAGGAAGTCTCCAATGTTGATAATCATGTAAATCTCATCATATCGAGGACAATGATTCATCCCATTGAAAAAAATGATATATTTTTCAAGGATATCATCTGAAGTAATGATGGGTGTTGGTACATTCACCATGGGGTTTTCCCCTCTCCTAGTTTGCGGTCGTGAAATGATGTTTCTTTTGTGTTGTGAAATAGACGAAAATTACATAAGTTTACGAGACTAATACAATAATATAAATTACTAAAATAAATTCATATACATACATGTCATTCTAGAACTCCATAGAATTTTGGGATTAGATCAAATTTATAGTATGCACAACACATTTCTTACAAACTTACAATAGACAAAGAATGTGTTATTTACGATTAAAAAATGTTTTATGCATTCATAATTTACCCCAAATCTTATACAATTAATGATAAGTGGATGATATCCTGTGTCTTGGTGGATAACTACGTTGCCATAAATGCTCTTGGGAGGAAAAATATTCTCCAAACTCATGTATCAGGTGCATAGTGATCAAGAGGTCTAGCTTGAAAAAAATCCCTGATAGTACCATCGGAAGGAGTCATCGGGATGTTCTATCCAGATGTTTCAAATCCTTCACTTCCTTTATGCCCTCCAATGGAGATTCCCAAGTAATATTTGATCCTCGCATTTGGAATCATCTCAGGAAATATGTTATACATCTATGTGTGTTAGTCATGTGCTACTTAGCATGCATGAAATGTTTACCCAATTTGATCCAGATGGATATCGGTGGCCACCCATCTTTTTCGATTAGCCCAAAATAGTTTTCTGGCAATTTTGGCAATTTACTATTTTTAGCAGTTTTTAACTTCCGAGGCCAATTTGAGGGCCCAAATGAAGGTTTTTCAATATAGAGGTTCTCAATGATAGCCTACAGCATGATTGAGGCCCAAAAATGAATCTCCTTGAAGATACCTTTCCAACAGGATATCATACGCCTAAAATGGAGATCGTATGCAAAAGTTACAACCGTGGGAAGTTAATGCACTAACTTACCCAAATGGGGCTCACATGACTTTTGGCGCTTCATCTCCTAGGGTTATGTTTTTGGATGTCTAGATTTTTTGGCATTACTGTTTATTTTAAAAAGGCCTTCAGAGCCTCATTGTAATCATCTTCTTGCGATGATTAGCTGTCACATCTCTTCTCAGAGATAAGCTTATGCCATTCTAGCGAGTCTTTCACTTGATATTTTTATAGTCTCTGTACATTTCTTTCATTAATATAAATCTTGTATTATTGTATATATGTGTTTATGGTTGTATATCTAATACATTTCTGTTATATTATTGAATATCTGTGATATCTCTGTGCATTTCTTTATTATATCTCCACTCTCATTTTGTGCCAAAAATAATCCAGATCACAATTCAACACTTTAACACTTCAAATTAGCCTTATCGGAGTGAATCGTCATAGAGAATAATATGATGAAAATATTACTTCGACGCAAGGATTCCCGATAGTGCTATCAAAGAAGGCCATCGAAGAGGAGGATTGATTGTGATTAGTTCTTTTTTCGATGGGGAGGTATCTTGAGAGAATATGGGTGCCTCGAAGATCATTCTTATATGAAAAATCCTTACTCACGAGGAGATTAAAACACTTGGATAAGACTAAATTAATCAACAAATTATTGTCCACAACATAATGTTAGTAGTTATGTGAGGGACCCACTCCCACACATCTAACTCTCACCACGCAGACCATTTCTTTGGGAACAATAACATATTGACATGACAAAGAGTTAGTGCTTTATGATGCAACAAAGATATTGTGCATCGGGACAAGTTCATTAGAGTTGATTCATCGAGGTTGATAATGTGTAGAAGGTATAAACCTTTCCGATGAATAATACGCCAATAGAAAGGGGATTCGATATCCTATCAGGATGCGTTATCGAAGAGAGATTTGGTGGTTCATGTTATTTCGCTTTGAGGATGAATGTTCAAATGAAGAGTCATCTAATATCCCTTGGGTGTGGTCATATGAGTTAATATTTTCCTTATGACCTAGCAAGACTTGCAACTCATTCTTTAAGAAAAACGGATAACAAATGTAGAGATAAAATTCATAAGATATCTAGTTATCATAAGTGTTCTTGGGTCAGGATTGGGACTACATAGAAAAATGGCAGATTCTTATATTAGTATCAAATAAAATTAGTAATTATAAAATCCCTTGCTAAAATTTTGATAGGGGGTACCCACTGAAATCCACTAGGATGGAGAATTTTAGTGGGTAGTTGTTGGGGAACAACAAGTTGGTAGATCAATCCACTATAAAACTAGAAGGTGTCCTAGAGGATGTAGTAATCTATATGGACTCCTAGGAGTACCCTGTTGATTTTATGGTCCTACAACCCAAGACTTTTTTGGGACGATAATCCTTGATTTTTGGATGGCCATGGATTGCAACCGTCGATTCCTGTATTGGCTATAGATTAGGGAGAATGAAAATTTCTCATGGAAATTCAACAAAGTAACTTTATTTGTACCCTCCATCCAAGCCCAGTATCAATCCATAAACACCTATTTGGGTAGATGATGGAGAGGATGAGGAGGAGGAGGTTTCCCAAAAAGTAATTTTAGTAGACCAATATCTTGTTGTTAGAGAAAAGACAAAATATGATGAGATCAATGATTTCATAGCCTTTGCCTCACCATCTTCCCAACACAGCCTTAACTAGATCATGATAATACATGCTCAGGGAAACATGTCCATGGCTGATACACCACCAATACCACAGGGGACACCCACTGTTGAAATCCTTGAGTCCCTTATCGAACCTATAGATATTAGCCCAAGGAATTTTTTGAACATTAATTGGGTATTGTATGGTCCACGAAATAAGTAACTCATTGAGGTCCTAATAAAGAATATACATCAAATAAAAATCCAAACCCATTCACGACCCAAAACGAAGGATGAACCTAGCATTGGAGGATATAGTTAAGGAAGAACTACCTAAATTACTTTCTATAAATTTCATCTATCCTATATCTAAAATCCAATGGGTCTCTCCTCTCATTATTGTTCCCCAAAATAATGGTAAATTGATAATCTACGTTGACTATAGGGAGTTAAAAAATCCACCGACAAGGACCATTTCCCCATACCCTTTATAGACCAAGTGTTGGAGACATTGGTTGGGAATAAATTCTTATATTTATTTGATGGGTTTAGTAGCTACAACCAAGTTCAAATTTCACCCAACGATCAGGAGAAAACCAAATTCACTTTCCCATTGGGAACATTTTCATATAGGGTGTTTCCATTTGTACTTTTAAATTCCATGGCCACCTTCGAGAGGATATTTCTTGGTATATTCTCTGATTTCATTCATGAATACATAGAAGTATATATGGATAATTTCACAACATATGGTGACACCTTCACATTGTCTCTTGCTCACTTAGAAAAAGTACTCAAAATATGTGTAGAGTCCAATGTCACTCTCATCAATAAAAAAATGTGCCATGATGTTAACATAGGGTATTGTCCTAGGAAATAACATATATCCTCTACGTATACAGGTAGATCCATTGAAAATAGAAGTAATAATCAATATCCCTCCCCTAGAAACACAAAGAGAGGTAATAATTGTTTTAGGAAAAACTGGATATTATAGACGCTTTATGGAAAATTTTGTGAAAATTTTGTGTCCTCTATTCTTATTACTCATAAAGGATGATGAATTCAATTGGACTGAGAGGTGCTAGGGTGATTTTGAAGAAATAAAAGAGAAATTAACAACAACACCTATCCTAAGGAGACCATATTTGTCCTTTCCATTCTACATATCCATGGCTGTGTCAGACATTCACATGGGAGTTGTTCTTGGAAAATAGGAAGAACAATGTAATCCATATGCAATATACATTATCAGTAATATTCTTACACCTACTGATCTAAATTACATGGTCATAGAAAAAGAGTTTCTTACTGTCATACATGTTATAAATAAGTTCCACCATTACATAACTTAGTATCTTGTAATTATAAACATTGACCATGTTTCTATATGATATTTGATGAATAAACCTGTTAGCACTAGGAATCACCTTCAGATTGCATGTAAGGCAAGCCCAGTACCCATCAGGTTATATGTGAATGTAAAAGAGTTTTGAGGGGTCAAATGTAGCAGACTCAAGATGATAATGTTCCAACTCAAAAATCAAGGCTAGCATGCACGAGCAATCAAGGTCTTGGCTAACTTCAATCAATAAGTGGGAGTAAATATGAACAGAGGGAAGACTTCAATGAGAGGAATGTAGAGGTTGTTGTAAACATCAGGTCTAGAGACAACCTAAGGAAGAAATACTCTTAACGCAATATATTCTTGAGTTCAAAGTTTAAGAATGCTAAAGAAACATCATAATGATATTATAATCAAACATACATCACAATATCACCACAACAATTCATGTGAATCATTCAAAGCATGAACACTTTAGCATTAGAAGCAAATAAGATGGAAAAATAAGTTGATTTATATTAACCAAGATGTCTCAAATCAAGTACATAACCAGTTCACAGTAACTTCATCAAAATGTTACAGTATAAAGGAGCAATACTTCCCCCTGTGACATTGCTTTGTGTAAAAAGGAAAAGTATTGCATTAGGTCCTTCCTCCACTGTGCTTGGTTGTTGCATGGCTTGCTGATTTTCTGATTCATCCTCAATGTATATGGCCTTGGTCAACTCCTGGTCATGAGGTGTATTAGGAAAAAGGCTTAGTGATGCTTGTCTTTCTTTAATTTCAACCTCTCTCATCTAATCACATGGCATATGATCTTGGCTTCTTGATGAAACTGAGCTTGTGTCTTCAAGAGGAATATGGGGTTTATAGGGAAGTTCATCATAATTAGAAGTGTTTGGGAAACTACATTATTCTGTCTTACCTTTTGATTGTGACAGATATTGATAATAGCTTGGAATATGGTCCCAATTTCTCATTTTTTCACCTTCTAAACTTAGATTATCATCTTTTCGTCTTTTTCAGCAACAAAAATATGAGATGAGGGTTGAAACAAGTTATTGTTGCTTCGATTAGTAGGATGTTTGTGACTCCATTTCCCATTGGTGTAGCCTGTTGATCTGAAGTTTTATTCCCTCTCCCTTTCTTTCTCCATATTGATGATCCACCTATTCAAAACCAAAATTATCTTTTATATTATGATGGGTGTTGAGCTTACACTTTAACAGTCAAAGTGTGAGTTTCAGTGCTAACAAAACTTATCACTCATGGCAGGGTGACAAAATGGTTACTACTATTACAATAATTTGGCATTACCATCATAGGTAAACCTGGGAAAGATAATTCCATTGTCGACTTTTTTTATCGGCTTGTCAACAATAAAAATGCACCTCTAGTCAAGGAAACATTTCCTAATGAGCACCTTTTTGTACTATCTACTAACATAGTGTGGTTTGCAAATGTTTCTAATTACTCGTATGTAGAAAAACTTCCATCACACCTATCACAAAAATAATGACAAATATTTGTTAGGTAGAGTGGTAGGTACTCTTGGATTGAAGGATGTGTTTTCTACATGGGACTGGACTCCATCATTCAACATTGTGTAAGGGAAGAAGATATTTATGACATCCTAAAAGAATGTCATGATGGACCTTACGGAGTACACTTCACGGAAAAGAGAATAGGCTATAAATTACTCCACATTCGATACTACTGGCACACTATCTTCCATGATGCTAAAGAGTATGTAAAAAGGTGTGATAGTTTCCAAAGGATGGGACACCCAGTTCAGTCAGATAAAATGCCTCTACATAAATAAATGGTAGTGGAACCCTTTGAGAAATGGGCACTTGATTTCAAAGGGTCTATCAACCCACCATCCTGGAAAAAATCCTACATATTGGTTTACAAAGACTACATTACAAATTGGATGGAAGAAATTCCCTCTCGAAATCCACGTAACAAGCTATGGTATAATTTCTCCATAGGGAAATATTTTTCAAGTTTGGGATAAACAAGGAAATTTGCATAGATGGATTGGCTCAATTCACCATATTAAGTACATAATAACTACGCCATGTCACCCACATGCCAACAAATAGGTGGAAGGGAAAAATAAAATCCTTAAGGCCATTCTAATAAAAAAATGTTTGACTTTATCTCAAGGATTGGGAAGATAAACTTCCATATTCCTTATGAGCATACAAAACCACATGGAAAAAAAACACATGATGTACTCCATACAATCGCATGTACAAGAAATGATATATTGTACCCATACAGATCGAGGTGAAAAATTTAAGAACTTCACTTCAATTGGGCATGGACCTATCTGAATATCAACACCAGTGACTCTGTCACATTAGTGAATTGGAAAAACGTCGCTAGGCATATTGGCATCATACATTCATCATTTAGAAACAAAGGTCTAATCCGCATGACAAGTTCATAAATAAGGAGTTATTAGGTGGAGATTGGGCCTTTTTATTTGACTCCATATTCAGAGACTTTAAGGGAAAATTTTGCACCTGGTGGTTAGGGCCCTAAGAGATTTATGTTGTATTTGACAATGGGTCCGTAAAAATATGAACCATTGATGAATCTAGAGCTCCATTAATAGCCAATCAGAACAGAATCCGAATGTATGAAAATTTTATATCCAAAGAGGAATTCTTGAGAGTTATCAATAATGGTTGGAAAAATAATGATCTTGATATTGTTCACCCAGGCGGATCCCCACCTGCCAAAAACAAAAAATAAAAACTAATGTCCTAATTTTGAAAACCCTTTCTAAGGGAATAATTAGGAAGGCAATGTTTGAAAACTTTTTAATGGTATATATATATATATATATATATATATATATATATATATATATAGAGAGAGAGAGAGAGAGAGAGAGAGAGAGAGAGAGAGAGATAGAGATAAAATTATTGTAATAAATTGATGAACAATGGGGCACTTCTAGAATTTTTGTGATGGTTATGTCAGGTCTCCATTTTTCATGAGACCATAGCAACCTCATTTGAAAAATTATGCATTTCTACAACATTTTTCTATTGCTACAACACCCACTAGTCACATTGTTAGAGCATCGGGTTGATATTGCAACACTAGAACATTATTCCTTGCTGTGATATTGGAAAATTGTGCCTTGTTTCAACACCAAAACATTGTGCCTTGATACAAAACTAGAACAATGCAACTTGGTGGAGGCACTAACATGATGCACCTTCTCCTTACACGCGTAAACCATCAATCACATGGGTAAGTTTCCAAGGTATTGTTTTCCACGCACAAGCATATTTTATTAAGTGACATGTCCAGTCATAATTATTTAATTTAAATACAACAAGAAGTATCACACTTATTCCTCTCCAAATCCATCCACTCACACTTATTCACCTATCCCGGTAACCATTCCACTTTTAAAAAATACCACTGGATCTGACACTTTATTTAATGCTTACCTCACTTGCACAACATCCATACTTGAAACCACATTTATACTACAATCTTCCTATAACACCACCATGATACATGGTGCATTATATGAATTCATTCTATCTATGTTAATAACAACACCATTGACCTATCACCCTTTATTAATTTGGACAAGCCATCACCATCTCTCTATAATTTGAAGTACGACATGCTTCACATATAACTATCAATGACCATGGGGGGTATATTGATCTACCATGGACCTAACGTAGCACTACTAAATTCAAATGATGGAGCATGGAAAATTTTTCAAGTTGTTGGGTGGATGATATATTTTGAGAACTTGTAGGGGTTCAATGAGGAAATTGTGAAAGAATTCATGGATAATTTGCATGAAACTGAAACAATGGTGAAGGGGCTCAGGGTTATTATGGATGAAGAGGTACTAGCTACATTCACAGGGCTACAATAGATAGGGGAACAATGGAACTCACAAAATCATTTGCTTCCTGGTTTCAATGAATTCTTGCGGGGAGATGAAGTACTGATAAAATAGGGAAGAGGATTCAACATGATCTCTCTACCCCAACCATCGAAAAATGTTTCCTAATTCCTAGAAAATTTTATTGAATGCGAGGGATGATAGAGGATAATACTATGGTACCATATCAAGCTCTTAAATCATTTTCAACACCAAAAATTGATCAACATGCCCTTCTTTCTATGGAATACACTATAACATATCGCACAGACTGTTAAGGAATCCAAAAATATTGTGGCTTATGTATCCCACCATGAGTTGATTAAACGCATGGCCGTACATGTATTTGAATGAGAAGGACTTGCATGGGAACCATTTCTAAGGAAACATTCTAGTACAATCCCTGGTCAAATCGAGGAGGAAGTAATTATAGAACTAGAAAGGGAATATAAGTTGTATCATGAGGTTGAGCCCTCAATTCCATGCGAAAGTGATCTAGAAGCCAATGGGAGTTCTCCTACAAAATAAACAGGGAAACTGATGAGAAAAATGAAGTTTTAAGGGGAGTTCCCTAGAACGAAAATAACACACTCTTCAATAAGAAAAAATATGAATAATGAATCTCAATAAAACGCCCCTACTGCAACACAAGAACCAACAGAGAAAAAGACCTAGGAGGATGTTTCTATCGCAACACAAGAACTAGAAAAATAAAAAAAGAAAGAAATTTCCCCTGCTGCTATATAAGAACCAACAGAGGGAAAGACTCAGAAAATCACTTATGTTTCAGCACAAGAACCAGCAGAGAGGAAGAATCAACAAACCACTCTTGATGCAACACAAGAACCAACAAAGGGTGAATCTCAACAAATCGCTCCTGCTACAATAAAAGAATGAGCAGAGGGTGAAACCCAAGAAATTAGCCCGGTTGCAACACAAGGGGATGAAATCATGTTTACCATAATGAAATATGAATACCCACAAGGAACATAATTTTTTGAGCCATAATGATTGGTAGAATAGTTATCTTCAACAAACATTATCAATCACATTAAGAGGATGGTCATGAGAAAGAATAAACAAAGGCAGTCCACTACCTCACTTAACACCTACTCATGACCTATGTATGCTACTATCATCAGAAAGAATTCTAAAATAATGAGGATCAAGAGGAACTAGAGGAGGAAACTTAGAATCTTTAGGGGAAAATTAGGTAAAGGGAATGTAGACCAATCAACTTCAATTTCTGGAAATCTCAAAGAGAACCTCCCTAATTCCTCTCTTGAATCACCCCATGAAGTAACTCCTGGACCAACACCCCTACAAGCCAATTGTATAGATAATGAGACATAATCAAAAGATAAAAAACCTCTTGAGTATTTAAATGTAGAATCCCATACAAATCCTTCTATCGAGGAATTAGCCACCCAAACAATTTGTGACAATGGTTTTTGGTTGAGAGGGCACTTTGCTAGGTGGAAGAGCCTAGTTGAGTACTACAAGCGAGGACCAATGTCTTTGGATCAATTTTGAAAAGACATATATAACCTAAGATAGAAATGGGTTGAACAGATGGAAGTCCATCGATCCAAATGGGAGAAGTGGAAAAAGGATACGAAGATAGCTTCATAACTGCAATCTTAGGTAAACATTCTCGCAAAAGAGAAGGAAAAAATGAATTCTCTTGTAGATTTTATAATTTCTTGTATGGAACCCTACTTGGTTTACTTAGTATTATTGAATGAAAGACACATATTGTTTCAAAAAAAGGTAATAGAACCAAGAAAACCCCATCAGGTAACATCAGTGGAGGAACTTTTGAAGGCATGTTACGAAAGAAAAAATGAATGGAAGAACTTATTATGTGAGTTGTATCAACAAAGTATCGTCATTGATTTTAAATCTGAATAGAATCCCACTCCTTTTTTTGGAGACATACAGTTGAGATCCTTCACATACTACTTACAAAACTAGGTTGAATGGAATGTCACCTAGTTCATTTCCCAACAGAATCCGAGTTTCAACCTTTGGATACGAGGAGAATTTCACCAACCAAAAAATGTCCTCATTTTGCAGTATACATGTGTCAATACTCCTAAGTATTCCAGATTCATGTCTTGTATATGAGAGAATTCCATTTGTTAATGCATGGAATGGATAGTATCCATGAAGGAATATTGATGCATACCCCTATCCCTCCTTAGGGCTATGCAACCTCCCGGTCAGGATCTTCTGGTTCAGGAGCCGAAATGGCTCTTCTGGTTCCAAACTGGAACCCTTCAAAAACGAACACACACATAGATCCCCCACAAATGCTCAGTTGGCTTTTCCAAATGCCAAGTGTCATCTCCCACAGCACACGACCAAAAGTCGTGACCTTACGCTAATTCAAAAAGGACGTTTATCGGGGACCGGAACTTCACAAGTCGAGTGTCCCGTCCCTTCGTCCTTCGAACCCCCAGTGGTCGAAATGCCGAAATATCTTGGGTCGGGACTTCACAAATCAAGAATCTTGTCACCTATTCTTATGGGCTTCCGCATTTCATGAAACTTGGGTGCAAGGGATATCTCTGTTCCTTGGAATCGTCGGTTTCCGAAATGCCAAAAAGGTCTTAACGGCTCTGGCTCATACTATTCCTCCGAAGGCTTTTGGGGTTTCGCTATTTCACGAGTCGGGACTCCACATCTCCTGACTCCTGGCCTCTCGAACACCTAGGTCTCGAAATGCCGAAATGACGGTCCACGATAGAGCGCTACCGGCTTTCGTGATTCAAGAAATCATGATGCAAACATTCCCCCGCTCCCCTATCTTTCATATTCTCAGTCGCCGAAATACCGAAATGTCACGGTGCCTATTCTTTCGGGGTTTCGTGATTCGGGGAATCGCAATGCAAGGGCCCCGCTCCTCTGTCTTTCAGATCTCCGATTACCAAAATACCGAAATGTTTGGCATTCATTCATTTAGTGTTTCATGATTCGGGGAATCGTGATGCAAGGGTCTCTCTCCCCTGTCTTTCGGATTCCCGATTGTCGAAATACTGAAATGTCGGCATGTCGAAAGCTCGAGGTACTTGATCAACGGCTCACAACGCCCTCTAGATCTACGGTCATATATCTTCCCCATCACTGACCTCCTCGTAACTCCACTTGATCCAACGGTTTGTGGTATTTCGTGACTCTCCTCGAGAGTTCTCCACCGTCTGTTCAGATCTTAGAGATCTCCTCTCCTGGATCTATGCAGCGTTAAATCCTACGCTTCTCCCTCAAATCGGACGGTCTACAGGATCTTCCGCTGAGATCCAATGCTCGACGATGTTCTTCCTCCTGAGGTTTTACTCACTTCAAACTTAGAAGATTTTCTAAGTCTTTGAAGACTCGGTCTTCGTTCCTTCTAGGGAACGAGTTCCTAGATCTCGATAACACCTTCTGAAGCATTATCATTCCTGAGCTTTGTCTGGTTCAGACTTCGATTTCTCGTGCACTCCTTGCGTCTGAGGGATCTCGATAACTCAGATCCACAGTATTTCTCGCAGAGAAATTCCTCCTGATCTCCTTATGTTCCTCTCTATCTCGATGCACACCTTGCGGAGCTTCCAATGAAGAGAAACAATTGAAATTGGAAAAATTCACAGTTCCATCTACTTGTTCATGTAAGAAGAAATGAAAGGAAAATGCACACAGTCCACACACCATACATTTCGATCAATTTTCCATTATGTTATATTCACAAGTGCCCAATGGCTATAGAATACATTCAAAATTACAGTAACTCAAAACACTGATATCTCCTGCTAACTCACAGTTCTCTCTTACAACTAATTTCTCTCTGTATTCCCGCCCTCTAACTGGGTGTACAAACTTCTACATAACTCAAAAATGTTTCTAGGGTTTCTCCTGGCTACTTTCCTACTCTAAAATTCATCCTACGCTATCTTAGTTCAGTCGCATTCTAGAGCCGTAGTGGAAACTCCTACTCTGTTTACAATTTTAAAACTTGCCTCAAAGGGTAAAATTCGGAACCGGTTCAAGTGTGCCTCCAAAGGCGAATTTTGGCGCTGAGTGGAGGCATATTTGAAAATCGGAAGCAACTGTCAACGTTGAATTTCTGGAAGAACTCTCACGTGTTGAGTGGTCATGCCTCTGTGCGCTTGCCAACTATGCTCCTGCATCATACTCCCCTTGACAAAAATTCATGGACTCCTGTCCATGAGCTCCTCTATTGAATTTCCCTGCTTCTGAATAACAGCTTCATTTTCCCAACTGGCATCTTCTATTGGGCATACCTTCCATTTGACCAGATACTCAAAATAAGTCTTCCTCCTGGTCTTCTTGCCAATCCTCTGATAAATAATCTTCTCCATCTGTATCTTCTCTGCCACAGGCATCTGCTTCTCTCATTGACTATTTCCTTGATATTTTGATCCTTCTATGTCGTCCTTCCTGTAAGGGTACAGGTATGAAACATTGAATATGGGTGAAATTCCCACACCATCTGGCAACTCAATCTCATAGGCGTTTGCATCAAACTTCCTCAAGATCTTACAGGGTCCTATCTTCTTCATATTCAATTTGTTATATGTTACCCTAGGGAACCTTTCCTTCCTGAGATGTGCTAGAACTTGATCTCCCACTTCAAATTGAATGTCCCTGCAATGTTGATCATCTATGTGCTTGTATTTCTGATTATAACTCTATAATTGTTCTTTGATCTGACTATGGAGTCTACATTTCAGCAACAAAATCCTCTGCTCTAGCGCTTCTGATCTCCCCCTGTTCCAAGTCCCTTAACTCAGAAACTCCGCTGGGTTGCATTCCATAGACTATTTGGAATGGGATCCTTCTGGTGCTTCTGTTTGGTGAGTCATTGTATGCAAATTCTACTTGTGGTAGAATCTGATCCCACTGGTTATGGTGTTCAGTAACCAGGCTTCTCAATAAGTTTCCCAAACTTCTATTTACCACCTCAGTCTGCCCATTTGTCTGAGGGTGATAAACTAAGATGAAGGAAAAAAATTTCCCCATCTTCTTCCACAATGTCCTCCAAAAGTGACCAACAAATTTTGTGTCTCTGTCTGAGACAATGCTCCTGGGTAGACCATGAAGTCTCACAACTTCTCTGAAAAAAAGATTTGCAACATGTGTTGCATCACTGGTCTTCTGGCATGGGATGAAATTTTCCATCTTTGAAAACCTATCCACCACCACAAATATGGAATCAAATCCCCTTTGTGTTCTTGGAAATCCCAACATGAAATCCATGCTTATTGCATCCCAAGGCCTCTTTGGTGTTGGCAATGGTTGAGACAATCCAGTGTTTTGTCTTTTCCCCTTCGCATGTTGTCAGATCCAACATCTGTTCAAAAATTTTATCACCTATGTTCTCATACCTGGCCAATAGTATGAACTACTCAATTGTGCAAACGTTTTACCGTAGCCGAAATGTCTAGCCAATCCTCTAGTATGCTTTTCCTTCAGAAGATCGTCCCTCATTGAGCATCTTGGTATGCACAACTGATTTCCTCTGAGCAACAATCCTTTCTGAACCATATACTTTGTCCACTAACTTCTATATCTCAGTACATGGCTTGTACATGCTTCGTAGGCCTCATTGAAATCTGTATCATCACAATACATATCCTTAAGGTGTTCAAACCCCAATGTCTCCACCTGGAATTCTTGCAAAATTAAACATCTTCTTCTTAATGCATCAACAACCTTGTTAGTATTCCCAACAATATGTTTTATGAAAAAAGTAAAAATTTTCATAAATTCAACCCATTTTGCATGCCTCTGATTCAATTTTTCTTGTCGGGTTATGAAATGTAAATCTTGGTTAGCGTTGTACAAGACAAACTCTTGCAGGACAAGATAATGCCTCAATTTCTTCAATGCTTGAATTATGGCATAGAACTCCTTGTCATATGTGGAGTATTTCCTGTTAGTCTCATTCAGCTTCTCGTTGAAATAGGCAACAGGTATGTTATCCTGACTCAAAACTGCTCCTATCGCAATTCTGCTTGCATCACATCTCACCTGAAATGTCTTTTCGAAATTTGGCAAGACCAAAATTGGTCGTTCCGTTATCTTCTCCTTTAATATGTTGAATCTCTTTTCGACCTCCTCTATCCATTTAAAAGACTTGTGTCACTTCTTTACTGTATCCATCATGGGTGCAAAAATCCCACTGAAGTCTCTAACGAACATTCTATAAAAACTTGCTAAACCATGAAAGCTCCTTACTTCGAACATGCTCCTTGGCGACGACCATTCATTGATCGCTTTCACCTTCTCTAGATCCATCTTCAGTTCATTCAAAGAGATCACGAAACCCAAATAAATGAGTTTTGTCTTCATAAAAGAGGACTTCTTCAAATTGATCAAAAGTTTCTCCTGTTGTAGCCTTCTCATTACTAGCGTTAGGTGTCTCAAATGTTCCTCTTTAGTCTTGCTAAAAATCAGTATATCGTCTAGATATACAACCATGAACTTACCAATGAAATCTTTTATAATTTCATTCATCATCCTCATAAAAGTGCTCGAGGCATTCGTTAGGCCAAATGGAATAACCAACCACTCATACAGACCTCCATTCATCTTAAAGGTTGTTTTTGATTCATCACCTTATCTCATCCTGATCTGGTGATATCCATTTTTCAGATCTATCTTAGAAAATAAATTTTCTCCACTTAAGAAATCCATTAAGTCATCCATTATCAGTAAAGGAAATATGTACCTTATGGTGATATTGTTGATGGCTCTTGAGTCTATGCACATTCTCCATCCTCCATATTTCTTTGGGCTTAACACAGTTGGTACTGCGCATGGGCTCAAACTTTCTCTGACTAAACCCTTATCCAGCAACTCTTGGACTTGGTTCCTCACCTCCTCATTCTCTCGAGGTGTTAATTTGTATGCTTCTTTGTTTGGCATGATTGCTCTTGGTATCAAGTCGATATGATGACTAATACTCCTGATGGGAGGCAATGAGCTTGGCAGCTCATCCACCACTATATCAACAAAATTATCCAGCAGATCCTGAACTTCTTTAGGTAAATCATCCACTGATGTACTAGTAAGGATGACTCTGGGCTTCCTCACCATAGCGAAATACATCTCCTATTCTTCCTTGACTTTTTTCAGGATTTCCTTCACACTCATGAGAAGTATGCTTGTGTTGGCTTCCTCTTTTTCTCTCTTCTCCTCCATTGGCAGCAACCTATGCGTCCTACCATTCTTCTCCAATGTATATGTATTCTTCCTTCCATCGTGAATGACATTTCTGTCAAATTTCCATGGTATTCCCAACAAAATGTGGCATACGTCCATGGGAATTACATCACATAGTATTTCATCTTTATATCCTCCTATTTTAATTTCAATCAGGCATTGTTTAGCGATCGTTACCTGGTGTCCTTTTTGCAGCCATGAGACTTTGTATGGCCATGGATGTGAAATTGTCTTCAGCTCCAATTTCTCCCCCATCTCTATGGATACTAGGTTGTCAGTACTCCCACTGTCAATGATCACCTTGCATACCTTATCCTTAGTCTTGCAAGTTGTCCTGAAGAGATTGTTTCTTTGCACTGGCTTTTCAATTTCTGCCTCTGGTTTTAAGAGAACTTTTCTCAACATTAGGGATGCTCCATTCTCTGCTCCTTTTTCTTCAACATATCTTCTCCTTGATTCTAAAATGTGAGATTCTCCTACTTCCTTCTTCTTCTTGGGACATTCCCAAGACATGTGCCCTATCTTTCCATAGTTATAGCACCTTACTCCTCCTCTGCCTCTTCTTCTAGAAGAGTTTATTCCACCATTATGTCTTCCTCATGAAATTCCTCCTCATTCTGAGTGATTGTGTGGTTTCTCAACCTCGTCCTTAGATTGATGTGTTCTGTCACAGTTAAATCCCTTGCTTTTGCATGGGATCAAGCCTTTACCTCTTCCTCGCTGGTTTTTTTTTTCTGGCCAGCTTCTCTTTTGCCTTCAGTGCAAACTGATAAGCATTTTCCACAGTCCTAACTAACATCATGTTGAGTTCGTCCTGGATCTCATATCTCAAGCCATTTATATATTTGGAGATTCTTTCTTCGACTCTCTCCCGTTGTCCAGTTATGATATCCAGCCAGTAGAACTCCTCGGTGTACTCCTTGACTGTCATCCCTTTCTGTCTCAGATTCTGTAGCTTCCGGAACAAATTGATCTGGTAGTCTTTGGGTATGAACTTAGCCTTCAGTTTGGCTACCATTCTATCCCAACTCTTTATCCTCTATTTTCCTTTACTTTTCCTCTCAGCCTGCAGTTCATCCCACTAAAGTGTTGCATGCCCTTTTAGTCGGGTGATTACCTACTTCACCTTCTTCTCCTCATCGACATCTTAATAGTCAAAGATTTTTTCCATGGACCTTATCCAGTCCAACAATTCTTCAGCATCTAGATTTCCCTCATACATGGGAACCTCTATCTTAGCTCTGCCTCCCAATATGGCAACTTCTCTCAACAAACGTTCTTCTACAACATTATCTCCTATAGCTTCTTCAACCTCAACCTCTTCACTTTCTGCATCACTGACATCCCCAACGTCAGGTTCTCTTCTCTGTGCTACTTCCATTGTTTCCAATTGGGCACAAAGCTCTTGCATCTCCCTCTCTACAGCACGGTTGGCTAAAGGCGACTCTTGTCTTCTTGGTAGTTTTATGTTGACTATATGTCACACACAGAGTACAGCTCTGATTTCTATGTCTCCTTATTTTCCTCCTTCATCTGAAGTTTACAGAAAAAAAAATGATGCTATGATACAACCTGATGCAAACCCCTATCCCTCCTCAGGGTTGCGCGACCTCTCGGTCAGGATCTTTTGGTTCGGGAGATGAAATGGATCTTCTGGTTCCAAACTGGAACCCTTCGAAGATGAAAACACACACAGGTCCCCCACAAATACTCAGTTGGATTTTCCAAGCACCAAGCATGAGCTCGTACAACACACGACCAAGATTCATGACCTTGCGCTAATCCAAAAAGGATGCTTATCGGGGACTGGAACTTCACAAGTTGAGCATCCTATCCCTTCATCCTTCGAACCTCCAGTGGCTGAAATGCCGAAATATTGTGGGCCAGGACTTCACAAGTCAAGCGTCCCATCCCTTTGTCCTTCGAACCCCTAGTTGTCAAAATGCCAAAATGTCTTGGGGCCTATTCTTTCGGGTTTTCGCATTTCGCAAAAACTAGGTGCAAGGGATATCTCTTCTCCTTGGAATCGTCGATTGCCAAAATGTCAAAAAGAGCTTAACAGCTCTAGCTCATAATATTCCTCCGAAGGCTTTCGGGGTTTCATGATTTCGCAAGTCAGGGCTCCACGTCTTCCGACCCCTGGCCTCTCAAACACCCATGTCCCAAAATGTCGAAATGACGGTCCACGACAGAGCACTATCGGCTTTCGCGATTCAGGAAATCCCAATGCAAACATTCCCCCGTTCCCCTATATTTTGGATTCCTGGTCATCGAGATACCGAAATGTCTCAACGCCTATTCTTTCGGGGTTTTGTGATTCGTGGAATCACAATGCAAGGGCCCCGCTCCTCTATCTTTCGGATCTCCAGTTACTGAAATACCAAAATGTTTGGTATTCGTTCGTTCAGGGTCTCGCGATTCGGGGAATCACGATGCAAGGGTCCCTCTCCCCTGTATTTTTTATTTCCAGTTGCCGAAATACCGAAATTTCAAAATTTCGAATGCTCGAGGCACTTGATCAATGGCTCATAACGCCCTTCAGATCTACGGTCAGATCTCTTCCCCATAACTAGCCTCCTCTCAACTCCACTTGATCCAATAGTTTGCGGTATTTTGTGACTCTCCTCGCGAGTTCTCCACTATCTGTTGAGATATTTGATATCTCCTCTCCTAGGTCTACGTAGCGTTAAAGCCTGTGCTTCTCCCTCAAATCGGACGATCTGCGGGATCTTCCCCCATGATCCAACACTCGATGGCGTTCTTCCTCCTAAGATTTTACTCACTTTAGACTTAGAATATTTTCTAAGTCTTTGAAGACTCGATCTTCGTTCCTTCCAGGGAATGAGTTCTTGGATATCGATAACACCTTCTGAAGTGTTATCCCCCTGAGATTTTCCTAGTTCAGACTTCAATTTCCCGTGCACTCCTTGTGTCTGATGGATCTCAATAACTCAAATCCACGGTATTTCTTACAAAGAAATTCCTCCTGATATCCTTACGTTCCTCTCTGGCTCGATGCACACCTTGTGGAGCTTCCAATGAAGAGAAACAATTGAAACTGGAAAAACTCATAGTTCCATCTACTTGTTCATGTAAGCAGAAATGACAGGAAAATGCACACAGTCCACACACCATACATTTGGATCAATTTTCCATTTTGTTATATTCACAAGTGCCCAATGGCTACAGAATACATTCAAAATTACAGTAACTCAAAACACTAAGATCTCCTGCTAACTCACAGTTCTCTCTTACAGCTAATTTATCTTTGTATTACCACTCTCTAACTGGGTGTACAAACTTCTACATAACTCAAAAATGTTTCTAGGGTTTCCCCTGGCTACTTGCCTACTCTAAAATTCATCCGACGCTATCTTAGTTCAGTCGCATTCCAGAGCCGTAGTGGAAACTCCTACTCTGTTTACAATTTTAAAACTTGCCTCAAAGGGTAAAATTCAGAACCGGTTCAAGTGTGCCTCCAAAGGCGAATTCTGGCGCTGAGTAGAGGCATATTTGAAAATTGGCAGCAACTGTCAACGTTGAATTTCTGGAAGAACTCTCACGTGTTGAGTGGTCATGCCTCTGTGCGCTTTCCAACTATGCTCCTGCATCATACTCCCCTTGACAAAAATTCATGGACTCCTGTCCATCAGCTCCTCTATTGAATTTCCCTGCTTCTGGATAACAGCTTCATTTTCCCAACTCGCATCTTCTATTGGGCATACCTTCCATTTGACCAAATACTCAAAATAAGTCTTCCTCCTGGTCTTCTTGCCAATCCTCTGATAAAGAATCTTCTCCATCTGTAGCATCTCTTCCACAGGCATCTGCTTCTCCCATTGACTCTTTCCTTGATCTTTTGATCCTTCTATGTCGTCCTTCCTGTAAGGGTACATGTATGAAACATTGAATATGGGTGAAATGCCCACACCATTTGGCAGCTCAATCTCATAGGCGTTTGCATCAAACTTCCTCAAGATCTTACAGGGTCCTATCTTCTTCATATTCAATTTGTTATATGTTCCCCTACGGAACCTTTCCTTCATGAGATGTGCTAGAACTTGATCTCCCACTTCAAATTGAATTTCCCTGCAATGTTGATCATCTCTGTGCTTGTATTTTTTATTAGAACTCTATAATTGTTGTTTTATTCGACTATGGAGTCTCTGCATTTCAGCAACAATATCCTCTTCTCTAGCGCTTCTGATCTCCCCCTGTTCCAAGTCCCTTAACTCAGACACTCCCCTGGGTTGCATTCCATAGACTATTTGGAATGGGCTCCTTCTGGTGCTTCTGTTTGGTGAGTCATTGTATGCAAATTCTACTTGTGGTAGAATCCGATCCCACTGGTTATGGTGTTCAGTAACCAAGCTTCTCAATACATTTCCCAATTTTTTATTTACCACCTCAGACTGCCCATTTGTCTAAGGGTGATAAGCTGAGATGAAGGAAAAATCTGTCTCCATATTCTTCCACAATGTCCTCCAAAAGTGACCAACAAATTTTGTGTCTCTGTCTGAGACAATGCTCCTGGGTAGATCGTGAAGTCTCACAACTTCTCTGAAAAACAGATTTGCAACATGTGTTGCATCACTGGTCTTCTGGCATGGGATGAAATGTGCCATCTTTGAAAACCTATCCACCACCACAAATATGGAATTGAATCCCCTTTGTGTTCTTGGCAATCCCAACACAAAATTCATGCTTATTGCATCCCAAGGCCTCTCTAGTACTTACAATGGCTGATACAATCTAGTGTTATGTCTTTTCCCCTTCGCATGTTGGTAGATCCTACATTTGTTCACAAATTTTATCACCTTTGTTCTCATACCTGGCCAATAGTATGAACTTCTCAACTATGCAAACGTTTTATCATGGCCAAAATGTCCAGCCAATCCTCCACTATGCTTCTCCTTCAAAAGATTGTCCCTCATTGAGCATATTGGTATGCACAATTGATTTCCTCTTAACAACAATCCTTCCTGAACCATATACTCTATCCATTGACTTCGATCTCTCAGTACAGGGCTTGTACATGCTTCATAGGCCTCCTTGAAATCTGTATCATCACAATACATATCCTTAAGGTGTTCAAACCCCAATGTCTCCACCTAGAATTCTTGCAGAATTAAACATCTCCTGCTTAACGCATCAGCAACCTTGTTAGTATTCCCAGCAATATGTTTTATGACAAAAGTAAAATTTTGCATAAATTCAATCCATTTTGCATGCCTCTGATTCAATTTTTCTTGTCGGGTTATGAATTGTAAAGCTTGGTTATCGTTGTACAAGACAAACTCTTGTGGGACAAGATAATGCCTCCATTTCTGCAATTCTTGAATTATGGAATAGAAATCCTTGTCATATGTGGAGTATTTCCTCTTAGTCTCATTCAGCTTCTCACTAAAATAGGCAACAGGTATGTTATCCTAACTCAAAACTGCTCCTATCGCAATTCTGCTAGCATCACATCTCACCTGAAATGTCTTTTCGAAATTCGACAAGACCAGAATTGGCCGTTTCGTTGTCTTCTCCTGTAATATGTTGAAGATCTTTTCGTCCTCCTCTGTCCATTTAAAAAACTTATGTCGCTTCTTTACTGTATCCATCATGGGTGCACAAATCCCACTAAAGTCTCTAATGAACTTTCTATAAAAACTTGCTAAACCATGAAAGCTCCTTACTTCAAACATGCTCCTTGGCGACGACCATTCCCTGATCGCTTTCACCTTCTCTAGATTCATATTCAGTTCATTCGAAGAGAACACGAAACCCAAATAAATGAGTTATGTTTTCATAAAAGAGGACTTATTCAAATTGATCGCCATCTTCTCCTGCTATAGCCTTCTCATTACTAGCATTAGGTGTCTCAAATGTTCCTCTTTAGTCTTGCTAAAAATCAGTATATCGTCTAGATATACAACCACGAAATTACCAATGAAATCTTTTAGAATTTCGTTCATCAGCCTCATAAAAGTGCTCGGGGAATTCGTTAGGCCACATGGCATAACCAGCCACTCATACAGACCTTCATTCGTCTTAAAGGTTGTTTTCCATTCATCACCTTCTCTCATCCTGATCTGGTGATATCCACTTTTCAGATCTATCTTAGAAAAGAAATTTGCTCCACTTAAGCAATCCATTAAGTCATCCATTCTCAGTAAAGGAAATTTGTACCTGATGGTTATCTTGTTGATGGCTCTCGAGTCTGTGCACATTCTCCATCCTCCATCTTTCTTTGGGCTTAACACAGTTGGTACTGTGCATGGGCTCAAACTTTCTCTGACTAAACCCTTATCCAGCAACTCTTGGACTTGGTTCCTCGCGTCCTCTTTCTCTCGATGTGTTAATCTATATGTTTCTTTGTTTGGCAGGATTTCTCCTGGTATCAATTCGATATGATGATTGATACTCCCGATGGGTGGCAATAAGTTTGGCAGCTCATACACCACTATATCAACAAAATTATCCAGCAGCTCCTGAACTTATTCAAGTAAATCATCCACTGATGTACTCGTAAGGATGACTCTGGGATTCCTCACCACAGTGAACTACATCTCCTAATATTCCTTGACTTCTTTCAGGAGTTCCTTCCCACTCATGAGAAGTATGTTTGTGTTGGCTTCCTCTTTCGCTCTTTTCTCCTCCATTGGCAGCAACATATGCGTCCTACCATTCTTCTCCAATGTATATGTATTCTTCCTTCCATCGTGAATGACATTTCTGTCAAACTTCCATGGTCTTCCCAACAAAATGTGGCATACGTCCATGGGAATTACATCACATAGGATTTCATCTTTATATCCTCCTATTTTAATTTCAACAAGGCATTGTTTAGTGATCGTTACCTGGTGTCCTTTTTGCAACCATGAGACTTTGTATGTTCTTGGATTTGCAGTTGTATTCAGCTCCATTTTCTCCACCATCTCTGTGGATACTAGGTTGTCCATACTCCCACTCTCAATGATCACCTTGCATACTTTAACCTTAGTCTTGCAAGTTGTCCTGAAGAGACTGTTTCTCTGCAATGGCTTTTTAATTACTGCCTCTGGTTTTACGAGAACTTTTCTCAACATCAGGGATGCTCCATCCTCTGCTCCTTTTTCTTCAACATATCTTTGCCTTGCTTCTGAAATGTGAGCTCTCTTCCTTCCTTCTTCTTCTCGAGACATTCCCAAGACATGTGCCCTATCTTTCCACAATTATAGCACCTTACTCCTCCATTGCCTCTTCCTCTAGAAGAGTTTCTTCCACCATTCTGTCTTCCCCAACAACTTCCTCCTCGTTCTGAGTGATTATGTGGTTTCTCAGCCTCTTCCTTAGAATGATGTGCTCTGTCACAGTTAAATCCCTTGATTTTTCTTGGGATCGAGCCTTTACCTCTTCCTCACTGGTTTTGTTTTCTATCCATCTTCTCTTCTGCCTTCAGCACAAACTGATAAGCATCTTCCACAATCCTAACTGACATCATGTTGAGTTTGTCTTGGATCTCATATCTCAAGCCATTTATATATCTGGTGATTCTTTCTTCGTCTCTCTCCCATTGTCCAGTTCTGATGTTCAGTCGGTAGAATCCTCAGTGTAGTCCTTGACTGTTGTCCCTTTCTGTCTCAGGTTTTGTAGCTTCTTGAATAGATTGATCTGGTAGTCTTTGGGTATGAACTTAGCCTTCAGTTTGGCTACCATATTGTCCCAACTCTTTGTCCTCTGTTTTCCTTTACTTCTCCTCTCAGCCTCCAATTCGTCCCACCACAGTGTTGCATGCCCTTTTATCCAGGTGACTACCTGCTTCACCTTCTTCTCCTCATCGACATCTTCATAGTCGAAGTGTTTTTCCATGCACCTTATCCAGTCCAACAATTCTTCAGCATCTAGATTTCCCTCATACATGGGGACCTCTATCTTAGCTCTTCCTCCCAATCTTGCAACTGCTCTCAACAAACGTTCTTCTGTAGCATCCTATCTTGTAGCTTCTTCAACCTCCTCTTCACTTTCTACATCACTGACATCCCCAACATCAGGTGCTCTTATCTATGTTGCTTCCATTGTTTCCAATCGGGCGCGAAGCTCTCGCATCTCCCTCTCTACAACACGGTCGGCTAAAGGTGACTCTCATATTCTTGGCATCTTTATGTCGACTATTTATCACACATAGAGTACAGCTCTGAGTTCTCTATCTCCTTCTTTTCCTCCTTCGCCTGAAGTCTACAGATGAAAAGCTGATGCTCTAATACCACCTGATGTAGACCCCTATCCCTCCTCAGGGCTGCGTGACCTCCTAGTTAGGATCTTCTATTTCGAGAGCTGGAATGGCTCTTCTAGTTCCAAACTGGAACCCTTCGAAAATGAACACACACACTGGTCCCACACAAATGCTCATTTTTCTTTTCCAAGCGCCAAGCATGAGCTCCCACAACACATAACCAAGAGCCATGACCTTGCGCTATTCCAAAAAGAACACTTATTGGGGACTGAAACTTCACAAGTTGAGCGTCATGTCCCTTCATCCTTCAAACCCCCAGTGGCCGAAATGCCAAAATATCATGGGCCGGGACTTCACAAGTCAAGTGTCCCATCCCTTCGTCCTTCGAACCCCCAGTTGTCGAAATGACAAAATGTATCGGTGCCTATTCTTTCGGGTTTTCACGTTTCACGAAACCTAGGTGCGAGGGATATCTCTGCTCCTTGGAATCCCCGGTTGCCGAAATGACGAAAAGGGCTTAACAACTCTGGCTCATACTATTCCTCCGAAGGCTTTTAGGGTTTTGCGAGTCGGGACTCCACATCTCCCGACTCCTGGCATCTCGAACACCCGGGTCCCAAAATGTCGAAATGACGGTCCATGATAGAGCGCTACCAGCTTTCGTGATTCAAGAAATCGCGATGCAAACGTTCCCCCACTCCCCTGTCTTTCATATTCCTGGTCGCCAAAATATTGAAATGTCCCAGCACCTATTCTTTTGGGGTTTCGCAATTCGGGGAATCGCGATGCAAGGGCCCCGCTCCTCTTTCTTTCAGATCTCCGGTTACTGAAATACCAAAATTTTTGGCATTCGTTCGTTCGGGGTTTTGCGATTCGGGGAATCACGATACAAGGGTCCCGCTCCCCTGTATTTCAGATTCCCGGTTGCCGAAATACCGAAATGTCGAAATGCCGAAAGCTTGAGGTTCTTGATCAACATCTCACAATTCCCTCCAGATCTATGGTCATATCCCTTCCCCGTCACTGAACTCCTTGCAACTTCACTTGATCCAACGGTTTGCAGTATTTTGTGACTCTCCTCAAGATTTCTCCACCGTTCATTCAAATCTTTGAGATCTCCTCTCCTGGATCTACGCAGCGTTAAAGCCTGTGCTTCTCCCTCAAATCAGACAGTCTGCGGGATCTTCCACTGCAATCCAATGCTCGACGACGTTCTTCCTCCTGAGCTTTTACTCACTTTAGACTTAGAATATTTTCTAAGTCTTTGAAGACTCGGTCTTCGTTCCTTCTAGGGAATGAGTTCCTGGATCTCGATAACACCTTCTGAAACGTTATCCCTCCTGAGCTTTGTCTGGTTTAGACTTCAATTTCCCATGCACTCCTTGCGTCTGAGGGATCTTGATAACTTAGATCCACGGTATTTCTTGTAGAGAAATTACTCCTGATCTCCTTACGTTCCTCTCTGGCTCGATGCACACCTTGCGGAGCTTCCAATGAAGAGAAACAATTAAAATTGGAAAAACTCACAGTTCCATCTACTTGTTCATGTAAGCAGAAATGACAGGAAAATGCACATAGTCCAAACACCATACATTTGGATCAATTTTCCATTTTGTTATATTCACAAGTTCCTAATGGCTATAGAATACATTCAAAATTACAGTAACTCAAAACACTGAGATCTCCTGCTAACTCACAGTTCTCTCTTACAGCTAATTTATTTCCGTATTCCTGCCCTCTAACTGGGTGTACAAACTTCTACATAACTCAAAAATGTTTCTAGGGTTTCCCCTGGCTACTTGCCTACTCTAAAATTTATCCTATGCTATCTTAGTTTAGTTGCATTCCAGAGCCATAGTGGAAACTCCTGCTCTATTTACAATTTCAAAACTTGCCTCAAAGGGTAAAATTCGACACCAGTTCAAGCGTGCCTCCAAAGGTGAATTTCGGCGCTGAGTGGAGGCAGATTTCAAAATCGGCAGCAACTGTCAACATTGAATTTATAGAAGAACTCTCACGTGTTGCGTGGTCCTACCTCTGTGCGCTTGCCAATGATGCTCCTGCATCAAAGATGTTATGGAGGGATGCAGTCAGAGGTGGGACGATACTACAGAATAAATTAGAAATAGGAACGCATTCAGCTACCTCAATCTTCGATTATCATTACATCATGTCAATATATATGTCTAGTGTATGAGAAGGTGTGGAAACAGATGGGTTGGCTTAAGATTTTGCTACCCAATGATATGGCTCGCTTAACCTGAGTATCAATTTGTTTATAGCCTGGAGGAAAAGGAAGAAGCTAATTGTTGGAAATAAATCAAGACCAATGGAGGATACTATCCATCTCATGTTCAGGGGCACCAAATTTTTAGCATTAGCAACCTCCACCATAGTGCTTTTAATAAGGACTTTGATTCATATTTACTGACCGGTCGCAAGGGGAAATGCAACCTCTTCAAGTTCGGGGGAGATGATGGGAATATAAATTACCATCTTTTCACAACAGAATTTTGTCTTTTTGATCATTTTTTCCATCACCCCAATCATGTTTTTAGTCTATACCTAATTACAATGACATATTTTTCCCAATATATGATTTCCCATAACTCATGTCATTTTAGTGAATTATGTTAGCGCAATTTAAGGAAAAACTAAACCTTTTATTCTTACTAATGGAAAGGCCTATGAGAACTAGTGCAAATAAGGTTGTTATAGGTTCCCTACCACATTCGTTGCAACACCAAGTGGTCATGTTGCTACAACACCCTCCGCATTGTTGCAAAATCGAAGATTCATGTTGTTGCAACATCGACTAAAAAGTTTCTAAAAAACCCATGGTGGGCCATTGTTGTAACACAGACAGATGAATATAGTTGTTCACATTGTCATTTCTTGTTATTGTTACACCAACTGTGATAGCATAGGATCCTATGGTAGTAAAAATCGATGATCAAGTTACACCATGGACATTGTGAAAGGAAAACAATTCAGTGAAGGCCAAACTTGATCTGAATTTTAGGGTGTATATGGTCTAAATTCGGATGTAAAAGTCATAAAGATATAAATCTAATAAATTGTTCAGGTGGATCAAGGATATGCCCACCTCCTCATTAATTAATTGGGCTAACATGTTTCCCATATGGGTCAAAGAGAGTCCCACCTCTCCATTATTGTATTGGGTTTTATTTTCCACTACTTAGTTAGGTGGGTAGTTAGATCTATTATTATAATAATAGAGACTCATTTTATGAGTCTTTCCATTATTGTAGCGGGTTTTATTTTCCACTACTTAGTTAATTGGGTTGTTAGATCTATTATACTAATAATAGACACTCATTTAATGACCTCCTTTTTACTTTGTCCAATGGACCATTTTGTAATGCTATATAAAGGCCTAGAAAGCCTTCTCCTAATATCAAGTTACTCATTTTGCATTCACTCATATTTTCTATTGTTCATTGTGAGATTAATTAGCTTTGAGTGATTTACTAGTAATTAGTTTTAGAGTTGAGGCTCCTCTTTGAGCCTCATCTCCTGAGTACTTCATTTACATGTTTTTTTCCATTCTTCTTTTCATGTAAGATTGGCATGTCTAAGATCCTCCTCTCTCAGCATTCAAGCCATCCATATCTCATCCATCGAGATCTAGATCAGTGGTATCATAGTGGGTATGCTCTCCATAAGAACAAGGGTTTGAACAAGGCTCTGGGTTCAAACATTTGCAGCAATCACCAACCTCCTTTTGGTACTATCGGAATCCATTTTTCAGTCCATACATTGTAAGCATCACAGTTGATCCACAAGCACTACAAGGTTTTTTTTTTCCCTCGTATCTTCATTCACCATTACAAGGAGAACCATACATGGATTCACTACATCCATACATGGATCCACTACATCCATACATGGATCCACTACATCCATTGGTCTAAAAAAATTCAACAAATTTGTAGG
Organism: Picea engelmannii; assembly: GCA_009831015.1. Lineage (NCBI taxonomy): Eukaryota > Viridiplantae > Streptophyta > Pinopsida > Pinales > Pinaceae > Picea > Picea engelmannii. The sequence continues at coordinate 208,633 of ML795665.1, read as the reverse complement.
GTGTCCATTCTTCCCACGGAGGTTCCACAACCTCTACAACAACACATGTTGCTCTACAAACCCTTGGTATCCTTTGTGGCCCTCTACACTCAACCAACTTCAAAGACGTGCTACTAACTCTACACAACATTTCATAGGCTCTACCACATCTCATTAGAAATATATCTTCAATATATCAAACATGTATTTCACATAATCTCATTTGGCTTCATGGTTTGAGATATATCATTGATTGAATCTCAACATGTATTTGACCCAAGGAGGTTGTGTGTACCACCATCTTCAACGATATTTTTCTCCCTTCTCAAGAAAATATAGAAGGAGTTCCATATAGGGTTGGAAATATATCTTCAACATATCAAATGGGTATTTCTCATAATCTCATTTGGCTTCCTATTTTGAGAGATATCATCGATTGAATCTCAGCATGTATTTGACCCATCATATTCAAAGGTGTTTTTCTCCCTGATCATAAAACTAAATAAGGATTTCCACATATGTATGGAAATATATCTTCAATATCTCAAATGGGTATTTCGTGGAATTTCATTTCGTTTTCTAGTTTATGATATATATTTGTTTGAAGCATCACATATCTGTAACCAACGTGACCTCACACCCTTCAAATTTGGCCTGGTTTTCTTCACTCCATGGGCCATGTCAGAACAAGTTCCATATATTGATGGAAATATCTCTTCGGTAGCTCAAATGGGTCTTCGACGGAATTGGATTTCATCTCGTGTAGAAGAAGTTATGAATATATTTGCAGAAGTATGTTCATAGCCCCCAAAGTCATAATTTTTCCATATTAATTTTTTTTATTTTTGGATTTATTAAAATTTATTTATTTTTGTACCCATGTACAATGTTATTTTCAACTAGGTTATGGGTCAACCAAAAACCCATGATTATGGTTCAACCACACAAAACCCTTCTATTCATTGGGTATTTTCACATTGTAATCATAATGGTACGATAATGGGGTTTCTCTTTTTAGCATGGGTGAAATGATGGGGACCATCATTTAATAATGGGGGAGGAATGATCCTAATTTTAGGGGGTATATGGTCTAAATTCGAATGAAAAATTCATAAATCTATAAATCTAATAGATTTTTCATGTGGATCAAGGATATGCCCACCTCCTCATTAATTAATTGGGCTAACATGTTGCCCATATGGGTCAAAGAGAGTCCCACCTCTCCATTATTGTATTGGGTTTTATTTTCCACTACTTATTTAGTTGGGTAGTTATATATATTATTATAATAATATAGACTCATTTAATGATATCTTTCCATTAATGTATCGGGTTTTATTTTCCACTACTTAGTAAGTTGGGTAGTTAGATCTATTATGCTAATAATAGAGACTCATTTAATGAGCTCTTTTTGAGTTTGTCCAATGGACTATTTTGTAATGCTATATAAAATCCTAGCGAGCCTTCTCATAATATCAATTTGCTCATTTTGGCTTCTCTCATATTTTCTATTGTTCATTGTGAGATTAATTAGTTTTGAGTGATTTACTAGTAATTAGTTTTAGAGGTGAGACTCCTCTTTGAGCCTCACCTCATGAGTACTTCATTTACATGTTTTTGTCCATGCTTCTTTTCATGCAATATTGGCACGTCTAAGATCCTCCTCTCTCGGAATTCAAGCCATCCAGATCTCATCCCCCGATATACGAATCAATATCACTCAATGATAACTACTCGAACGTCTCATGCCAGTGTAGTGGAAATGCCAATACTTGTTTTGTATTTTTTCTATGTTAATCAGGTTGTTAAAAACAAAATTGAGAAGAGAATGAGGATCTCAAATCATCATGGTTGTCCTCAACTCTTTATTTCCAAGAATAGGTGATGTAAAATGTATAAATACCCTACTCTATTGGATTAAGGAGGGATAAAAATGATCATTGTAATCTAAAACTCTCTTTCCCTCCAATTAATAAGATCATTGCTTTGTTCCTGTGGAACCTGTTCATGTTAATGAATATTTAAGTTTAGCTTTTGATTGATAGTTTCATCTAGTACCTCTTCTAGGGAGGTAGTGCCCCCTCCTTACTCAAGTACCATTGCATTGTATCATAAATTTGGTTTCCCATATTTAATTATTCAAAACGTTGTATTTATATAACATATATTTTTGGTTTCAATTTGATCCACACTACGTTTCAAGATGCTACAATAATTTTCAGGAATTTAACAGAACTAAAAGGTACTACATGCAGGGTTCACCGATTCTCATCTACAAGATTAAGGGTTAGAAGGTATCTCTTGGGACAATCACCATTTAGAATTAGTTATTAGTTATGTGAATTTTTGTTCTCTAAACTTAGTCAAACTTTATTTTATGCAATTTAGTTAGAATTGGTTTCTTACAATTTCGATTATATTCATTTGGGGTCACAACACACTGCTTCTTTTCCAATTGAATTAGTTTATATTTTTTGTAGTTACACTTAACTAGGGTCAAAACACATTGCTTCTATTTTGGTTGAATTATCTTATCCTACCTTTTATTCTTTGAAATTCCATTCAGTTGGGGGTCACAACAGAATGCTTCTAGGCCCAGCTGAGATAGTTTACCCTGTTTAAAGTTGAATCAATACTTTTACTAGTTAGTTATTGGTGATCTTTCTAGAGATATTGTAAATCCCTCATTATGAGACTGTTTATTCCTGCTACAACCTCACAACTAGAACTGTTTTCGTATACTTTGTCCTATAATATACAATGCATGATAGTTTGCAAGTTCCATGCAAATCTCATATTGATAATTAAATGGAAATTATTTGTAATTGTCTTTCTGAGAAAGTAGAAAGGTAATTAAAAATCTTGTTAGTACCTTTTTTACTACCCAACTATATTATGTCAGCTATCATCCTAACATAGGGCACATGTTCTATTTTTAATTCTAATGTGGAACCTAACATGGCATGTCACGTGTCATGTTATTGGTATCGTCTAACATGGAATATGGATCCTCTATAATGAGCCATAATTTGATTTTTCATCTGACATGTCATCTAGAAGGTATCTAGTTTGGCATATAATGTGTCATATCCATCATTCGTCCTCTCTATCACCAATATTCACATGATACTTCTTTTGGGTGTCTGAATTGGGACTTGTTTGGAATCCACATGGATTCCTAGGTGTTATATCCCATCAAGCATCCAGATCTGGACTTTGTTTTAAAAAGTAACTTCATCCAAAACCCATCTTATGGATCCATGCCTTTACAAGATCCAATCAACACCCGTCACTTGTCCATTCTATTTTCTTGCTTCATTGACCATGATTTAGACAAGTCATTCGTACTAAATTTGGCACTCGATGTGGAATGTATGTGTCATCTAACAGGGTGTATGATGCATCATCCAGGTTCCCTACTATCTCGTGTAATATTACATGGCTCATACATGTCATGATGGCATGTCCTTTCTGACTTGAAATTAATATATTTGGATTTGTTTCAAGGGATTACACTTTATGTGAATCTCATACATCCAGAGTTTTCATAATATACCTTTTTCAAATTTCCTAGATTTCTAGGTGTGGACCCATGATCTACATGTGGAACCTTGATCCATAGTCGGAACCTTGACCTGCATTCAATACATTGATCCAGATTCGTAACTCATCCTCAATTATCCTTACCCATTAGATTTTTTTTTGTATATATGAACTTTTATATATATATTTTTATTTTATTTTATCGTAGAGATGTATTTTATTTATTTTATTTTTACATTTTATTTTTATTTTTTATTATTTTCCTTTATTTTTATTTTTATTCCAAATCCCAACTTTGACTTTAAGACATGGGAATTTCAGAAATTATGGAATTTTTGGACATTATTATTTTATTATTTTCAGTTTTCAGATATGTACGTCTAGGTCTTTTTTATTTTTTTATTTTATTTAGTTTTCCTATTTTTTATTTATTTAATTTTCCATAATGTGGCCTCAATACTCCAACTTCTCCTAAATCCACACACAAGTTACCATTGGAGGAAAAAATAATATAAACCCATTGCAATCTATTCTAACAACACATGTATGATACGTCATTAAGTTTATAATTGTTAGAAAAAACAGGACCGTGGAGAAATAAAATAAAAGAAATGCTGAAACAAAACATAGTAGATACATAATACAATAGAGACACAGATTTGCGTGGTTCACCCAGTGTGGGATACATCCACCAGAGAAATTTCCAGGTCCTTCCTTTATTATTATCTAACAAATGAAGGGATACAACCTATAGCAAACTCATTGTATCTTCCTCTTCTTTCTCTCACAGTCTCTTATCTCAGAATACAATATTCGCCATCATGCATAGCCACAATACATTTCCCTCATAACAGAGGGTTTCCTTCTAGGGAAAAAAACCCTAACATAATTTCTACCGTTAGATCTGCGACCTTATAATGAACAATCCAAATTTACAATGAAATTACAATATACATTTACAAGGCAATTTTTCCTTCGGGACTTCGCCCCCGAACCCCGCCGAGGAGATAGGCCCCTGAACCCCGTAGAGGGAGTAACCCCCCTCTGCACTCCTCCACATGGAAGAGTGTACATACTTCTTGGGTGTAAATTATCCATGGGGTATAAACACGGTTGAAAACAAAAGACCTCTGAATCAGAAAGATAATCAGGCTCCACAACCAACAATATCCCACTTAGAGACTAATCTCAAAAACTCAACCATTATTGTATATGCTAGACTCGGAACCTTCTTGGACCTGGAAAATTTCTCATCTTCATCTTCATTCTTGAAGACCAACTAAAATTGAGAAGGAACTCAGTTTCTCCCTGGTTACTCCCTTTGTTAACATGTCTACATGACTCTGGCTAGTGTGTATCTTTTCCAACTTCAAATGTCCATCTTCCAAGGTGGATCATATGAAGTGGTACCTCAACTGTATAGTCTTAGTCTTCGAATGGAAGGTTGAGTTCTTTGCAAGATGAATGGAACTCTCACTGTCACAGTACAACCTGCTATTCTCCTGCTTCTTTCCCAATTCCTCCATAAACCTCTATAACCAAATCATCTCTTTACTAGCCTCTGTAGCAACAACATACTCTGCCTCTGTTGTTGAAAGTGCAACAACCTTTTTCATTTTCAAAATCCAACATATTGTTGTTCCACCTATAGTAAAAACATACCCTTTGGTTCTCCTCCTGTTGTCTTTATCACCTGCCATATCTGAATCAACATATCCCTGTAGAAAAGTGTCTGAACCTCCAAAACATAATGCATGAGTAGCAGTACCTCTCAAATACTTGAGAATCCACTTTACTGCCTCCCAATGTTCTTTACCTGGATTGTTCATATACCTTCTCACAACTCCCACTGCATGTGCAATATCTGGTCTTATGTAAACCATTGCATACATTAATTTGTCAACTGTTGATGACTAAGGGACCCTGGACATGTATTCTATCTCCTCCTATGTCTTGGGACACATTTCCTTAGTTAATTTGAAATGGATAGCCAAAGGTGTACTAATTGGTTTTGCATTCTTCATTTTGAACCTCTCCAACAACTTCTCTATGTACTCACCCTGAGACAATGTCAATTTGTGATTTTTCCCGTCTCTTGTTATTCACATACCAAGGATTTTCTTTGCAACACCCAAATCCTTCATCGCAAATGAATTAGATAATTTATTCTTTAGCACATTTATATCGTGCATATTAGACCCTGCAACAACCATGTCATCTACATACAATAGCAAGATAATATAGCTTCCATTTTATAGATTTTTAAAATAAACACAGTGATTAGAATGACATCTACTATAGCCATGTTCTATCATAAACCTGTCAAACTTCAAATACCACTGCCTTGGAACTTTCTTTAGGCCATACAATATCTTCTTCAACCTGCATAAAAAATTCTCCTTCCCTTTGACCTCATACCCCTATGGTTGTTGCATATAAATCTCTTCCTCCAAATCCCCATGGAGAAAATTTGTTTTAACATCTAATTGTTCAAAATGAAAATCTTCTACTGCCACAAGACTCAAAATAGTCCTAATTGAAGTCATTTTAAAAAGAGGAGAAAATATTTCATCAAAATCTATACCTTTCTTTTGTGCAAACCCCTTTATAACAAGTCTAGCCTTGTATTGTTTTATTCCTCCATCTTCTTCCTTCAACTTGTAAACCCATTTATTCTGCAATTCTCTTTTTCCTGCAAGCAACTGAATCAAGTCCAAAGTATGGTTATTTACCAAGGAATCCATTTCCTCTTTCATGCCTTGCTCCCACTTCTTTTTGGTGTTTAATTGCATTGCCTCTTCATAACATTCTGGTTCACTAGAATCATTCAACAATAAATAATATAATGAAGGAGAGTATCGTTCAGGGGGTATACTTAACCTGGTAAATTTTCTAACAACACTTGAAGGTGTTTGAGGTACATGTTGCTCCTGTTGTTGTACATTTTGATTTTTTGGTTCCTTTGGAATTTCTTTTTCACTGATCTCATCAAGAACTGTGTATTATTGTTTTACTTCTTCCTATTTCTTTCCCTGCAACTAATCTTTGTACATGACCTTCTCATTGAATATGACATCTCTACTCATAATGATTTTTTTTATTTCCATAATCCCATAAGCGATAACCAAAATCATTAACACCGTATCCAATAAAGGTACACTTCTTGGATTTAGACTCAAGCTTCGTTCTATTTTCTTTATCAATATGGACAAATGCTTCACAATCAAAAGTTTTCAAAAAAGAATAGTTTACCTTTTTTCTTGTCCATTCCTCCTCTGGAATTATACCATCCAAAGAGCTTGAAGGTCCTATGTTTATTAAGTAAACAATAGTATCTAGAGCATCTACCTAGAACTATAAGGGAAAACCAACATGCAATATCATACTCCTTGCATGCTCCATGATTGTCTTATTCATCCTTTTTGACACACCATTTTCTTGTGGTGTTCTTGGAACTGTCTTCTCTCTACAAATCCCATGGTATGAACAGTAATCATCAAACTCCTTGCTACAATATTAACCTCCATTATCTGATCTGAGACACTTCAAAATTTTTCCTGTCTCATTCTCAACCAAAGCTTTCCATTTCTTAAAAGTATCAAAAGCATCAGATTTTTGTCGAATGCAATAAACCCAAGTTTTTCTAGTTGCATCATCAATAAAAGTAACATAATAACCAGAGCCACCAAGATATGATACCTGATCTGGTCCACATACATATGTATGCACAATCTCTAACTTTTCATTCTTCTTTTCTTTTCCAACTCTCAAAAATATGACTCTCTTCTGTTTTCCATAAACATAATGCTCACAGAAGTCCAAATCAATTTTTTTAAGATCTAGCAACAAATTTCTTTTGTGAAGTATCTACATTCCCTTCTCACTCATGTGTCCAAGCCTATGCTACCATAGTGTTGTATCTACTCCTGTAGAAGCTAAAGAGATGGAATATTCAGTATTACCAGTACATAAATACAATGTACCTACCTTCTCTCCTTTTGCTATCACAAATGATCCTTTGATGACCTTCCACATCTTATCTGTAAATATGTATATACAACCTTCACTTTCCAACTTCCCTGTTGAAATTAGATTTTTCCTTAAATTTGGAACATGTCTTACCTCTTTCAACAACCATTTGTTTCCATTGCGTTGCTTTATTTTTACCTTTCCCATTCCAACAATTTTGCATGGTGCATCATCACCCAAATGAACCTGTCCAAAATCACCTTGAACATAATCTAAAAAATGTTTCCTATGGGGTGTGGCATGAAATGAAGACCATGAATATACTACCCAAGACTCAGAAATATTATCTATAGAAAGAATCAAAGCATCTTGTAACACTTCACCTATTACATTTGCTTCATGATTTCTCTCTTGTTGTCCATCTCTTTGTTTCTTTGGAGCTCTGCAGTCCTTCTTCAGATGTCCTTTCTTCCCACAATTCCAACACTCTATGTTTCCAAGTCTATATTTGGATCTACCCTTCCTAGAATTCCCACGGTTCCTTGGGCCCTTTCCTCTATCCTTTTGTCTTTCCCTGTTCTCCATGTTCAATGCATTACTTGATGTCTCACTTATGCTTTTCCATCACATTTCCTCACTAAGGATAACACCAACAACATCATCAAATTTTAAAGTATTTGAACCAGAGATAGATTTACTTACAGCCATGACCAAGTCGTTTCAGCTTTCTGGAAATGAGAAAAAGATTAGAAGAGCCCTGACCTCGTCATCAAAGTCCACTTTTACAGAACTTAGTTGATTAGTAACCATATTAAATCCATTTAAATGATCTGCAACAGACCCACCTTCTGACATATTCATATTAAATAATATCTTCATTAGAAATACCTTATTGGATGTCGAGGGTTTTTCATATAATTTATCCAATGCATCCATCAAACCCTTCATTGTCTTTTCTTTCGAAATATTGAAAGCCACTGACGCTGCCAAGCTCAGCTATATCATTCCTAGAGATTTTCTGTCAAGAATATCCCACTCTTCATCCTTCATAGCCATCAATTTCTATGTTATTCCTCCCAATGGTAGGAATAGATCCTTCTAATATAAATAATATTCCATCTGCATCTTCCATAACTAGTAGTTTTGGCCATTAATTTTTTCGATCCTAAACTTTCCATCTTCCGACATTGCTCCCACTCGAACTAGGAACCCTCTTTTCCTACGAGTAACCTCGATATGATACCAGTTGTTAGAAAAAACAGGACCGTGGAGCAATAAAATAAAACAAATGTTGAAAGAAAACATAGAAGATACAAAATATAACAGAGACATAGATTTGTGTGGTTCACCTAGTGTGGGCTACGTCCACCATAGAAATTGCCAGGTCCTTCCTTTATTATTATCCAACAAATGAAGGGATACAACCTACAACAAACTTGATGTAACTTCCTCTTGTTTCTCTCATAATCTTCTATCTCATAATGAAATATTCGCCATCATGCATAGCTGCAATAAATTTCCCTCATAATAGAGGTTTTCCTTCTAGGGAAAAAAACCCTAACATAATTTATACCATTAGATCTGTGACCTTATAATGAATGATCTAGATTTACAATGAAATTACAATATACATTTACAAGACAATTTTTCCTTAGGGGGCTTTGCCCCCGAATCTGCACTCCCCCGCATGGAAGAGTGTACATACTTCTAGGGTGTAAAGTCTTCATGGGGTATAAACACAGCTGGAAAAAAAAAGACCTCCGAATTAGGAAGATAATCAAGCTCCACAACCAACAATAACCTCAACATTCATGATTTACCCTTAGATGAGATCGAAGGTTGTTGAGTTCTCACTTCCAAGGGACATATCTCAAGTTTCAAGTGGCCAAATTGGGTGTGATATGCCTCGTTGGAAATTTGAATGAGCAAAGAAAATGTTAGAAGTTGCCCGAAAAATTGATAAAAGAGGAGGCACAATTTTTTCTGGATATTGGCCACAAATTTTTCCATAGCTCATAACTCAAGTTTCGGGGGAACAACTAAGGAAAGCAAGATCTCATTTGAAAGCTCAGGACTCGAGGAATAATATGAAATAATTTAACTTTCCTAATTTACACTAATAAATTATCATATTTTAATTAATTTATAGAGTTGTTAATGTTTTGTCTTTTACTTGAATATAACTGAGTTTATACATTTTTTCATCATTGTCATTTGAATATGTTTCATTTTGCAGGAAAGAGAGGAGATGAAAATTCCAAATAAAGACACAAAGGTTGGGAAAATAAAGATTCTATAAAGTGGAACATTTGTAACTGTACAAAATAGAGAGGAGATGAAGAGTCAAGAAGAGGAACAGTTCCAAGGGAAGTGATTGAAAAATGTTATAAATGCAATTTCTCCCCCAGTGACAAGGGGGGTAGATAACCCAGAATTGGGTCTTGTATAATTATTTATCAATCTTCAAGATGGATTCAAACATTTTTGGCTTTTACTTGTATCTTAATTTGAGTAATTGCTTCTAAAGAATAAATATAAGGAAGGGTTTATTCATGGTCTATTCATGCAATATTGCATTCTTGTCGATTGATTGATTTCCTGCAACAATTTTCCATTTACAATAATTGATTTTGTAAGAAGTAATTATGAATGGATTATGAATCTGATTGTAGGGACATAGTTAATTTCATTTATATGTTATTGATTATTCTAGTAAAGTTATATGTTGAGAGTGATGAATTCCTTCTGGCTTTTAGTATTCAAACTTTATGCATGTAATCATCCCTTTTGTCATTCTTAGAAAAGGACTACATTTGCATAGTATATTAGGATTGCATATAGGATTTTAGATTAGAATAAATGAGAAAGTATCTCTTTGGAGAGAAACCTATTTAGTTAGCGGAAATCAGTCCCACATACCGGTGGAGATTTCCATGTCAAATTAGAGAAGTTTTTATTGTGACCTACCTCCCGCATGAAATCCTCCCTCATGTTGGAGTGGGGGATTTTTTCCCACATCAACACACGTCACATATTCTAATCTAATTATCTCTCTCTCTCTCTCTCTCTCTCTCTCTCTCTCTCTCTCTCTCTCTCTCTCTCTCAAAAATTCCAATATTATCATTCCTCTAACCCTAGATTTATCATGAAATCTAAATTATACTATATACACATTCATTTCATATCCAAAATTACCACTCCCATATATATCTCAATTTGTACACATTTTACACATACACATAGAAAGACACAAGTGCACAATTTGTCGCACATGTGCACGCATGCACACACACAAGAAAAAAATGAAATGAAATGAATACAAGAAATTTCACATATATACATTGTATACTTATAAGCAATTTCAACCATATTAAATCATTACTATATAAACACCCATAATGTCATACATATCTACCTTCAACGTATAGGTTAGGCTATAGGTGTGGGTTCTTGTTTCCATGTACTCATACATATATCCATCCATATATATATAGTTCTCATACAGTCATGCACCTCACCCCCCAAAACAATCACACACACGTCTTTGTGTGTGTGTGTTACGTATACTTATATTCCTTGATGGTTGGGTCGAAACACACACATGCCCTTATTATCAAAAAATTTAGATCAACACAATATAAATTATCCATTCATGGATACACCATCTCTAGAGGATATGCTTTGAATACTTCCCAAAATTTGACACTAGGTTCCTTTGCATTTTTTTAGTATCACATATAAATGGGAATCCTTATGGTCAAGAAAGTATTTTGCAGGCCATGTTCAAAAACAACCTTTTGATAAGAAACATTTCTCACATTGGGAAAATACTTTATGTATTAAAAATCCAAATTCATTACCATATAGTGGTGCAAAGTGCACCACCTATCCTTCCAAAATATTTCAAGTTACTCTCTTGGTAATGTGATTTCATTGTGAAGAACACTTATGGACTAGATTCACCTTTTATTCCAAAACTTATTCTTATGATTTTGGTTTTTTCATGCCATCGAACCTTCAAACTGCTTAATGATTTCAATATTTAAGAATGAAGCTATATTGAAATACCCATTTTTTTCTTATTATCCAAGATACAAGGCTACCAATCTATAACTCTGATGAGAAAATGTCACAAGGAAACTCTAGTTCCCTCGCCAACACACCAAATGAGAAAGATCCCAAAAGATTCCCTTCAATAGAATCATTTGCATATCCATTTGTAACAAGACCTATGGAAATGCAATCGATATGATCTAAACATATATGTAACAATCTAACTTTTGTAACAAGAAAAGAAAATCTAGATTCATGAATAATATTTTTGTCTCCACTATTATAATTGACACCATTTATCCCCTTCAATTCGACATGTTGTAGAGAGAAGTTAATGTGGCTAAAAATATGCGATGCATCCCATTCAATAAAAACACCTTTTCTTCTAACAATACATTTGCATCTCTTTACGGATACCACAATTGAATATCTCCATTAAAATCCTTAGTAACATTTACAACTACACATCCATGGTTGATGTTATTATTATGCAATTGATTTCTATTTGGGAAGGTTATTACTTTAGAATTGTTTCATCCATTGAAAAGAAATTCCACATAGTGTTTAGAACATAACATTCATACAAAAATTTATGCTAATCTACAATGATAAAGACAACCAAAAATCAATATAATTAAACTAAAGTATACATAAATTAGTTAAAGTTAATATAGATAAACTTTACAAAAGAGTTATGAAACATTTTAATAAATTGAATAACTTTATACAAATTGTATATAAGTAATAACGATAATAAATTTATCTTCCAAATGGGTGACAAGGATGTGCGATAACTACTCTATAAAAACACCCACTGCTCATAATGACCATTATGAGAAGAACTCTGCACACATGATAGATTAAGATTTCTCCACATGTATCAACTTGTTGATGATGATGAATACAGGTATCGAATAACCACACCACCTGTTGACTATGAGTACCAACATATCTAGAAATAAATTGTTCTACATGACCATTTGAAAGGAAATATAGATAAGATTTGTGAATATTTCAATAGTATAAACGTATGAGTGATCAACCTAGAGTATAAGAAAAGGGTTGATGAAGACTTTCCTAGGATCTCTGTCAACGATAATACTATGATACAGAAAGGGTTGACTGGCCCTTCTCTAGTTTCCGCTTCATAATAATACTATATTCGAGGAAGGATTGGTTGATATTTCAATGGGATTCCCTCAACTATAATATCATGTTAAAGGATGGATCAATCATCCCTTCCCCATCCCCCCCTTGATGAGAATAACATGATCAAGGAAGGGTCAGTCGACCTTTCCCTTGGTTCCCCCTTGACAAGAATTATGTTCTACAAAAAGAGTAAACATTGATCCAAATTGAGAGTGGCAATCAAGAATGCATGCAATGAGGAGGTAATCAACAAGCTAAGCAATCAATAACTCTAAAATCACAACTACGTTATAACCTACCTAGTCAAATATTTTTTTATATGACTGTAGTGGGCTAGATTAGTTCTAAAAATAAAATAAAAAACAATCAAAACCGAGAGTACCAATTGAGAATCCATGTGATGAAGAAGAAATCAACAAGCCAATCATTGAAGCACTTTGAAAGCATAACTACATTATAGATTGTTGATTAAGAGATAATGTTTTTCATAGCAAAGATGAACCACCATGAATTACATTTAAATATTTGTTTGATTGTGCCATATGGGTAGGCTATGAGTATGTACAATGGGTGGTGTGTCCTATTTTGGTGGCATTTCATGTTATATCTTACATTATTCTCAAATATTTAAAAATTCTAAATCCAAATAAAATAAAATAAATCATCCAAATCTATAAAAATTACCCTCAAAATGTTGTACATTTTGGGTGTTAATGGGTAGTACAACTAATACCAATTACCATAGCCCAAAATCCAACATATTAACCACAAGGATAACAAGTATATCACAATAAATACTATTAAAGCTAACCAAAATATTTATAAAAATTGACATAGTGTATCTTGGAAAGAAACAAGAACATGTGGATAAAGGACCATCCATATTATGGAACATTTAAGAGATGAAAATAAATAAATAAATACAAATTGATATCATGAAATATGCAAACACTAAATATAGATAAGTACCCATTAAGAACATATTCATTTCACAAAGGTAAGAACAAGCATAGAAACAAAAGCAAACCATGATATTCAAGAAGTTAAAAATCACTCATTACGAGTATTTGTATTTCTACAATAGGTTAGAACAAATACATACACAAAAGCAAATTTAGTGTAATTTGTTTGGAAGATAGTTGTTGCATAAATTTGGTATAATTGATTTATTATGGGAATTTTAATTGTAGTTTGTGAGTTCATTATGGATATATATCTATATGTGGTTTTAATTGTAAATTTATGTCGATAATAGGGCATGTTCTTGTTTAACCAATCTTGGACAACAAGAGTGTTCAATGCGTAGAACAAGTATATTATTTTCATTTTTAATATGTAGAGAAAATTGAATTGAGTGGTAGATTGTGATCTCATTATGGAGATCTAGATCTATGTGGTTTTAATTGCAAATTTATGTTGATAATAGGTGTAATATACCAGATATAAATGTATGCAGAACTGAAATAAAATGCTAGTAATGGCATAATAATAACAATATAACGAGAACATTCACCACAATAACACTGAAATGATATAAGAATAACAACATAAATAGCACTTTGAATCTGAAAGCAATATTCATGGGCCTCTTCGAGGGGGAAACCTCCAGTTGAACAGATCTCTATTACAATAATATCCAAGCTAGGGTTCTCATACCCTCGACCCCTATTTATACTAAAAAGAAGCATCTAGAGGAAGATCCTTCTAGAAGCGAAAGCTTCTATTAGGTCTTCTTACATCCACCTTATTCTATTTTATTGAAAGGCCTTATTAATATTGATCTTTATTACATCCGAATATAATGTTCTACCTATGTGCGGGTTAGGACCCTAACATGTTCACCCCCTTAAAAATAGCCTTGTCCTCAAGGCTTGAGATGAGTAAATTGTGGCAGAATGGTAGTTGGTTCCCAAGTGGCGTCTGTTGGAGTTGTATCTTTCCACTGGACTAGTACTTCCTTGATGGTTATTTGACATAGGCGATGGTCACGCTGGTCCAAAACTGCTTCTAGCTGTAGTCAAATGGATCCTTGTTCAGCTAACTCTGGAAGGTTGGTTTGAATTTGGCACTTAGCTCTAATCACCTTCTTTAAGCATGAAACATGAAAAACAGGATGTAGCTTCGAATGGCTAGGCAAATCTAACTGATAGGTGACTTGTCCCACATGCTTGAGTACGGTATAAGGACCATAAAATTTGGGCGCTAGCTTCTGACAATGCTCGGCCTTGAGGGAAGTTTACTTGTAAGGTTGTAGTCGAAGAAACACCTGATCCCCTTCTACAAATTGACGTTCAGAGTGACCTTGATCTGCTTGTTTCTTCATGTGATTCTGTTCCATGACCAAATTCTCTTTGAGGGTACAGAGAATAGCCTCTCGAGCTGTAAGTGTTAGGTCAACCGCCTGCACCTTTGAGGCACCCGGTAAGTATGAGATAATTGAAGGTGGCTTCTATCCATATACCGCTTCAAAAGGAGTCATGCGTGTAGCTGTATGGTATGAAGTGTTGTACCACCATTCAGCTAGGGGTAACCATTGAGCCCACTGATTTTTCTTTTCCGAGGAAAAACACCTCAAATATGTTTCCAAACACTTGTTGACAATTATGTTTGGCCATAAGTCTGGGGATGATAAGTTGTGCTGAGATGCAATTCAGTGCCTTGTATCTTGAACAATTCTTGCCAAAAATTGCTTTTGAAAGTGGGGTTGCGATCAGAAACAATAGAGTGTGGCATGCCATGAATCTTTAAGACCTGATCCATGAATATTTGAGCCACCGTGGATGTTGTAAATGGGTGTTGAAGGGTGTAGAAATGAGCATACTTGGAAAGGCGATCAACAACCGCCATGATGACTGATTTATTTCCCAATTTGGGTAAGCCAGTAATAAAATCCATAGAGATATCCTTCCAAATAGCAGGTGGAATCGGGAGCGGTTGTAGTGTGCCCTGCGATTTAACTGTTTCTCCCTTGTTGCGTTGACACACATCACATTCAGCTACAAAATTACGAATGTCCTGTTTCATACCGTCCCAGAAAAAGGAACGTTTGACCCTGTCATAGGTTTTGGTGAACCCGGAGTACCCTGTTGTGGGTGTAGAATGAAACTCAGAAAGTACCATGGATTTAAGATTTGATTGTTTACTTAAATACAAACAACCTTTGTATCGAAGTTCCTCATGGAGCCAAGAGTACCTTGGGGAAGATGGAGCCTTGGACTGCAATTGGTGGATCAACTACGAACTTTTGGGATCTTGTACCCATTCCCAGCGAACGGCTTGGAGCCAATCTGGTACAATGAATGAAAGAGAAAAAAGGGATCCTTCATCTTCATATTTTCAGGAAAGTGCATCTACAACCACATTGTCTTTGCCTTTCTTATAAATTATCTCATAATCATATCCAAAGAGTTTAGTCACCCATTTTTGTTGTTCTGGGGAGGAAATGCGTTGTTCCAGAAAATACTTGACGCTTTGATGGTCTATCTTAATTTGGAAATGTTGCCCCAATAGATAAGGATGCCACAGATCTACGGCATGCAGAATAGCCAACATTTCCTTTTCATAGATGGGTTTTCCCATATTTCTTTCAGATAGTTGCTTGCTGGTAAAGGCCAAAGGTCGACCCACTTGCATAAGGATAGCACCAATTCCTTTCCCTGAGGCATCACATTCCAACACAAAGGTCTTTGTGAAATCGGGAAGGGCGAGGACTGGAGTGGTGCACATGGAAATCTTCAAGGTATGAAAAGCTTGAGCAGTGACTGGAGTCCAAGTGAAAGAGTTATTTTTTAGGAGAGAAGTGAGAGGTGTTGCAATCTTCCCATAATTCTTAACAAACTTGCGATAATACCATGTTAAGCCTAGAAATCCACGCAAGCTCTTAAGAGTCTTTGGGTGAGGCCAGTATTGCATAGCTTCAATCTTTTTAGGATCCAACCTGACGCCATCTTTTCCAACCAGATGGCCCAAGTATTCTACTTCTGAGGCACCAAAAGCACATTTAGACTGTTTCAAGAAAAGTTGGTGTTGAGAGATTAGATGGAGAACTCGATCCACATGAGCAAGATGGTTTGTCGAGGCTTTGCTATAGATGAGGATATCATCAAAGAAAACTAAGATAAAATGGCGGAGAAAAGGACGGAAGACATCATTCATGAGGCTTTGGAAGGTGGAGGGAGCATTACACAAGCCAAAGGGCATGACCAAAAACTCATAGTGGCCCTCATGAGTTCTAAAGGCAGTCTTGGGAATGTCTTCCTCTTTCATACGTATCTGGTGGTAGCCTGAATGAAGATCTATTTTAGTGAAGAATTGGGCACCACTCAATTCATCTAGGAGGTCATCAATGACAGGAATGGGGAATTTGTATTTGATGGTAAGTTTGTTGAGGGCACGGAAGTCGGGAAACATTCACCAAGAACCTTATTTCTTCAGGACCATGACCACAGGAGATGAGTAGGTACTCGTACTAGGAGGATAACGCCTTCATTAAGGAGTTCCTAGACCATTTTCTCAATTTCATTTTTTTGGGAAAAAGGGTGACAATATGGATGGATATTGGGAGGAAGGCTTCTGGGTACAAGGGGAATGGAATGATCATGAACACCACGGGAAGGAGGGAGGCCTTGGGGAGTGGAAAAGACCAATTGATGTTTAGAAATGATGTCTTGGAGATCTTGTAGTATCGAGGGTGTCTCTATTGCTTGTATGGCATGGAGTTGGGCGATAACACCAAAATGACCCCTTTTGAGCATCTTTTCCATGCGATGGGAACTAATGATCTCAGGAGAACCAACGGTAATGACTTGGAACTTATATTGGTGGCCCTCCTTTTCGAATTGCATGATTAAGTCCTTAAAATCCATGAGAATGGGACCCAAAGTCCTTGGACAGTCTACACCCAACACAATGTCACAACCTCCCATGTCGATAGCAAACATATGGGATTTCAGGTGGTAGTCACCAATTTGGAGATGCACATTTTCACAACGCCCTCCACATTTCATGGAACCACCATTGGCAATCATGATTTGGAAATTATTGGCGACATGGATGTAGCAATGAGTTTCTTGGGCAATGTGGCGATGAATAAATTTATGGGTGCTGCCACTATCAACCAAAATGATGACCTTCTGATGCTTGATGTAACCGATTAGCTTGAGGGTTTGGAGAGTGGAGAATCCAATGAGAGCATTGAGGGAAATGACTACTTCGAGAGGGTCTGAGGGAGGGGTTATGTCAGTGGATTCAGGTGACTCAGACACAGAGGGAGTTTCTTCATCTTCTTCTGAAATATCCTCGGAGATAGCCATAAAAAGATTTTGTTCTTTACACTTGTGGCCCAAGAAATATTTGTCATCATAGTTATAACAAATGCCTTTGAGTTCGCGTTCAACCATTTCATCCCTGGTCAATTTTTGGATCTTTAGTGGAGCAGAGGGAGAAGTGGGATTTACTGGTTTAGGGTGAGGGATAAAGGAGGGTTTGCGGTTTTGAGAAGATACAACTTGCTATTCTTCTTTATCTCTTTTGTTAGCCTCCACCCAACTCTTAGGCCGATCCATGAGGACATGGGCCCGAATTTCATCCTTGAGGCTGTTGATAAAACACTCTTGGAAAAAGGCATCAGGCATGCTCTCTATTCTAAAATCCAGGCGCTCAAAGGCAGCTATAAAGTATTCCATTGTTCCTAATTGTTTCAGCTTTGTCAAACGGCCCAAATGGTTGGTGTCAGTGTCAAAGCATTGATAAATCTCTGTCGCAAAGTGTGTCCAAGCAATATACCCTTCACGAGAATTTTTTCTCCATTGCCACCATTGCCAACATTCTTGAACTATATGGAGAACACCATACCGGAGTTTGGCCAAGTCATTTGTAATGTTGTATAAATAGAAGTAATGTTCCATTTGGGTTACCCAACTAGTGGGGTCTGAGCCATCAAATTTGGTCACATCCGCCCGCGAAAGGCGTAGGTCATGTTGAAAGTGATGGTTCTGCAAGGTATGGGAATGAGAGGAATGGTCACCTTCAGTATGTGGAGGTGAGGAAGAGGAAGGGTTATCTGTAGGGATATGCAGTTTGGTGTAGAGTGTCGAAAATACTGATTCAAGATGAGTGGTGAGGTCTTGTTTGATTTCCCCCATTGAGGATTGCATGGTTGTATTGATGGTGGCAACATTGGCACTGAGTTGTTTCACTTCTTATTGGGTCTCAATGAGACCAGATTGCAAGGTGTTGAAGCGAGCTTCCAAGTCTTGGCTACAAGTATGGGTCATGAGGATGAGGAAAATGAAAAGGAGCAAGCGGGGTAAAAAATATCTTTTTGGAAAAAATGATAT
>ML795665.1:161867-189474 GCA_009831015.1 Picea engelmannii | reverse complement strand
GAATACTGCAGAGAGGAAACGCCCAAATTATTAACTAGAAAGAAATGTGTATTTACTTGGCAACCCGAACACAGTTGCGTAGCAATAAATCTTGTCTATTTTAATTTGTTTATGTTTATGTCCCCCAAGGGTTAGGTATTCAAGGGTTCTACAGACAAGGGTTTGTCATGTGCTATAGCTCTCTGATATACGTCTAGGGTCCAACAGTAGTACTCGACCCAATATATCATGGCACTAACTAAGGAGGATAGACCATACCCTTATCCATACTACCTAACTACACAGGTGCTAAAGAGTATCTTCCCAACTGTTGTTCTCGGTGACACTATAGCAGTCACGCAGTCAATCGATTTATCTAAAGAGGGATTCAGGTAATCTAGGTCGATCCGTACACAAGTGTTGTATGATTCCCTACCACTCAAAGGGGTACCAATAGGGGTTACAAGGGTGGCCAACAAATGTGCACATAAGTACCACTTGTATTTCCTGCATGTATGAATCCCTCAACCACAGGTCTATGAGTGTAACGACAGATCTTTGTGGCTTAAAGACACCGGAATACGTCTCTACCCTAAAAAAAAAAAATAACCCACACTTTCTGCCGAGGAAAGTGCTCTGATACCACTTGTAATATGCCATATATAAAATGTATGCAAAACTGAAATAAAATGCTATTAATGGCAGAATAACAACAATATAACCAGAACATTCACCACAATAACACTGAAATGATATAAGAATAACAACAGAAATAACACTTTGAATATGAAAGCAATGTTCACGGGCCTCTTTGAGAGGGAAACCCCCAGTTGAACATAGCTCTATTACAATAATATCCAAGCTAGGGTTTTCATACCCTTGACTCCTATTTAAACTAAAAAGAAGCATCTAGAGGAAGATCCTTCTAGAAGTGGAAGCTTCTATTAGGTCTTCTTACATCCTCCTTATTCTATTTTATTGAAAGGCCTTATTAATATTGACCTTTATTACATCCAAATACATTGTTCTACCTATGTGTGGGTTAGGACCCTAACAATAGGGCATGTTCTTGTTTAACCAATCCTGGACAACAAGAGTGTTCAATGCCTAGAGAAAGTATATTATTTTCATTTTTAATATGTAGAGAAAATTGAATTTAGTGGACCAACTTGATGCATATATAATTAACATCCTTATGCTTACATATATGCTTAACAAAAGTGGTTTTGTATGGAAATTTGATGCTCGAAATTTTGTTTATTTGTTTACTTGGTTTTTGTTGGGAAAAATGTTTTGAAGAGGTGAATTGTTGCCAACCTAGGAACTTTCATTTTCCTTGTATTTGATGTTAACTGGAGATATTTAAATGAGAAAATACTTACCCATTTGAATTGTTGTCAACCTTGGCACTTTCTTTCTCCTTGTATTTTATCTTGAGTGTTAAATTCTCATAACAAGTATCTTATTTCCATTGTTAATGTGTAGAACAAATCCAATTGTGATCCAGATTATTTTTGAAACGAGATGAAAGCAGAGATATTACAATGAAATACACATAAAAATTGTCAGAAACAGAGAAATACAACAATACATCATTTCTATTAATGAAAGAAATGTACAGAGACTGTAAAAATACAAAGTGCAAGACTCGCTAGAATGGTGGCAGTTTTATCTCTGAGAAGCGATGTGACAACTACGCTCATTCACAAGAAGATGATTACAATGAGGTTTTGAAGGCATTATTATGATAAACATGAATGCAAAACCCCTGGAGATCCAAAAACCTAACCCTAGGAGATGAAGCGCCAAAATTCATGTGGGCCCCATAGGGGTAAGTTAGTACATTAACTTCTCGGGGTTGTAACTTTTGCATACAATATCCGTTTTAGGCACGTGATAGCCCGTTGGAAAGGTATTTTCGAGAAATACACATTGTTCTGTCAAAATCTGACTTCGTCTATAGTTTGACTATGGAAATCCAAGAAAACATTATTTAGAGCCCCAAAACGGCCCTGGAAGTATAGAAAGATGTGCTGACATGAAAACTTCCAAAATAAGCTAGTTGGAATAGGTGGTGGCCACCAATATCCACCTTGATGTTGTGTAGGGATTCAGAATAGCCCCATAAGTGCAGAATCCATAATTACAAAGAAATGTCCTCATTATAGAGAAACATGTTGAACTGAAAACTATCAAGATGAGCTAGTTGGAATTTGGAATAGGTGGGTGGCCAACAATATCCACCTAGATCAGTCCTCCCCCCTTAGGAATAAATGGTATCCATTGTGTTGAGTGCCCAGGGAAGAGGGGAAAGCGTTTTCTGAATATGAATCTTGGTGATTTGTGTGCCTTGTTGGAGAAGTTGAGTTGCTTGGTATATTGAAGGTTGTCACTAACCTGTTGTTGGTGGGGTTGAATCTATTCCACCAGCCTATTGTCTATGGGCTTAACAGGGAATTGTGTAGGCACCATTGTAGGTGAAGAAATAATATCTTCTTTCTCTTGTGCAATATTTTTCTACTGGATAGAAAGTTGATCCAGATTTATGAGTGGAACAAAAGGAATAATAGACTGAATACAATAACACAGAGATACGGAACAACAAAATATATCCATAGAACAATAAATTCTATTGAATAAATAAAACACGTTGAAACTGTAAAACTTCATAACTGAAAACAACTTGTTCGAATGGTGGTAGCTATCTCTAAGAAGAGATGTGGATTCTACGTGCATCTGTTTGAGAATAATGATTACAATGAGGCTCTAGAGGCATTTTTAAAATTACTCATGAATTCCAAAACCCTAGACATCCAAAAATCTAACCCTAGGAGATGAAATGCCAAACGTTATGTGGGCGTTGATGGGTAAGTTGGTACCTGAACTTCTCGGAGTTGTAACTTTTGCATACGACCTTCATTTTAGGCATGTGATATCCCGTTGGAAAGTTCTTTTCAAGAACTACACATTATGTCATCAAACTCTAACTGTGTCTACATTTTGACTGTGGCAAGCCAAAAAAAAAAAATGTTTAGGGCCCCAAAATGGCCCTAGAAGTACAGAAAGATGTACTGACATGAAAACTTCCAAAATAAGCCAGTTGGATTAGGTGTGTGGCCACCAATATCCATCTGGAATATGTGTAGGGATTCAGACAACCTCAAAAGTGTAGAACCCGCAATTACAAAGAATTAAAGAATAATGTTTTGAACTAAAAGCTTTCAAGAGGAGCTAGCTGGAATAGGTGGGTGGCCACCAATATCCACCTAGATCATTCCTCCCCCCTTAGGAAGAAATGGTCTCCATTTCATTGAGTGCCCCCATCAGGTGAGGAAACTTTTTTTGAATTTGGCCCCAGGTGAGCCACTTTCATTGGTGTAGGAGTTTCCCTACCTTGACAACCTGATAAAGATGGATCCTCTGCTGGCGAGTGCCCTTGACCTATGTGTCCACTATCTGATTAGTGGATTCTTGTTCCATACATTCAAGGTTGAGCTCTATTTGTGTCAATTGTTCTGCAATCTCTGAGGTGTCCAATAGTGGTGGAAAATATAGTCGAAGGAGGTCCACATTACGCACTGGGTGCAAGCAAAGGAAGGGTGGAGTGTTGAGCTCAAAAGAATTGCTACCCATATCCTTGGTGATAGTATAAGTCCCATATCGAAGTGAGAGGAGCTTCCAATGGGGCCATGTAAGGTGCTCTTTCTGCAAATATAACCATACCTTATCTCCCACCTGAAACTAGTGCGATACTCAGTGTTGATCATGGCGCTACTTGTACTGATCATTGGCTTCCTACAAAATCTCATGGACCTTTTGGAGGATGTATTGAATCCTCTCAATGAATCTGGTGGCTTTTTCGACCTCAAACTGAACATGGGAAGATTCTTCTTTTGTGGTTGCATGAGGTAGTGTAACATCAATGGGACCCAAGGATTGGAATCACAGCCCCAACTAAAATGGGCTATGGTTGTTGGAGCTATAGAGAGCCATGGTGTAGTTGTGTTGAACATAGGGAAGACTCTCATCCCATGTACCCTTATTCTTAGAGTTGTACATGCGCATGATGTGCAAAATCATCCGATTTACAACATATGTCTAACCATCGGTTTGGGGGTGGAAAGCAGTGGATTTAGTGATCTTGGTGTCCAACAGTGACCAGAGACTCGACCAAAATGTGCTAAGGAAACTGATGTCTCGATCTGAGGTGATGGTCTGTGGTATCCCAAAATGGACCCACACTTGTTCGAAGAATAGATTTGCAATATCTGTCGTTGTGATGTTCTTCTTGTAGGTTGAGATAATGGCCATATTCAAAACCCAATCAACCACCACAAATACACAATCATTGTTGTGCTTGGTGGATGGAAGGCCAGACAGTTAATCCATTGAGATGGATTCCCAAGGCCTCTCAAGAGTAGGAAGAGAGGTGTATAAGCCTTGCTTCTTGATGGATGGCTTGGCAATTTCACAAGTAGTGCAAGATGTGATATACTTGCTGACGTCTTGTTGAAGTTTTGGCCAAAAAAAATGTTTCTGTAGAACGGCCATAGTTTTTTCCATGCCAAAATGTGGTGTCATCCAATTGTAGTGAGCCTCCCAAATCATATTTTCATGCTCTCTTTTGGGAACATAAAGGTGGACCAGATGGCACAACATTCCATCCTAGATGTCAAAATCGGTGACATTCACTTCTATACCCAAGAGTTGATAGGTGGTGGAAAAGTCAGGGTGACACTGATAAAGTTGGGGGCACTCATATACCTCATGCTCATAGGAATGGAGCACTTTGGTGAGTGCATCAATGGGATGGTGACTAAGGCAGTCAACGACGTGATTTTATCTCCCTTTTTTATACTTGATGTTGAGATGGAACTGTTGTAGGTATGTGTACCACTTTTGATGGCGGTCGTTCTACAGCTTCCCCTATGTTTGTATGAAATGCAGAGGCTTGTGATCAGTGTGGATGATTGTATCCTTTCCCAGAATGTAATTTTTCCAATGACGGGAGGCTTTCACAATGGAATACATTTCTTTGTCATAGGTGGGATATCTTCGGATAGTATCTGAGAGTGTCTCACTATGGTATGTTACGGGATGACCATGTTGAGTGAGAACTGCACCTACAACATAGTTGGAGGCATCAGTATCAATATCGAACGATTTTTACAGATAAGGTAAGGAGAGTATTGGAGCTGAGCACAAGTGATGCTTCAAATCATCAAATGCTTGTTATTGTGCCTTCCCTCATGAAAAATTTTCCTTGCCATCGCCCTTGGTTACTTGGTTGAGGGCCCATGAAATATGGGAGAATCCCAACATGAACCTTCAGTAGAATTTGGCAAGTCCCAAAAAGATTTGAAGCTCGATTAATGTGGCTAGGGCTAGCAAGTCACGAATGAATTGGATCCACATGTACCCCATGCTCATCAATAATGTATCCCAAGTATTGGATCTTTTCCAGGCCAAAGAATCATTTTTCCAAGTTGGAATATAGGTTATGTTGTTAGAGAGTGCCCAAAACATGTTGAATATGTTACATGTGCTCCTTCCAAGTTCTACTAAAGATGAGGATGTCATCCAGATATACCACCACAAAAGAGTTGGTGAAGGGTCTCAATACATCATCCATCAATATCATGAAATTCGTTGGTGCATCTTTTAAGACAAAGGGCATGACCAGCCATTCAAAGAGACCTTCTTTAGATTTGAAAGTCATCTTACATACATCAGTTGGTTCGATGGGAACCTGGTGGTATCCAGACTTTACCTCAATCTTGTTGAAGAACTTTTCCCCCTTGAGTTGGTCAAGAAGGTCATCAATTTAGGGAATTGGGTACCAGTTCTGGAATGTGATTTTGTTTAATGCTATGTAATCAATGCAGAGCCTCTAGGTCTCATATTTCTTCTGCACCAACACAATCGAGCTTCCACAATGGGAGGATTTGGGTCGGATGTGCCCCTTTTGAAGAAGCTATTGGATCAGGCACTTGATTTCATCATTTTCCATCAGTGAGAGATGATAGACTAGTCCATTAGGCATCAGTGCACTGAGGGTTAGATCAATTGGATTCTTGACTTGGTAGTGCATCGGTACATCAATGGGTGAGGAGAATATGTCTTTGTACTCTTCCACGATCCCGTCCACTTGCTTCAGCTGCAAAGAGAGTCTTTGTGTAGAGGTCACGAATGTGGCAGTGACCTTCTGCTTACTGCAAGCATGGACTATAAAGAATATGAACTTCTTGGTCTGTGAAATGACCTTACTGCATTGTTTAGCAGAGATTAAATAAATAGCAATAGGTGGCGCTACCTATGGTATCCTGTGCAATTTTCTACCCAAAGTAATAATAACACTGCGGGGTCTAGACTCATACACAACATGTCACTTCCAAAGATATGGTTGGCCTAAAAGAACATCACAAAATTCAAGGGGAGAAATAGCACACAATACCTCATCTTTGAAGGGCTTGATGTTGTAGGGTATATGACATTGTTGGCGGACATGGAGATCTTTTCCTTGCCAAAGCCAGCCAATGGTGTAGGGTTGTGGGTGTGATGTTATCGATATGTCCAGTCGCTTGATGAACTCTACTGAAATAAAGTTCTTCTGACTACCTCTATCGACAATGAAATGTAGCGGATTCTAGAGTCCCATTTACCCACATTTGTGAGTGAAATACGTGTTCCCCTTCCTCTGGTTCTTCTAGTTTTCTTGGTTGTACTTTGGTGATAGTGACAGTGGCACTAGGTTCGACATAGATGATCCACTTCCCACTTTTTTCATTTTATTTGGAGTCAAAATCTACCTCTAACTCTGAATCTTTCATCTCGGGCACCAATGACTGCTTGGAGCGACATTCTTTGGTGTTGTTCCAAGGGATTTTATGGTATTCACACCATTTTCCCATGTCTTTCTTCGAATTATCATTACCCTTCTTGGGTTGCGGCATGGATTGGTTTTCCTAAGACTGGCCATATTTGATTTGTCCCTTGTTTTGTGGGTTGGGGCCGCCTTTTCCATGCTTCATCTATGAGGATTTTGTAGATCAAAACTCTCTCCTCTTCTGATTAAATTTCTACTCGATCTTAAAAACATATCTATAAGTTGCACCTAATGATGCGATGTCCAAAAATCCATTTATGTTTGAATGTATCTATGCATACAACCACAGCATTTGACAACTAGATGTCGTTCATATTCTTGGATACCCAATTTGGTGCACAGGGTATGGAAAATATTGGTGAAATCAGGTACTATCTGGTCCATTTCCTGACGCAACGTGGTCCATCTTGTGTATTGGTCCTCGTAGCTTCCAACATGGTAGTATCGTTCTTTAATGGCATCCATGAAGGAATGTCATGTGGGGGCGATCGAAAATATTATAGATTCATCTATGTGCATTTCCTTAGAGTAAGTATCCCACCATTCCTTAACATGGGGGACGACCTTGAGGAGTGCAAAAGTAATATTTTCCCTGTCGAAAAAATTGTGGACTAAAAAATACCCTTCGAGCAGACTCAACCATTTATATACAACATCCACATCTATCACTCCTTCAAATAATGGAATATAAAAATTTACTTGTACCTTGAAGGGCATTGCATGGTCAGTTAATGAAGATGTGTCTCCTGTGGGCAGTCATCGAAGGATCGGTGCAAAGGTGTCCATCATTTCATTCCTTTTCCACGCAAGGGATTCCTAGAGAAACATTTGAAAAGGATATCCTTCTTCATAATATTTCTTCTCATCCCCCATGGGATTTTTTCAGGCTCGATGTGGCTGATCTTGCAAAGGATCAACTGGTTCGAGTCCCAACTTCTTGTACCCAGATCTTGTCAGGGACATACCCAAAGAGAAATAAATGAAGAGCAAATTTCTATGATACCACTGATCCATATTTATGAGTGGAACGAAAGGAATAATAGACTGAATATAATAACATAGAGATACATATAACAATGAAAGATATCCAGTGAACAATAACTTCTATTGAATAAATAAAATAGGTTGAAATTATAAAACTACAGAACTGAAAACAACTTGCTCAAATGGTGGTAGTTCTCTCTGAGAAGAGATGTGGTTGCTACATCCATCCATCTGAGCATAATGATTACAATGGCCATCCATATGAGCATAATGATTACAATGAGGCTCTAGATCATTTTTAACATTACTCATGAATTCCAAAACCCTAGACATCCAAAAACCTAACCCTAGGAGATGAAACACCAAACATTATGTGGGCCCAGATGAGTAAGTTGGTACCTCAACTTTCTGGGGTCGTAACATTTTCATACGACCTCCATTTTAGGCACCTAATAACCCTTTGGAAAGGAATTTTCGATAACTACACATAATTCCATAAAACTCTGACTTCATCTACATTTTGACTAAGGAAACCGAAAAAAAAACAAAACAAAACAAAAATAAAAAAAATTTAGGGCCCCAAAACGACCCTGGGAGTAGATAAAGATGTACTGACATGAAAACTTCCAAAATAAGATAGTTGGATTAGGTGGGAAGCCACCAATATCCACCTGGAAGTTGTGTAGGGATTCATACAACTCTGAAAGTGTAGAACTCAGAATTAAAAATAATTACAGAAGAATGTGTTGAACTAACAATTGTCAAGAGGAGTTGTTTGGAATAGGTGGGTGACCACCAATATCCACTTGGATCAAAGGTGTTGAGGTTGCAGTCATTGTAGTGGCCTTCTATGCATCCTTTAAACAAACTGTGAAGAGAATGAATTTTGCAGTATGATAGATTACCTTGCGAACTTGTTTTGGTGGAACAATAGTCGGAACTACCTCTGGTATCTTGTAGAGATGGGCCCCGAGAGAAATAATGACACTGCGAAGTCGAGACTCATAAACAACATGATATTTCCACATATATGGTTGGCCAAAAAAAACATTACATACATCAAGAGAGGAAGAATCACACATTACCTAATCCTTGAAGGGATGGATGTCATAGGACAGGTGACACTCATGGCTGACACAAAGATATCGTCCCTGGTGAAGCCACCTAATGTTGTATGGTTACGGGTGTGGTGTTGTCGACAAACCCAACTGTTTGATGACCTCATCTGAGATGAGGTTCTTCTGGCTACCACTATTAATAATGAAATGAAATGGGGTCCCCTTCAACCACATATGTGAATGGAAGAGGTGTTCCCCCTCTTCATGATATACTACTTCTTCTGGTTGAATTGTTTTGGTTGCGATAGTAGAAGTAGGGTATGTGTCGATGATCTATCTATTTTCAATATTTTATAAATCAAATTTCAAATCCGGGTGTGGATCCTTGTCTTTGACCTCGTCCACCAATGACTATTTTTAGCAACATTCATCGATGTTGTGCCAGGTGATTTTGTGGAAGTCACGCCACTTCCCAGTGTCATTCGTTGTCTTTCCTTTACCCTTATTTTCATGTGTCTTGGACTGGTTTTCAGAAGGCTATTGGTTAGGGCCATCTTTACCATTCCTTGGTTGTTGCAGATTTGCAGACCTGAACTCCCATTTGTTTTGGGGCCTAAATTTATGCTCAATTTTGATAGCATATCGATAGGTAGCTCCCAATGATGAGATGTTTAGGAAATCCATTTTGGTTTGGATGTACCTATGTAGATCCCCATGGTATTTCAGAACCATATGTCGCTTGAAGTCTTTGATACCTAGCTTGGTGCGCAAGGTATGGAAAGTATTTTTGAACTCTGATATTGTTTGACTCTAATCTTGTCATAGTGTGGTCAATATCATGTACTGGTATTCATAGTTATCAACAGGGTACTATTGTTCCTTGACCGCATCCACACAAAAATCCCAAGTGTGATTGGCCCCATATATTCCAAATTCCTCTATGGAACTTTGCTCGCAGTAAGTTTCCCACCAATGTTTGACATGGGTGAGAACCTTGAGGAGTATGAAGGTGATTTTTTCCCTGTTGGAAAAATTGTGAACAAAGAAATAAACTTCTAGCATATTCAACCATTTTTCTAAGGAATCCACATCTATCTGACCTTCAAATACGGGAATATCAAAATTAACTTGTACCTTGAAGGGAGAGGTTCCACCAAAGTGGTCACTTAATAAAGATGCACTTGTTGCAATCGGAAGGCGTTGAAGGATGTGGGAAACATTATCCATCATTTTGTCCCTCTATCACGTGAGAGATTGCTCAAGAAATAGGTTAATAGAATATGTTGCTCTGCCATTTTTCTTTTCTACTTCCATATAGGATTTCTTGGGCGTGCGGGAGTGATTTTCATCAAGAGCATCAAGCTCAAGACCCAACTTTCTATACTTAGACCTTGTCAGAGACATGCACTAAAAAATGATCAAGAGAAGCCTGATTTGATACCACTGATCCGGATTATTTTCGGAACGAAATGAAATCATAGATATTATAATAAAATACACATAAAAAGTTCCAGAAACAGAGAAATACAACAATACATAATTTCTATTAATGAAAGAAATGTATAGAGACTGTAAAAATACAGAGTGCAAGAGTCACTAGAATGGTGGTAGCTTTATCTCTAAGAAGAGATGTGACGGATACACTCATTCGCAAGAAGATTATTACAATGATGCTTTGAAGAAATTTTTATGATAAACATGAATTCCAAAACCCTAGACATCCAAAAACCTAACCCTAGGAGATGAAGCGCCAAAAGTCATGTGGGCCCCGTTGGGGTCAGTTAGTACATTAACTTCTCGGGGTCGTAACTTTTTCATACGATCTCTGTTTTAGGTACGTGATAGCCTGTTGGAAAGATATTTTCGATAAATGTGCATTATTCCATAAAACTCTGACTCCGTCTACATTTTGACTATGGAAAGCTAAGAAAACATTGTTTAGAGCCCCAAAACGGCCCTAGAAGTACAGAAAGATGCACTGACATGAAAAGTTCCAAAATAAGCTAGTTAGAATAGGTGGGAAGCCACCAATATCCACCTGGATTCTATGTATGGCTTCAAGAGATCCCCTTAAGTGAAAAACCCACAATTACAAAGAAATGTCCCCATTACAGAGAAACGTGTTGAACTGAAAACTATTAAGATGAGCCAGTTGGAATTTGGAACATGTGGGTGGCCACCAATATCCACCTAGATCAAATTGAGTGGACCAAATTGCTACCAAAATAATTGGCACAATCATGCTTGTATATATACTTAATCAAAGTGGTTTTGTATGATAATTATATTCTCAAAATTGGTTTTCTAAATTTACTTGATTTGTGTTGGATGAAATATTTTGAAGTAGAAAATCATTGCCAGAGTGGGCACATTCTTTTTGTTGAATTTTCTACTTAAGCAGTTAACTATGTTATCACAGAGTTGTGGGATGGTCAAAAAATCATTTTTTAGGATTTTTGTTGAGACATAGGTTCTTTTTAGTTTTATGATTTCCTCCTAGAGTCATTTTCAATTTTTTTTCAATAAACCAAGTCTTTTAAGCATTAGTATAACGTCTTGTGGTGTGGTTATGTCATGGGTAAAATTTGAAATTATCATGACAAAGAGTGTTAGTCCATTAGCAGTCACATATTTCTAATTAACATCATCACCTTGACATATATTTCCCATAAGCTATGTCAAGCACCTATTTACTTGCTCATGATGTCAGATCAGTTTGTAACTTAAGCGTTGTCGACTCACTAGTAGAGTTTGCAGCACCCTCGAAGTACCTTTTTTCATTCCAGATAATCATTGAATTTTTGACATGATAGGATTTTGTGTTGTTTCAAATATTATCTCTAATAGATTACATGGATCATAAATTTCAAATCCTAATGGTTTCCTTGAAGCATTCAAATCAAATTTTGGGTAGTCGTTGCAGACTGTGACTAGTGCTACAAACTCTATTGCGAACTGGTGGTAGAGGATGGTTGGTGCTTAGGCCACTTGAAGTTATTCCTAAGAAAACCTGGTCATTTCATTGGTTATCTCCAGCCTACCAGGTACTCCATGATCTTTCCCACCTTATTTTAAGGTCTAGAAAGGGTTGGGTGATTGTTTCTTTTGGTGGCGCTGCAAACTCCTGTCTGATGCTGTGAACTTTCTCATAAATTGTTGATCAGCTCCAGAGCTCTTTCCTCACACCCTGAATATTTTCTTTTGAAGCTATAAAACACCATGCTTTTAAACTACCACAACCATTGTTCATTTACAACTTCGCTTATCCAAACCTGGGTTTTCCAAAAACCTTGCTCTAGCGCTATGAACCTTGCATAATCAAGCCAATGTTGTGAACTCTTTGTTTCAGCAATTACTGCAGAAAACCATTTTTTTCAAACTTGTTTGAGGTCCATATTCCTAGTCGATCTAATAATTTTATCCTGGTGGTAGTCATTTGAGTCCAACTTAGATGTTTTCTACCTGTGTAAACCTTAAATTCATAAATTTGTCATACCAAATATGTTGATCTTATTTCATAAATATTTTTCTAGTATTCCTTTCCTCTGTTCCCCATAGTTGAAAGAATACCTGGTCTCATTCCTGGAGGTAAATTAAATATTTAACTTACAAAATTCCCACCCCCCTGATATTTCAAAGGATTCCTACGCTAAAACCCTAACTCATGTTTCTCTGTTTTCACCTGGAGAAAACATTTAAACTTTGTGTTGAGGTTTTCCCAGCTAGCATTGATGGATAATCAGCAGAAGAAAATTAAAAAAGGAGCGTACATTGTGAGGACTGAGCCCTATGACATGCATTTTTTTTATGTTGAACCCATGATTAGGGTGTTAGAAAAATAGGATCGCAGAGCAATAAAATAAAACAAATGCGGAAACAAAACACAAAAGATACACAATACAATAGAGACATAGATATACATGGTTCACACAATGTGGGATACGTCCACCGGATAAATTTCCAGATCCTTCCTTTATTATTATCCATCAAATGAAGGGATACAACCTACAACAAACCTAATGTAAATTCCTCTTCTTTCTCTCACAATCTCCTATCTCAGAATACAATATTCTCAATGATACATAGCCTCAATACATTTCCCTCATAAAAAGAGGGTTTCCTTCTAGGGAAAAAAACCCTAACATAACTTTTATCGTCATATATGTGACCTTATAATGAACGGTCTAGATTTACTATGAAATTACAATATACATTTACAAAGCAATTTTTCCTTCGGGGGCCCGCTTTCCCCCAGACCCCGTAGAGGGGGTAATCCCCCTCTGCACTCCCCCGCGTGGAGGAGTGT
This sequence comes from Picea engelmannii, assembly GCA_009831015.1. Taxonomy (NCBI): domain Eukaryota; kingdom Viridiplantae; phylum Streptophyta; class Pinopsida; order Pinales; family Pinaceae; genus Picea; species Picea engelmannii. Next base: position 176,261 of record ML795665.1, on the reverse strand, counting down.
ACATTATTCTGGGGTGTAAATTATTCATGGGGTATAAACATGGCTAGAAACAAAGACCTATGAATCAGGAAGATAATCAGGCTTCACAACCAAAAATATCCCACTTGGAGACTGATCTCAACAACTCCATCGTTATTCTATATGTTGGACTATGATCCTTCTTGGACTTGGAAAATTTATCATATTCATATTAATTCTTCAATGCCAATTGAAAATGAGCAGGAAATCTGTTTCTCCATGGTTACTCCCTTTGTTAACATGTATGTATGATTCTGGCTAGTGTGTATCTTTTCTAACTTCAAATGTCCATCTTCCAAGATGGATTGTATGAAATGGTACCTGAGATGTATATTCTTAGTCTTTGAATGGAAGGTTTAGTTCTTTGCAAGATGAACGACACTCTCACTGTCATAGTACAACCTACTATTCTCCTTCTCCTTTCCTGATTCCTAGATAAACCTATGTAACCAAATCATTTCTTTATTAGCCTATGTAGCAATAACATACTATGCCTCTGTTGTTGAAAGTGCAACAACCTTTTGCAGTTTCAAAATACAACTTACTGTTGTTCCACCTATAGAAGAAAAACATACCATGTGGTGCTCCTCCTGCTATATTTATCACCTACCATATATGAATCAACATATCCCTGTAGAACAGTGTCTGAACCTCCAAAACATAATGCATGAGTAGCAGTACCTCTCAAATACTTGAGAATCCACTTTACTACCTCCCAATGTTCTTTGCCTGGATTTTTTATATACCTTCTCACAACTCCCATTACATCTGCAATATATGGCCTTGTGCAAACCATCGCATACATCAAGTTTCCAACTGTTGATAAATAAGGGACCCTGGACATGTATTCTATCTCCCCCTATGCCTTGGGACACATTTCCTTAGTTAATTTTAAATGGTTGGCCAAAGGTGTACTAAATTGTTTTTCATTTTGCATTCTAAACCTCTCCAACACCTTCTCTATGTAGTCACCCTGATACAATGTCAATTTGTGATTTTTCTTGTCTCTTGTTATTCTCATACCAAGGATTTTCTTTGTAGCACCCAGATTCTTGATCTCAAATCAATCAGATAATTTATTCTTGAGCACATTTATATCTTGCATATTAGACCCTGCAACAATCATGTCATCAACATACAATAGAAAGATAAAATATCTTCCATTTTATAGCCTTTTAAAATAAACACAGTGATCAAAATGACATATATTATAACCTTTTTCTGTCAAAAACCTATCAAAATTCAAACACCACTACCTTGGAGCTTGATTTAGGCCATACAATCTCTTCTTCTACCTTCATACCAAATTCTCCTTCCCTTTGACCTCATAACCCTATGGTTGCTGCATATAAATCTCTTCCTCCAAATCCCCATGGAGAAAAGATTTGTTTACATCTAGTTGTTTAAGATGCAAATATTTTACTACCACGAGGCCTAAAATAGTCCTAATTGAAGTCATTTTAACAACAAGAGAAAATATTTCATCAAAATATATACCTTTATTTTGTGCAAACCCCTTTAAAACAAGTTTAGCCTTGTATCACGTTTTTCCTCCATCTTCTTCCTTCAACTTGTAAACCCATTTATTATGCAATGCTCTTTTTCCTACAAGAAACCGACCCAAGTCCCAAGTCTGGTTATTTACCAAGGAATACATTTCATATTTCATGCATTTCTCGCATTTCTTTTTAGTGTCTACTTGCATTTCCTCTTCATAACATTTTGGTTCACCATAATCAGTCAACAATAAATAATACAATGAAGGAGAGTATCGTTCAGTGGGTATATTTAACCTGGTATATATTCTAACAACACTTGCAAGATTTTGAGGTACATGTTGATCTTGTTATTGTACATTTTGATTTTCTAGTACCTTTGGAGTTTTGTTTCCAGTGATCTCATCAAGCACTGTGTATTCTTTTTCTTTTTTTTCCTGTTTCTTTCCCTACCATTGATCTTTATACATGACCTTCTCATTGAATATGACGTATCTACTCCTAATGATTTTTTTATTTTCATAATCCCATAAGAGATAACCAAAATAATTAACATTGTATCCAATAAAGGTACACTTCTTGGATTTTTCCTCAAGCTTTGTTCTATTTTCTTTATCAGTATGGACAAATGATTCAAACCGAAAGTCTTCAAAAAAGAATAGTTTACCTTTTTACCTGTCCATTCCTACTATGGAATTATACCATCCAAAGAGCTTGAAGGTCCTCTATTTATTAAGTAAACAACAATATCTATAACATCTGCCCAGAACTGTAAAGGAAAACCAACATGCAATCTCACACTCCTTGCACGCTCCATGATTGTCTTATTCATCGTTTCTGACACACCATTTTCTTGTGGTGTTCCTGGAACTATCTTCTCTCTATAAATCCCATGGTATGAACATTAATCATCAAACTTGTTGTTTTAATGTTCACCTCCATTGTCTGATATGAGAAACTTCAACCTTTTTCCTGTCTCATTCTCAACCAAAGATTTCCATTTCTTAAAAGTATCAAAAACATCATATTTTTGTCGAATGCAATGAACTTGAGTTTTTCTAGTTGCATCATCAATAAAAGTAACATAATAATGAGAGCCACCAAGATATGATACATGATCTGGTCCCCATACATCGGTATGCACAAGCTCTAACCTTTCACTCTTCTTTTCTTTTCTAACTCTGGGAAATCTGACTCTCTTATGTTTTCCATAAACAAAATGCTCACAGAAATCCAAATCAAATTGTCTAAGATCTGGAAACAAATTTATTTTGTGAAGTATATGCATCCCCTTCTCACTCATGTGTCCAATCCTATGATGCCACAGTGATATATCCACTCTTGTATAAGCTAAAGAGATAGAAGATTCAGTATTACCAGTACATAAATACATTGTACCTACCTTCTCTCCTTTTTCTATAACCAATGATCCTTTGGTGACCTTCTACACCTTATCTGTAAATATGGATATACAACCTTCACTTTGTATTGTTCCTAGTGCCTTTCTATAAAGAACCTCCCATTCTTTGTCCTTCATGGTTGTCATCTTCTTTTATATTCCACCTAATGGTAGGAATAGATCCTTCTAATATAAATAATATTCCATCTTCATCTTCAATAACTGGTAGTTTTGGCCGTTAAATTTCTCGACCCTATAATTTTCATCTTCCTCCATTTCTCCCACTCAAACCAAGAACCCTCTTTTCCTGCAAGTTACCTTTCGCTCGAATACCAGTTGTTAGAAAAACATGATCGCAGAGCAATAAAATAAAACAAATGTGGAAAAAAAACACAGAAGATACACAATACAATAGAGACACAAATGTACGTGGTTCACCCAGTGTGGGCTACGTCCACTAGAGAAATTGTCAAGTCCTTCCTTTATTATTATCCATCAAATGAAGGGATAGAACCTACAACAAACCCGTTATAACTTTCTCTCACAGTCTCCTATCTCAGAATACAATATTTGCAATGATACATAGCCTCAATACATTTCCCTCATAAAAAGAGGGTTTCCTTATAGGGCAAGAAACCCTAACATAAATTCTACCGTCAGATATGTGACCTTATAATGAACGGTCCAGATTTACTATGAAATTACAATATACATTTACAAGGAAATTTTTCCTTCAGGGGCTTCGTCCCTGAACCCCCGCTTCTCCCCAGACCCCGCAGAGGGGGTAACCCCTCTCTGCACTCCCCCGTGTGGAGGAGTGTACATTATTTTAGGGTGTAAAGTCTTCATGGGGTATAAACATGGTTGGAAACAAAGACATTTGAATCAGGAAGATAATCAGGCTCCACAAACAACATAGAGAAGTCTTCCAAAGAGTGGGTTGTCTTAATTTCTGTCAGAAAATGAAGAGGGGGCACCTCGAGGTAGCCAGGGATTTTTCCCTGAACTTTGATGGGACCAAGACCAAGGTTAGGGTATTAGAATTTGAGGTATTTGAAATGACCATAGAAGTGGCTACTGAAATACCTAATATTGGGGAGAGATGGTTTAAATAAATGAACCTAAATGCATCCTTCTCCAAATAATTCATCAAACCAGAATATCAAGGAGACTACTTATCAAAAGGAGTGCCTAGGAACCATATGATTGAGGGTTTTGATAAGATGTTGAGGGTGATACAAAGATACTTTACATGTGAAGGGAGATTCAACATGATTTATGAGTATCACATAAGACAATTGTTGCACTTCACAAAAAAGGATTTTATGAATATCACTTTTTATTTGTTTAGGAGTATTGGAAAAATGGTCGACATAGTACGGGCTAAACAAACAGCTTAAAGAGGCAAGGACTGGAATTTCCCAACTAAAAGGGGAGGGGTTGGTTGAAAAGAATAAGTTAAATTATCTTATGGATATGTATCTTGAAAATATTGACAAGGCTTGATTTGTAGAAAAAAGGTTTCTTCCTCTCCAAAGGCAACTCAGAAATGTGTACATACAAAACAGAGCATGTCATGCTCAGATCAGAAAACTAAAAATGGAGTTGCAACCTTTTAAGGAAGAGATAGCCAAGAGGAATTTGGATGTGTTGGCCCATGTTTCCACAAGAAGGATTTATAGACTCGGAAAATAAAAAGATGAAATGCCTTAAAACAGTTTTAGTTTTGGATAGTGCATGTTTTTGAAATTTTGAGATTTTGGTGGATAATGATGCCTATGAACTAAAAGTTTTCACTCATATACCAGATCATGAGTTTTTACACCATATCTAGCTCTGAAGATGGTTTTGGGGTTGTTTTGGTTCTCTACTATATATGTTAAGTAGTGTTGACAGACGAAATTGACCGTCCGTCAACTAGAAGAGCGAGTCCAGTCCAGGGTTGTCTAAATAACCCAAGTCATTTGGTGTAACTCGTTCTGATGGGTTTAATGGCTCCATTAGCCAATCTAAGAATCTTAAAAGAAACGAATAAAAGGGAGAAATAACTAACTAATTACTAAACACACCATATATATGTACATATATTCAAATGTAACTATAGTAGTTTTATTTAAGCAGAAGATATACAAGTCTCATTTATTTACATGATTTACAAGCTGCAAGTTTTAATCGAAACTTATGAAAATCGATGTGAAAAATGATTGCTTCTAAGAAGCAGATAAAGAAAGTACATTAAAATATTTATTGTTTTTCTTTTACAAATTTAAAAAATCTTGCAAAAACAGTAATGAAACATGAACATGTGGATAGTCAAAGTTGAACCATACATTGTAGTTTCAATGATATGCAAATGACAAAAAAATACAAAGAAGCTATAATGTCAATGAATTAGTGAGGTGTATCCAAGCATCTGCATGAGTGTTGAACATCCAACTGCCATGTCCAAGAGAGAAATTTGCAATGAATCTTATGACTATTCTAAATTAATTTAGAACATGTATTGGCAGCTTAGGTTTTAATGACAAAAAAGGAAACACAAACATAAACCTATGATCTCATAATTATACATGATTACAACAAGATAAATCTAGAAGCAATCTATGCATTTTATCGTTCAATTTAAAATTCAAAGATAAATCTCATTATTTAAATCGAAGATATGATCACAACATTTGTATTTTGATGAAGCAAATGATAGATGAGATTTATAATATAAACCTCCTACACATCACAGATCATGTAATCTAAAGATATCAGACCTGCACATGTAACAGGATTAAAAAAAACATAAATAACAACTTTATAAACAAAAGGATAAATCCAAAATGGATATATGTTGTTCTATTAAGTTTTTGGAATCACTTGTCCATTCTATAGTCCTGGAAGAAACTTTTTGGATAATAGACTTTAAAGATTGGAAAAATTAATGCATAAATGATAATAATTAACCATGTATTGATAAAAAAGACTAAAGCTATTTAAATCAATATATAATCAATTATTCAAAGAATATGAATATATTATAATGAAAATAAAACCATTTTACTTACAGGACAAAAGCCATTAAACAACCTGGAATTCCATATTCTTCTTTGAAAATATTTGTTCGTTCTCCCAAAGATTTCAGTCATCCATTACTCCATTTGAAAAGAAATAAAAAGTTCACAAAAACAATAATATACAAAAGAGAAAGGATTAAAATCTCTTATCTAATTCTTCGATCCCTGGCTCTGATCTTTCTCATATATTTGTAAAATGAATGAACAATCTAGGCGTCACTATTAATTTCCGCCACCTGAAATTTGCCTCTAAAAGAGACCCAAATATCTCTCAAATCGTACATTTGTTTGGGAAAATATCTAAGAGGAAGGTAAATGGGTCCATTTTGGTTCTGGGTTTTCAAATGTTTCTTCTAATTCCTCACGGTTTGGCTGCAATTAGTTCTGCAAAATCACATCTCTGATCTTGACGCCTTTCCAAATTTTATCTGTTGTTGCTCATAAAATTATTTGTAGCAATCCAAAATTATTTTTGGATCAACCATATTGAACGTATTTGGATAATAAAATCAAACCATGATCAGATCCGTATCAAATATTTGATAATAGAAACCTGTGAAACAAAAAGAAACCTAAATTAATAACCTAAACATTGTGAATAAAACAAAATCTAGAAAAATAAAAAATGAATTTAAACTAACTATAACTTATAAACAAACATTATTTATAATTTGTTTTCAAATATGATCTAGAAGCTTTAAGTTAATGAACAAAAAATATTAATTTTAGTTTTTTACAAAATCAAACAAATGATAGATAATTATTTAATTATTATTATTTTGAAATAAGATGCAAAGTGAAAAAAGAATTTAATTAATTAATATCACCAAATGATTTCATGAAAATGAGAAACCAACCAAGATATTATTTGATGAATTATTGAACACATTATTCAAAATAGTCAAACTTGCTAATGAGCAAAAGAATGAATACAAAATCATAATTTAAACGAAAGTAAGCATTTGATCAAAATTAACGTTTTTGTTTAAATTGCGATTTTTATGCTCGTTTCTAACTTTTGACATATACTGTTGTAATAAATGTCTCATACTAAAGTGAATGTATTAATTTTGTCTCAAAGCAAGCCAAGGAATGGAACTATTTGAAAAGGTTGATTCTGTAGCTCATTATAATTATCAACATTCTAATAGGGGCCCTTTAAATTTTGTAAAAATATAGGGGGAGTTGTTGAGGCCCAACAAGTAGCTACAGGAATGTTAGCAACGCATGGCGCTATGAACTAGCTTATACAATCAGGTGTTGCAAACTTCGCTACGAACTAGCTGATATTGTTGGCGCTATAGAACTTGTTGTGAACTCATATTCTCGAGGTTTCAAAAGGATTAGTGGTTTCTAGATGGCTATAGGAGTAAGTGGCAGCTGCTTGGAGGTTAGTTGAAAGATGGAGGGACATATAACAATAAGAATATGCACTCAAGGGACACTTCATCATGCATATTAAATATGTTAGAATAGTGGCCAGAATTAGCCTAGTTTTTAGAAGTTTGTTATTTTTGATTGAACAATTGTTGTTACTCCAACTTCAGATGTGGGAATCATATGCTAGTGGGTGGGATTCGAATTGTACTATTGTTATTCACAACCTAGTATATAAGATAGGAATTAGAAGTCATTGAGGGGCTCGAATGGTTTATATGAGACTATTTTTTTAATGTTGGTAATGTAACAGAGCCGTCCCTAGATTTTTATGTATCAAACTTGAGAATTTTGGTTAATACAAGTCATCTTTCTTCCTGTCGTCTTACTTTTGTCTTACTCTGACTTTATTGTCATTTGAATGATTCAACAGATATATTATATATGTATTACAATGGAGGTTTGATTGTGATGTTTTTATAATTTTTACCAGAGTTTAGCTTTGATTAAAGAAGTTCTTGTATCAAAAGATTTTCTTCATTGGTCTGCTAGTACTGTCTGATGCTAATAGTAGACTTATTTCATCTTCCTTATTACAATATTCTATCTATTCACCTTACTCCTTTAAAAGTATGATCTAATTTATCCAAGACCTCATTTGTTGATGCATTTTATCTAGAATTTGTTGTGATTTACATTTGTTATGCTGAGTTTGGTTCCATTTGACACCTTATTTTAAAATTCACCTTACAAACCTATTGATGGGTGTTGAACTTGCACTTTAGCAGTCAAAGTGTGACTTTCAATGCTAAAAAACTATATTAGTGTTATTTTACTTATAAACCATTAGCACAATAAATGCATATCAAATATCACTGAAAGAATAACATCCACAACATACACAAGATTTACCCTGGGAAAACCCTCTAGGGGAAAAACCCGAAAAAACTTTCTCAATATAGATTCACCAAAAAAGAACAATTCCTCTCTCCAAGAGAGAATTGACAAAGCAGAATATCCTCCTTAAACCCTTGACTAGGGAAGATTATCGAACCACTTAACCATAAGATAAACCAAGAACTTCCACAACGTCACCTCCTAGTTGCAGTCCCATCTCCCTCTGAGACTTGTGCACTTCCTCTTCTTAGTTGCAGAGCTAGTGTGTGTACAAATGACACGTTGGCCTCCTTTATAAATAATGTTCTGGCCATCCTAAAATTAGGTCTGGGCTGACCTGTTACTTAACCCTTTTATTTTCTATTTTACATGTCAAGGCACAATAGGGCCGACTTTTACAAAGGCATAATAGGGCCTTATTAAAAAAATATAGTATAACAATATTCTTTAGGTTTTTTCACTCCCTCTTAGAAAGGAAGGTATCCTTCTTGTCACGGTCATCATCACTACTTTTGCGCTTCTCAATACTTGGTCATTATCTTGTTGTCAATCACAGATATATATATCATAAGAAGTTATGCACTTTCACCAACCTTTCATACTGAAGTAACATACTAGCCTATATTGGAGTACCAACCTACATTGGGGTATCATACAATACTACAATGGAGTTACCAACCTGCGTTGGGGTAGCGTACTATCCTGTGTTAGAGTTATCAACCTGTGTTGGGGTAGTGTACCATCCTTTTTTGGAGTTACCAACCTGCGTTGGGGTAGCATACCATCCTACGTTGGAGTTACCAACCTGTGTTGGGGTAGTGTACTAGCCTACATTGGAGTTACCAACCTGTGTTCGGATAGTGTACCATCCTATGTTGGAGTTGCCAACCTATGTTGGGGTAGCATACCATCCTGTGTTGGAGTTACCAACCTACACTGAGGTAGCGTACTAGCCTGTGTTGGAGTTACCAACCTGCACTAGGGTAGTCTACCGACTTGCATTGGAGTTACCAACCTATGTTGGGGTAGCTTCCTCTAATGGGGATCTCATCACTTCCCTCTACTGGGGACCACATCACTTCCCTCTTCTAGGGAACACATCATTTCCCGCTACTGGGGAACACATCACTCCCTCTCATGCGGGAAAATCCTTCTAGACCACACCAAGCTCATCTATGAATTATTTGAACTTCTCTCTTAATAGAGGCTTAGTCAACATGTGTTCTACCTTATCGTCGATAGGAAAATACTGGAGCTTTACTTATCCCTTATGTATCATCTCTTAGATATGATGATACTTGATCTCAATATACTTGGACTTGTCATGACACACTGGGTTCACTGAAAAATTTATGCAACTCTCGTTTTCATAAAAGATATAGGTTTCATCCAACTTGAGATCAAACAATTTTGCAATCAACTTCCGAAGCCACATTGCTTCACCACAAGTTGAGCATACTACCACATACTCTTCCTCTGCATAAATGAGTATCATACAATTTTTCTTCTCACTTAACCATTATATCACAACTGATCCCATACTAAAGCAACATTCAGATTTACTTTTCCAGTCGGTGACACTGCCTACCCAATCGGAATCTATGTAGCCTTTCAATCTTATCTCATAATCCGAGATATATCTGAGTCCATAATAGATTGTACCCTTTAGGTACCTAATCACATGTTTTTCCATAATTAGGTGAACATGTCTAGTCTCAATCATGTACTGACTCAATGTGTTCACCTCAAAACATATATATGTATTCATGTTCATCAAATATATAAACAAGCCAAATTTTTCACATCTCATTGTACCAAACTGGTACACTTGCTCAGTTATAACTCAATCTACACAAGCATGTGCTATCTCTATGTGATTTCTGCAAATAACTATTTGTCTCATTGCGTGAGAGTATGTCTTATACTCTCTCTGTAACTTTTATTCTGGGATTGGGACTCTGCACCTGTAGCTGCTCTGAAGATGAGAATGACTGCTCCATTCTCATTGTAGTTGTTGAACTCTGATAGTAGCTCCTCTACTCTATCACAGAAACAACTCCATATGAAACTGAGAGTGGCTTAATAACTGACACTGAGGGTAGTTTATCCTCTTTCTCTGTAGGTAACTCAATCTTATATTGTAGTCATGTCTCCATGGCTTGACTCATGTACTGCACCAACTAACACTGGAGATAAATAAATCTAAAATACATGGATTTGCATACCTGCTCCCTCTTAATCTCATACTTTGTGGGCTTCATTTAATGAATCATGTTTTCTCTATATATACTTCTTTTGATTACTGGAGAAAATGTCTCATCATAGTCTTCTCCCTCTTGCTGGGAGATTCATATGGACACAAATCAGGCTTTGTACATCTCCATGAATGTTCCTAGGGAGGTTTCTCCTCCTTACTGTATTGTGAGGGTTGACTCCCTCTGAGCTCTAGCTCCTTATGAGCCGGTACTTGGTGGGGCCTCTTACCTCACCACTGGTGGAGCCACCTTCTCCTCATGATATGGATCATCAATTCTATATCGATTTGTATCCTATAAAGTGTCACAAGACCATACTTGTCTCTTTCTAGTTACTAAAATGATTCAAGGTAAGCCCTTCTGGCTATACTAACTCTTCATGATGATATAAAGAGTGATAACCTCTACTAGAGGGTATTTTTTTATGATCTTAGGAGCCTTATTCTCCTCATGATATGTCTTCATACGAGATGTTAAGTATCTAGAAAATGTAGCTTCTTCTTCTTCTTCTTCTTCGGTGCATGGATGCATATGGTCATGTATACAACTTGGATAGTGTGTTCCATTTCTCATCTAATATGTTGCATCCTGCAACCGTCACTATATCTCCCTCAGGGTTATCACATGTGACCTTCCCAGAACAAGAACAAGGGAGAAACGGTAGACAAGAATAATACTCTTTATAATAATAATAAAAACAATAGAGAGAACAATCGTCACAGTGGCTCCTTCAAAGCTATCACTTGTGACCTACCTGAAACAAGGGTCAAAATTAAGAAACACAATAATAATAAATGAGAGAAACATTATTCTAGTGTTGTGATCGGTCATTCCTCCATAGTAAACTGGAAACAAAACAAGAAGTTTCTCCTATAGGAGATGTTAGTTATATCTAGTAAATGATTACAATAAGCATTTATCTCAATAGTGCACACAATAAACTTTTTAAGGATTGTTATCAAAATTATATTGTTTACTTGTAATGTGGCATTTATCAAACTTGATATGTGAAAATTTGAATCTTATCAACTTAATCAATCAAACCTAGAACCTAGAGTCTTGTCCTCCAAAATGAGTGTTGTTGCTTTTATTCTGAGTCTCCTTCACTCAAGATGACAAGTATTCTCTTCAACATGTCCTATGTTCTAAGATAATATGCTTTCTTGACAAAAATCTGAGTTAGAGAATAAACTCTATAATCTCAACCTTAATCAATCTAATACTTTGACTTTGATTTCAAAAAATGGTTAGTATAATAGTCAAAACTTCAACAGATCAAAATACAACCTAGATGTTCATAAAATTGCAATAATTCCATAACAAATAGAAGCATATCAAAATAATCAAACCTAGGGTGCATTGTTCTTCTGAATGTGTTGGATTTGAGATCCTTCTAGATCTACGATTGTTGTTTGGAAAAAATATCCCTTCTCTTGAAAATACCCTTAAGATAATGATACAGTTTAAATATATGTAAGTACATACCTCTGACAGTATTGGAAGGTAGTGCCACCATCTTCCAGTAGCGACAAGCAATAACGAACCTTTAAAACTTCAAAGGTGTTTCAACTTGTAATTTAAAGGTAGATGGAGATTTTCTAGGGTAAGGCGCAGTGGGACAATAAAAAATGAGTCCTGACACTTCACACAAACTTTCACTGCAACTGGTGTTGGTACTGCAACTGGTGCTGGTACTGCAACTGCAACTGGTGTTGGTACTGCAACTGCAACTAGTACTTCAATTGCAACTGCAAACTTAGGGTTTTATGAGGAAACCATAATTCCTCAAACTTTAAATTTTGGAATTTTGATCGAGGGACTAGGTTCGCCTTCCTAGGACTAGCTCCTAGATGGTATTACTTTTCCCACTGTCCTCCAATAAGGTGGATGATGTCACTTTTTAGGTTTTATACAAAAACCCTAATTTCTAAAATTTGTCCAAAACTGAAAAATGTTCTTGGGAAAAAGTGCACTCGGGTTAGGAGAGTCTTCCCATGCCCTTATCTTCTTCAGCAAGTTATTATGTGCTATGAAAAAGTCCTTCCTTAAGGCCCGCTTTGAAACCATGTTGATTTTTCTACTTAAGCAGTTAACTATATTATTTTTCTTTTACTTATAAACCATTAGCACAGTAACTGCATATAAAATATCACTAAAATAATAAAATCCACAACATACACAAGATTTACCCTTGGAAAACCCTCTAGGTGAAAATCCCAGCAAACTTCCTCAATATAGATTCACCAACCAAGAAAAATCCCTCTCTCCAAGAGAGAACTAACAAAGAATAATGTCTTCCTCAAACCCTTGACTAGGGAAGAGTAGTGCACCACTTAACCAAGAGATACCCAAGAGATAAACCAAGAACTTCCACAACGTCACCTCCTAGTTGCAGTAGCATCTTCCTCTGAGACTTGTGCACTTCCTCCTCTTAGTTGCAGAGCTAGAGTGTGTGTACAAATGAGGCATTGGCCTCCTTTATAAATAGTGGTCTGGCCAGCCTAAAATTAGGTCTGGGCCAACCTGTTACTTAACCCTTTTATTTTATTTTTTACATGTCAAGGCACAATAGGGACGACTTTTACAAAGGCACAATAAGGCCTAATTAACAAATATAATATAATAATATTCTTTAGGGTTTGTCTTGGTCAAATACAATAAGGATATCTTCTGAATCTAGTCAATCTTCAACACTTTTTCCTTTTATTTGAGCTTGAGTGGAGCGATTTTAATGGGAAAATCCTTTCCCATTCAAATCATTGCCAACCTTGGTACTTTCATGTTCCTTGTATTTGAGATTGATTATTCAATGCTTAGAATAGGTATCTTATTTCCATTGTTAATGTGCAAAGAAAATGAAATTGAGTGGGACAAAAAAATACCTAGATAATTGACATCCTCATGCTTGCAAATATACTAAAGAAAAGTGTTTTTTTTATGGGAATTTCATGCTCAAAATTGGTTTTCTCAATTTATTTGTGTTGGGAAAAATGTTTTGAAGGGGTGATTTACTTCGAGTCTTAGAACTTTATTTTTCCTTGTATTTGATCTTGAGTGGAGTGATTTGATTAAGAAAATCCTTTCCCATTTGAATCATTGTTGACCTTGGCACACGTTTATTTTTCCTTGTGTTTGAGCTTAAGTGTTCAATTCCCATAATGGGTGTATTGTTTCCATTGTTATTTTGCAAAGAAAATTGAATTGAGTGGGATAAATCAATTCTTAGATAATTAACATCATCATGTGTTCATATATGCTTAAACAAAGTGTTTTTTCATGGGAATTTCATGCTCAAAATTGGTTTTCTCTATTTACTTGATTTGTGTTGGGAATTTTGTTTTGAAGGGGTGAATCATTGTTGGCCTTGACACTTTATTTTTCCTTGTATTTGATATTGAGCGGATTGATTTGAATGAGATTTACTTTCCCATAGGTGGAAAACCCTTCTAATAATATCTTTTATGTTTGGACAAAACATTTTGAGAAGGAAAGTCATTGGTAGGACTTGGCATCCTTTTTCTTTGAGTTATGTAGGAGAAAATCAATTTATATGAACTTGTTATGTATAGATTTGGCATCTCATAGGATATTCATATGTGAATGGGAAAATCAATTTGCAAGGGCACATTTTTAAATGTGCGATTTTTAAATTGTGACTATAATCACTTCCAAATCTATATAAAACAAAATCCACTATAAAATATAAAATTAAATAACATGTATTTTATTTAATTGATATTCATACAATGAAATTCAACATTGTAGCTAACAAATCCCTTTATGAAAATCCAAAGATAAAATAAAACATATAGCTACAAAAATAATAGTGAAAAGAATATCACTACAAGAAATATCTCAAAAATGACAATTTACTCTCTCTCTCTCTCTCT
>ML795665.1:144479-161817 GCA_009831015.1 Picea engelmannii | reverse complement strand
CACATTTTTGTACTCACTCATTCTTTGAGGACACTTACGAGCAAGTAATCCAGTTATGGTACATTATGATTTATGTTTTGATTACGAGTTATGTTATGTTGAGTATTGAGATATATATGTTATTTTATAGATGTATATATTGACGGGTATTATGATGAGTTTCATGAGTGTGAAAGAAAAGTGACACATTGAGGATGTCGATGGGTCAACAGACTTCCTTGGACTCTAGATTGAGTCAAGGAGTGGACTTGTATTTTGGTTTGAGTATTTTATTTATACACATGAGTTATATGATGATTTCATTATGGATGTTATGTATATGGATTATTGACATTGTTCTTTTCAGTGTATGTAGGCATGGTGACGCTTGTTAATCCAACTCACATATGGAGTAAAGGGGTCATACATAGAAACCAAATAGATGAAAGAGAGGTGTGGCAGCATCCCTGTCACATCCTACTAGCACTCTCGTCGTGACCTGAACTGAAGGTTAATGAATACCTTGTTCAGAGAGTTCCATGATTTCATGATGGAAGAATGAAGCAATCGTTCATGAGGAATTCTAAAGGGCGTGCAATAAGGAAGAATCCTTAATCCTTACAAAATCCCTTAGTCTCTCACAAGGTCGACCAGTGGAGTGTTGACTCCAAGTGTCCGACAAACTTCCAAACTATTCAATGGTGAGTGGCACCCTTGGAGCACCGAAGTGCATCTTGAAGGGCATGTCACCTAAACAAAATTGTGAGTTAATAAAAATATAGAATATTTAGAAAAATAAAATAAAATACTTAGACTTTGTTAGAAAAGAGCATTCAATTAATTAGTAAATCAAACTAGAAAAACTAAATAGAGTCTAAGTCAAAGATGTTGGACTAAATAAAATATTAAATGGGAATAAAGCGAGTTAGACGAGTGAATTAAGTAAAATACGAAATAAGAATAAAGATTGGGTATGTGCACATGTATTCATGAAATTAATAAAAAGGATTTTCAATTTAAAGAAAATAAAATCATGAGAGAATAGATGGTCAACCTAGAGTTAGTATCATAAGTCAATCAACCATTAAATCCTAACTAAAATAAGAAGTCTCTTAATCAAACTCAACCTAAAGTTAGTTAGGGGACAAAAAATAAATGAGGGATTGTGGAACTAAGGGACAACTAAAAGGAAAAATAGGAACAAATTGGGGAATGTGAGGGAAAATGTCTAAATAATTAAATTAAAAAGAGAATTAACATGTGCAACTTGGGAAAAGTGTAACATGTGTAGTGGGTGAATAATCCTTTATTAAATTATTAAAAATTGATTATTTTTTCATGAGAGGACAAGTGTCATTGCAAAAAATTTTATAAAAGAAAGGGTAAGGAAGAGAGAGGTACCCTATTGTTGGATGAATGTTATGCTACTGAAATTTTGACTAACTAGTTTAATTGTGGAGAGTTGGGTTGCAAACTTGTGCAAGAGGTGGAATCCTCTCCTTGCAAGGTCAAGTTTGTGCTATTGGGTTTGGTTTTTGTGTGTGGCAGCTTTGCAGTTTGGGGGGCTAAGGGGGAAGAAGATTACCCCCAATGTAACACCCCTCTCTTACACCACACAATAAAATCAACTGAATGTAATAGATTTTTTTTTTTTTTAAGTTAAGAAACTACTTAGTCCAACCATTAGCTAAGTAAGGATAACAACAATAACAATAAATTTCAATCTTTCTCTGATAATATATATAAAAACCAACATATACAATTAGAATTACAAGAGTGTCACTTAAATAACGTTAGTCAAAGTGACCTTAGATGTGTGTGTGTGTGTGTTTAACATTTCTAAAGCTATGCCAACCATTTAATAACTTGTCAATGTAGGTAATCTTATTTAAACATAAATTCAGATTTACATAACAAATAATTGAATGAGGAAAACACCCAAAATACACAACAATTGATCTATTATAGCTTAACCACATGAGGAGTATTGTCATTCACTTCATCTTACCATTCCACACTTATTGATTATGAATGATATAAATCTTCATACTAAACTAATCAAATGACAACTTAAACATTTACCACTATTCTATAATTAAGAATTAATTTATATAATATATCAAAAACTGATGGGTTTTTAATTCTTACATCCTTATTTTATCACTTTCCTTACATCTTGTTTTTATCACTTTCCTTACAAGAATTAAATGTAATGCCTTACACGCAAGATTTTAGAGTCTAAATTTTAATTCTCATTACTTAAAATTTACAACTAGATTATACACATAAAAATAATGTCAGTCAATATGGATTGCCATTTCCCCATTAAGTCCGTACTCCAATTACTCATAGAATCATAATATAAAATTTAGATATGCTCAAATATTTACAATTAAAAATTATGTCAACCCTTAATCGTAAAAGATAACGGGAGTAATTCATCCAGACTTACCATGTTATTTTTTTTTTTTAAGAGACAACGATATTCGAGGAAATAATAATAATAATAATAATAATAAATTTTTAAGGTCACGGTCAAGCCACACCAAATTGGTGTATGAGACCCTCTTGTTTGTGGAACAAGAGATCCCTTAAATATTTACAATTAAAAATCATGTCAACCCTTAATCGTAAAAGTTAATGGGAGTAATTCATCAAGACTTACCATGTTAGTTATCATTTCCTATGAGACAACGATATCCAAGAAAACTATAATTTCCATACAATAATAATAATAATAATAATCTATTTTTAAGGTCGTTGCCAAGCCACACCAAATTGGTGTATGAGACCCCCTTGTTTGTGGGACAAGGGACCCCCCTCCGTCTAGCGATTTGACTGATAAAGTCTACGAAGATATACATACCCTACCCCTCTCTGGATTTGAACTTGTGATAAGAGGAAACACATGTTCTTAACCATTAAGCCCACTCAGACTGCATAATTACTCTATGATTTACATAGATGTATTGTATTCATTATTAAGTATTGGGTGATATTAGAATAAATTGTTTTGAAAAGATCCGACGCCTTAAAAGAAACTCAATTTCCTATTATTTTATTTATAACTACCAAGTCGTTTGCTTGAGAGAATTTGATTGCATGCAAATTCTAATTATTTGTATGAATTTATTTTATATCAGACAGAAAATAATTTAGATTCTCAATAATCATGAATTGACTACTCATTACATAAATATTTTCAGGCTTAGCTATGTATTATATAACAGGTGGACTAATAAGAAAAGAAGAGCATTCAACGATATAATTTAACTTAGAATCTAGAAAATTTTAATTGGAAGATTTATTGATGGACTAATCCTTCAATCAAGGTCATGACTTTATGTATTAACCTAGACATTTTTCTCTAGACACAAACGATCGAGTTGATACTCAAGAACCACTATTTTCTAAATATGTTATGATGATGATTATACATGGCCTTTATAATCATTACAAACAAGTGTTAGGGATTACGCACGGGTAAACTATGTCACCTGGAATAGGTCAACTTAGAGGGTAAACCACTCTAGGTGTCACGATTTTTGAGAGGTTCGAGATATACTTAGGATAAGGATTTCAAAGAAAACTTACGGATATCTACCCGACAGAAAGAGGAGTGCTCGACTACACTGAATCTCAACTATCATTCCCTCCTATTAAGAATACTTTTTCTCGGTGATAACTATCATCCTCAACTATTGTTTACCAAATAAAACTGTAAGATAAAAATGCTAGTATAGACTCGATCGAAGGGTCTTTTAGAGCACATGTTTCATAGTATTTTTCCTCTAATAACCTTATCTTTTTTTCCTCTAAAAAACAATAGAGAAAATGTCAAGGATGTATAGGGTTTTCATTTATGACCCTTATAGGGTCTCATACATAATCCATACTTAAATTAAGTTATGATTATATGTATACACATATTGGATACGGCCCCGATCATACCAACCAATACACATCTATTTAAAAGAAAAATACCTCAAATTTTTCATTCAATATCCCATGCATATATCAACAGTGATAAGAAAAAATAAACATGAAAAGAATCGCTACACATAGGCATACAAAACTTGTCTCTATAAGATTTCTCAACACAGTTGATGAAAATCGAATTCGAACCAATGCTTCTATAAACAATGTCATTGTAACTAGTGCATACTATCTCGACTTCCATCCCTTAGTTTTTAATACATACATCTATGATTTAATCAAAGGCCTTCCAATTCGTAAATTCACAATTGAATAACATAAATATAAAATCGATTAGAACAGAACATGTACATGTTTGATTGCAAAATTAGGATTAGTAATCGTCATATGATTAATTTAAATTCTAGTACAAGATTTATATTCTTTACAATAAAAAGTGAAATATTGTGACCAGAAAATGTCGGTAGATGAAGAGCATCCTCAACCAAGAAACTTGCACCCGTGCTTCTTACTCCAACTTGTCAATCCAAGAACTTCACGGGTACCTCCCAGCCAATGCTAGGGGTACTCTTCTTGCCCCTTAGCCCCCCGAGCCGTAAAAGGGCCACATACATAAACCAACAAATAATAGCTCCAAGGCTTGCCTCGCAAGGTAGAGATTCCACTCTTTCCACAAGCTTGGTATCCCAACTCTCACAAGTAAAACTTAGTCAAAAAAAAATTGGTAGCATAACCTTACCAAGAATAAGTCATATTCATTTTGATTATGATTATGAGATTTTGTGGATCTGATGATATGCTATTTTTTCTATATTTTCATCGATAGGTGTTATTAACTGGGTTCTCCTGAGTGTACAGGACTCTGGATATTAGAGGATGTCAATGGCAACGATGGATCTCCTTGGACTCCAGATCAAGTCAGGGAGTGGACTCTTATGGTTTAATTGTCTTTGATATTATAGATGTGACATATGACTAGATATTATGATGTTGATTGTTATAGCTAACATGTTTCATTGATGGATGCATGTTGATGATAGCTTGCCAACCAAACTCACATTTGGAGTAAAGGGGTCACACACGAAAACCATAGACATTGAGGGAGAGGTGTGGCAGCAGCCCTGCCACAGCCTACTAGCACTCTCATCGTGGCTTGAACTATAGGTTAACGATTACCTAGTTCGAGAAGACTCACGATGTCGTGAGGGTAGATTGTGGCAATCGCTCATGATGATTCTAAAGGGCGCACAATAAGCCTGGGTCCTTATTCCTTAGATTCCCTTAGTCTCCCAAAAGATCATGTGATGAAGTATTGATTCCAGGAGTTTGACATCTACCAAATCCAGTCAAGAGGCGAGTGACACCCTTGGAGCACACAGTGCGTCTTGAAGGGCATGTCGCGCAAAGGAAATAGGAATGCAATCGAGTGGCACCCTTGGACCACGTAGTGCATCTTCAAGGGCACATCACAGTTTTAACTCGGGTAAGTTAATAAACCTAGTACCTAGAAAACTATGCCTCCTTAGGACATGGTCGACCTTAAAATAGATGACAGTATGAGTAAAGTTTAATAACTAATTATTCCCTTAAAAAACTGTCGTCGAGCCTAGTGAAATTAAAACCTAGGTCTAAGTAGAACATGTGAACAAAGAAAAAAACTAAATAGACATGTAACAAAAAGAGGGTAAAGAAAATTCAAACATTATTTATTAAAGTAAAAAATTTAATGGAGGATTAAATTATTAAAATGGTAAATAGTTGTTTTGTCTAAACTTACTAATTCTGAGCTTAGTTAAAAAATAAAAAGGGGGACCTTAAATAAAAAGTGAAACTTAAAGAAAAAGAAAAACTTAAAGAAAAGGGGAAACTTAAAGAAAAAGGGGGATGTCTAACTTAGTAGGGAATCTAGCCTTTGAAACTTTCTATTTGTGAACTCAACTAGGCTTTAAATAAGGCGTAAGTCATTTAAGAAATGTAAGGGAATAAAGGGGACACCAAGGACCATTTTTAAGAACGTTTTTAGGTGGGTTAGGGAAATAGGAAAAATTAATAAATTAATAAATTGATTTTCTGGCGCAACTAGGGGATTAAGTGACATGTGTACAGGCAAGGTTTGTCC
Organism: Picea engelmannii; assembly: GCA_009831015.1. Lineage (NCBI taxonomy): Eukaryota > Viridiplantae > Streptophyta > Pinopsida > Pinales > Pinaceae > Picea > Picea engelmannii. Next base: position 155,783 of record ML795665.1, on the reverse strand, counting down.
TAATTAAATTTTAATAAAAAAGAATCTAATGAGGGTTTGGGAAACTAATCACTAAGGAAACTCTATAAAAAGGATGGTGGAGGAGGATTATGGATCATGTATGGTTGCGTAAGGTTACGCTACCGGAATTTTATCTTGACTGGATTTTTCTTGTGGGAGTTGGGATACCTAGCTTGGGTAACGAGTGGTAGCTCGACCTTGCGAGACGAGCTGGGAGATAGCATTCTCTGGTATTGTGTGTGTGGCCCCTTTGTGGCTCGGGGAGCTCAGGGGGAAGAAGAGTACCCCTAGCATTGGCTGGGAGATACCGGTGAGGTCTCAGCGGTTGGAAAGCAGGAGATGGACGGAGCGCAAGCGTGGGATAGCGACCTCGGTTTCTTCACCTTCAGATACGGTACACAGGTGTAAATTTCATTGGTAAATTAGTTAAAATTTTCCTGTGTTTAATGGTAATTTAGTTAAAATTTTATGCGCATGAACTTATGCAATTTAGTTTGTATGTGCTAAATTTTGATATGGTTGTGCTAAAATTTTGAGATTACAAATCAACTAAAATTTCATTTTGTGACTGGTCACATTTATATACATATTGGAAGGTTCAATTTCTATGAACCCTTGTTCTCTCGCTTTTATATTACAAAAGCAGAAGTTGGGTTAGCAATAAATGTTGGCAAGTCATCACCCGCCATAATGACAGCTACTTTCTCCTTCTTATCATATGGACAAGATTACATGATATTCTCCAATGTCTTGTTCTTTTCAGCATAACCAACACTTGATTCACTACTCTGAACTAATATGTTATTTTCTTCTGAATTATAACAATAGTTGTCTTTCTGAAGATCAGAGAGGACGTAGAAAAAGATACAAATAATTTTGGGAAAGTAAAAAAAACCATCCAATGCACAAGTGAAAGGGCATATCATATGATGCCACCTGGATAATCGATTTTCCGAGGAGAGAATCTGGGATAAAAGGGGATAATTCAGTTTTCCCACCTTTGATTGATTCATAAGTGACTCAACAAGAGTTGTTAGTTGTAGACTGAACAAGAGAGGACAAGTGGCAGTAGTTAGAGAAAATATTGAAACAACCCAGTGCATGCTATGGTTGAGAGTAAACAATCGAAGGAGAATTTTCATATTTCCAAAGGTGTTGAACAATTATAAATACCCAATTCAGAGAAGGGAAGGGGCCACCCAACATAGCCGACTGATTCGGTCCAGGCACAAAGTTTGGTTCAATAGATTGCACAAAATCTTCTAATTCAATATTTTGATTAAAATAAAACTCATTTTTATAGGGTCCAAGGCATTATGTCGCCTTTTAGGGGGGGAATGAGGAATATCTTCATCAGGGTACTGATTGCAGATTTTCTTTTTACTCAACTAGGACTTTTCATTAAGTTTCCCTAATTTCAACATCTCTTTATTATAAGTATATAAACTACATGGAATTGTACGTTGAACTTGGCCTTGAAACACATGAACCCTGCCCTGGGTGTGAACTTCGACATGAAGAAGCTATCGCAGCATAACCAACAATTGAAACTATTGAACCAGCAGTTGAGACTATTGATTCAGTTGACCAAATTGCATATTTTGTTCCTTAGTAAGCAGCATTTCTTCGATCATTAGGTTTTAATCGTTATAATTTTCCAGTTGGTCCAGTAGTACGAGAAAACCAGAGTGATTAGAACAAACTCTATCAATGAGGTTAAGAAAGCCACTCCAACCAGCAGAAACAGAACTAGAGAGCTCCATATTGAAGTTGTGCTTGTATTATAAGGCGCAGTAATATTTCTCATAGTGTTATATCCGCCAAGCCTAATTCTTTTAAGAGGATTTTGATTGCAGATAATCCATATAGCCTGTGCTGAGTGTAGGCGATACCTACATTTATATCCATATTGGCATGTGACCAATAGTAGCTATAACACTGCGGAACATCAGGAAAACTTTGATGGAATCTAAATATAATATTATATGGGAGGGGCACACAATGTTTTCAACTGATGCGCAACTTTCATTAAAATATTATATCGCATGGGCACACAATATATTCTTGAGATTGTCACTTTGGCTTGAAACAACCAGTAGACCAATCCATTTTCTTGTTAGAGGGATTCAATGATTAAACTACTTTAGAAATTGTTACATCCATTATAGAATGTTTATTTTATGCGATTAGAAATAAACTAATGTGTGATATAGAAGAAAATAGATTTGATCTCCACTTCATAAACATTTTCCTGGAGTGTCCCACAAAGTTATCACATTGCTACATGTTAGATCTATGCTCGACATTAGTGAATTGGGTTCGTCATTTAAAAGAAAACAGAACATCTATGGTACCCATTATCATTCTGATTATAACAATTAGATAATAGTTAATTGTGATTAACAATTGATCACTTAAATTGTTTTTCTTTAGTTTTAAATGTTTCATTTTAATAGGTGACTATAACAGTTAGATAACAGTTAATTGTGATTAACAGTTCATCGCTTAAATTGTTTTTCTTCAGTTTTAAATGTTTCATTTTAATAGGTGACTATAACAGTTAGATAACAGTTAATTGTGATTAACAGTTGATCGCTTTAATTGTTTTTCTTCAGTTTTAATAGTTTCATTTTAAGAGGGATCATAACATTTAGATAACAGTTAAATTATGTTTAATCGTTATGATAGTTTTAATAGTTTGGCATCATCTTTAATAGATCCATGTAATTGTGATTATAATAGTTATATAGCAGTTGAAGTATGAGTAACAGTTTTAATAGTTCAATAGTTTTGTATCAGCTTAATTGTTTCCCTTTTTACAATAGTTAAAATTATTCCATTATGGTTATGGCAATTAGTCCTTCAAATAGTTTAACAAACTGCATTTGCATTAGATTAATGGTTTAATGGTGATCATTGCCTTTATCGTTTATACTAGTTTTAATTTCCTTTACAGCGGGGAACTAATTGAGGACATGTTGAATTCATTAATGTTGTCCATGGAATCACTTATCGGATAAATTGTAATTATTAATTATAAGTTGTTTTATTCTTCGTGAGGTTTAAAAGATAATATTTTGAAAAAGTAGAGAACCTCGCTATATGGCATTTATAATTTATTAAGGGAAAATAGTAATTAATAGATTGTGAGGTAATTCAGTGCCTTATGATGTTTAAGGGTTGTCTTATTCTAAAGGAAGGAAGGAAAGTACTTTCATAAGTTTTCATAGTAGTTGAGGTTGGATGCTTGAGCTTGAATAGTCCTAGGATGGTAAAATGTTATTAAGACACTTCTAGATAGATGCAATTTAACCCTGTTGTGTGTATATTTCATTGTGCCTTGCTTGGCTTGATTGAATAGAGTGCTTTCATTATAGTTTTAATTTGATGTGTGACAGAGCTAGTTGGTTTCAAGCAACTTTGGATTTTGTGTTTGATTGAGGGTTACAGTCTTTTTACGTTGTGTGTGGTTTCCTAGTGTGCTTGTCACAATTTGGTGGTGTGATTCCTTGAATTAGGATCATTGCACACGTTGATCAATAAGCGCAATGATGCATGGCTTGGGTCATGCGCTTCCCATTGAGGGTGTTGTTGTTCATTGTAATTGATGTTTGTACTTGGTTCTATAACGTTTTAATTTGATTGGTTTCTTGCTTGCCGTAAAGGTTCTAGTCACTTGTGTCATTGATGTTGGTTGCATTGGTTGATATTGATGTTGTCAATAAGCTTAGTCATTTTTATTCTTTGCCTAATTGAAGGTCGTATGTTTCTTCCAACTACATGTTGTGCTAGTATGCTAGGTTGTTATGTTTGTAGGTTGCGTGAATTGTGTGTGTTGTGTTCATCGTCATGTTGCAATGTTTGAGTGTATTGTTGTTATTACTTTCTTGCTTTAAAAAAAATGTATTGATTATGCGAGGCTTGTTTTCGTAACGACAGGGTTTTTTACATATGGTATCAAAGCCAGTATGACCCGTGACTTGGGATCACTACAACTTCCATTGATTGAGTACTTGATTATTAAATGTCACTAATTAAATTGATTTGTATTCGTGCAAGTAATCATGGTTAAAGGACATCACAGAGGAAGACGATGGCGTGCTAGGGGAGTAGGTGTGACTCCCCCAGTAGCATCCATGCCCGAGGGGTCTAATCCCCAAGGAGACGAATAGGTTGTCGAGAAGGAACAAATATTTGTGGGTGATGTGGTTGGGATGATGAGGTCCTTTCATAGGATGTCGTAGGCACTAATCATCCATTTGGATAGAGATGAGGCCAGGGCGTCAGCACCTTCTAAGGGTCCATCGTGCACCCCGATCAGCACTGGTAGAATTCACCGCGAACTCGATAAGGTCAAGTTTCCCGAGTTCTTTGGTGCCCCAGACGGTGCAGACGTCGAGGCAAGGTTGGAGAATATGGAAATGTGCTTTGCACTTTGCGATTATACCTCCAACATGAAGGTCCATGTGGCAGTTTTTCAACTGAAGGGGAGCGCTCTTCTATGGCGGAAGAGGCTCATGGAAGTCGAAGATGTGTCATGTGAACTGTTCAAGGAATGGTTCTGGGAGAGGTATTTGTCCAAGGAATTCATTGAGATCCATCTCAATGAGTTCAATGCCTTATGACAGGGAGGTCATATGGTGCCTGAGTATGAGGCCCACTTCATGGAGCTGCTTCGGTATGCTCCACACCTGAATACCGAGAAACTTAAGGTCAATAAATTTGTGTTCGGCCTTAATGTCAGGATTCGTGCAAAGGTAAGGATCTTGATGCCTCAAACCTTGCATGATGTTGTCCAGAAGGCCATCATAGTAGAAGAGGATCTTATCAGCAGGGGTCAAAGTAGGACTCTAGCGAGACCAGCAGGACAGGCATCATCTGGTGCACAGCAGCATCAGACACCAGCTAGACAATCACCAGGATATCATGGAATACAGAGAGGATCCACTTTCACTACACCTCGATGATCAATGCCTCAGCAGCGGACTCCTTACAGAGGAACACAACACCAGCACCAGCATCGACCACAGCACCAGCAATTTAGGCATGTTCAGTAGAACAGACCAGGGTTCTAGGTCGGGGGGTCGTCATCTTCTACTTCAGGTACCAAGAGTATTGGACCGAAGAAAGGGTGTTGGACATGTGGATAGCCACATTACCAATGTGAATTCCTGGTTGAGAGGACCAGAGCATCTGGATCAATCGGACCCACTACCGTGGGAGATTTGGGAAAGGCCCATCGGATTCATGCAGTAGTGAATAACTGCCAAGAAGAGCACCAATAGACTTTTCTCGAGACATAAGGTACCATCTCTAACCATACCCTTAGTATTTTGATAGATCCAGGTGCTACAGAGATTTTTATTTTTGGTGTAGCGCTAAAAATAATTAAGGTAAAGGCAGTCGAAGAGGACGAGTTTAGCTTTGTAGAAATAGATTTGGGAGCCAAACAGAAGGTTATAGGTTATAGCCTTAACCTAGGAGAGTTTGTCACAAAGGCCAACCTCTACGTCACGATATTAGGGTCTTAAGACGTCATGATCGGTATGGGATGGTTAGAATCGCATGAGGCGATACTCAACTATAAGACGAAATGATTGACCTTGGTTGATGAGGAGGGATAGAGACATGTTATTGTAGGTCGAAACCAGAGAGTTTCCCTGAGGTTCATCTCTTCCTTACAGCTACAGAAGATAATATGCAAGGGATGTAAGCTATATGCGATCCTTTCATTAAACGAGAAGGACGTAGTGGAAGGTCTAGAAAACCTTCTGGTGGTGCGAGATTTTGTGGATGTCTTCCCCGAGGAGTTACCTAGGATGTCGCTGGAGAGGGAATTGGAATTTACCATCGACCTAAAACCAGGAACTGAACCGATAAAAAGAACGCCTTATCAGATGTCGACCCCAGAGTTACAGTAGTTGAAAATGCAACTGAAGGAGTTGTTGGACCTAGGACTTATACGTCCAAGTGTGTCATCGTGGGGTGCGCTTTTTATTTTCATATGGAAGAAGGATGGGTCGTGGAGACTCTCTAATGACTACCTTCAATTGAACAAGGAAATGATCAAGAATCAGTATCCGTTGCCAAGGATTGATGACGTGTTTGATCAGATGAAAGGCGTGACACTGTTTTCAAATATCAACTTGAGATCAGGGTATCACCAATTATGGATCAAGGAAGATGACATCCCTAAGACTGCCTTTAAGACGAGGTTTGGACATTACAAGTTTATTGTTTTACCGTTTGGACTGACAAACACCCCAGGGGTATTTATGAGTTTGATGAACGGGGTGTTCCACGAATACTTGGACAAGTTCATCCAAGTATTCATTGACAATATTTTGATTTACTCTCAGACGATGGATGAGCATGATGAGCACTTGCGCATGGTACTACAGTGTCTACGAGAGAACAAATTGTTTGGGAAGTTGTCGAAATGCTCGTTTTATCAATCGAAGATTCACTAATTAGGGTATGTCATATCCGGTGAAGGTATCATTGTGGATCCAGCAAAGGTCAAGGATATTATGGAATGGCCTGCCCCAAAGAATTTCCCAGAAGTGCATAGCTTCATGGGTTTAGCGGGATATTATCAAGGGTTTTTAGAAGATATAAAATCCGATCACAGAATTGCAGAAAAAGAACAAGAAGTTTGTTTGGATCAAGAAATGCATGGAAGCATTTCAGAGACTCAAGGACATGTTCACGACAATGCTAATAATAAAGGTCCCTGGCATGGACGAGGAATTCCTGGTATGCACTGATGCATCCAAGGAAGGCTTAGGTGGATTCTTGATGCAAGATAGTCGAGTGATTGCTTACATCTCGAGAATGTTAAGAAGGCATGAGGAGAACTATGCAATGCACGATTTGGAGTTGTTAGCCGTTGTATATGCCTTGAGAGTTTGAAGACACTACCTGATTGGACGGAAATTCGAACTAAAAATGGACCATTGTGGTTTGCAACACATATTTACGCAAAGCAACTTGAACGCGCGACAAAGGCATTGGCTGATCCGTTGAGTCAAAGACCACACATATTTTCAGTGATGCATCTTCAAACGAATCTAAGTGAAAAGATTCTAACTTTACAGTGTGATGATGACTGGTACAAAGAGGTCCATGATTTTATCGGACAAAACACAATGATGGTACCAAAATTTGAGGGATTTACTGTGGACAACGACGGATTATTGAGATTTAATAATCAGATTTACATTTCTCCCAACAACGATTTGAGGAGTTTGATCCTAAACGAGGCTCATAGAGCAATGTACATGGATCATCCTGGAGTCACAAAGATGAGGGAAGACCTTGAACCCTTATTCTTATGGAAAGGAATGAAGGCAAACATAGTCAACTACATGGCAAGATGTCTAGAATGTCAGCAAGTGAAGGCTAAACATAGACATCCGGCAGGATTACTACAGTCACACACTCTTCCGAAATCGAAATGGGAGGTCATTTTGATGGATTTCATTGTTGGATTTTCGTTGATGGCAAGGAGACACGGCTCATTTTTTGTGGTAGTCGACACTCTCACGAAGAGTGTTCATTTTATCCATGTGCGTACGATGTATCAGGAACCTGACATAGCTAGATCTTTCATCAGTGAGATTGTGAGGTTGCATGGTGTGCCTAAGAGGATTATATCCGATCGAGGATCAGTGTTTACAGGATGATTTTGGACTAGTTTTCAAGAGGGCTTGGGAACCCAACTTAACTTTAGTACCTCATATCACCCAGAGACAGATGGGCAGACCGAAAGAACAAAAAAAATCTTAAATGATATGTTTCATATGCACATGATGGACCAACAAAAGCATTGGGAAGAGTTATTGCCACTTGTAGATTTTGCATACAACAACATTTATCAAAGAACCATTAAGATGGCGCCTTTCGAGTTTCTTTACGGGCGACCGTGTCATACTCCTTTAAGTTGGGATCGGCTTGAGGATAGGGTCATGGTGGGACCAGAAGCAATCTAATAAATGGAAGACCAAATGCAAACCATAATACAAAGGATAAATGAAGTGCACGATCGGTAGAAGAGTTATGTCGATGCACATCGTGTCAATCGTAGTTATGAAGTTGGTGATTGAGTCTTCTTGCGAATGAAACCACATAAGAGTTCGATCAAGTTTGGAAAGGGTGATAAAATATCTCCTAGGTTCGTGGGACCCTTCGATATTATGGAAAATAAGGGGCCCGTGGCCTATCAACTAGCCTTGCATGCTTCTTTGAGGTGTATGCACAATGTTTTTCATGTATCTTTTTTGAGACATTATGTTAGTGATCCTACACATGTTATTGACATGAGTTCCTTGCAGGTATCGGACGAGGGTGTGCTCATGGTGGAGTCAATCTGCATCATGGACCATCGCATTCGACAACTACGGTGTCAAACAGTAGATCGGGTCAAGGTCTAGTGGGAAAACTATAGTCGGCACTCGACGACCTAGGAGGATGCATATGATATGTGTAAACAATTTCCATTTTTGTTTGATAGCTAGACATATGATATTGTGATACACTTTATTTCGGCACTTACATACTATGAAACTTCGGGACAAAGTTTAAAACAAGAGGGGTTTTATGTACCATCCCTCTCTTGCGCGCACTGAGAAGACTTATTATTTTAGGACACTTGCATGCAAGTGATCCGATTCTTTATACGATTGGTTGTTTTGATTATGATTATTATATTTTGTGGATCTGATGATATGTTATTTTTTCTATATTTACATCGGTAGGTGCTATTAACTGGGTTCCCCTGAGTGTGCAAGACTCTGGATGTTAGAGTATGTCGATGGAATCAATGGATCTCCTTGGACTCTGGATCGAGTCAGGGAGTGGACTGTTGTGATTTGACTGTCTTTGATATTACAAATGTGACATATGACTATATATTATGATGTTAATTGTTATAGCTGACATGTTTCATTGATGGATGCAGGTTGACGATAGCTTGCCAAGAGGACTCGCATTTGGATTAAAGGGGTCACGCACGACAACCATAGACGTTGAGAGAGAGGTGTGGCAGCAACCCTGCCACAACCTACTAACACTCTCGTCGTGGCTCAAAATGTAGGTTAACAATTACCTAGTTCAAGAAGACCCACGATGTCATGAGGGTAGTCTATTACAGTCACTCACAATGATTCTAAAGGGCCCGCAATAAGGAAGGGTCCTTATTCCATAGAGGTCCTTAGTCTCCCACAACATCACCCAACGGAGTATTGACTCCAGGGGTTTGACATCTACCAAATTTAGTCAAGAGTCGAGTGGCACCCTTGGAGAATGTAGTGTGTATTGAAGGGCACGTCGCGCAAAGAAAACAGTAATGCAAACAAGTTTCACCCTTCGAGCACGTAGTGCGTCTTGAAGGAAACGTCGTGGTTTTAACTCCGGTAAGTTAATAAACCTAGTACCTAGAAGACTATGCCTCCTTAGGACCTATTCGGCCTAAAAACAGATGACAGTATGAGTAAAGTTTAATAACTAATTGTTCCCTTAAAAAAATGTCGTCGGGCCTAATGAAATTAAAACCTAGGTCTAAGTAGAGCATGTGAACAAAGAAAAAAACTAAATAGACATGTAACAAGAAGGGGGTAAAGAAAATTCAAACATTATTTATTAAAGTAAAAATTTTAATGGAGGACTAAATTATTAAAAGGGTAAATATTTGTTTTTGTCTAAACTTGCTAATTATAAACTTAGTTAAAAAAGAAAAAGGGGAAACTTAAAGAAAAAGGGAAACTTAAAGAAAAGGGGAAACTTAAAGAAAAAGGGGAATGTCTAACTTAGTAGGGAATCTAGCCTTTAGAACTTTCTATTTGTGAACTCAACTATGTTTTAAGTAAGGCGTAAGTCATTTAAGAAATGTAAGGGAATAAAGGGGACACTGAGGAGTGTTTTTAGGAACGCTTTTAGGTGGGTGAGGGAAATAGGCAAATTTAATTAATTAATAAATTGATTTTTTGGTGCAACTAGGGGATAAGGTGACATGTGTATAGGGGAAGTTTGTCCTAATTAAATTTTAATAAAAAAGAATCTAATGAGGGTTTGGGAAACTAATCACTAAGGAAACTCTATAAAAAGTATGGCGGAGGAGGAGTATGGATCACGTCTGGTTGCGTAAGGTTACGCTACCAGAATTTTATCTTGACCTTGGGATGTCAACTGGGAGCTATCATTCTTTGGTATTGTGTATGTGGCCCCTTTGTGGCTCGGGGCGCTCAAGGGGAAGACAAGTACCCATAGCATCGGTTGGGAGGTACCGGTGAGGTCTCAACGTTTGGCAAGCAGGAGTTGGACGGAGCACAAGCACGGGACATCGACCTCAGTTTCTTCACCTTCGGATACGGTACGCAGTTGTAAATTTCAATGGTAAATTAGTTAAAATTTTCCTGTGTTTAATGGTAATTCTGTTAAAATTTTATGTGCATGATTTTATGCAATTTAGTTTGTATGTGCTAAATTTGAATATGGCTGTGATAAATTTTTGAGATTACAAATCAACTAAAATTTCATTTTGTGACTGGTCACATTTATATACATACTGGTCAATTGCTATGAACCCTTGTGCTCTCGCTTTCATATTACAGAAGCATAAGTTGGGTTAGCAATAAATGTTGGAAAGTCATCACCCGCCATAATGACAACTGCTTTCTCCTGCTTATCATCTGAACAAGACAACGTGATATTCTCCAATGTCTCATTCTTTTCAGCATAACCAATGCTTGATTCACTTCTCTGAACTGATCTGTTATTTTCTTTTGAATTAGAACAACAATTTTCTTTCAAAAGATCATAAAGGACGTAGAAAAAGCTACAAATAAGTTCAAGAAAGTAAAAAAAAACATCCAATGCACAAGTGAGAGGGCATATCATACGATGCCACCTAGATAACCGATTTTCCCAGGAGACAATACGGGATAAAAGGGGATACTTCAATTTCCCCACCTTTGATTGATCCATAAGCGAATCAACGAGAGTTGTTAGCTATAGATAGAACAAGACAGGACAAGTGGCAGCAATTAGAGCAAATATTGAAATAACACAGTGTGTGCTACGGTTGAGAGTAAACAATCGAAGGACACTTGTCATCCTCGCAAAGGTGTTGGACAAGTATAAATAGCCAATTCAAACAAGGGAAGGGACCACCCAACATAGCCGACTGATTCGGCCCATGCACAAAGTTTGGTTCAATAGATTTCACAAAATATTCTAATTCAATATTTTGATTAAAATAAAACTCGTTTTTATAGGGTCCAAGGCATTATGTTGCCTTTTAGAGGG
>ML795665.1:100311-113890 GCA_009831015.1 Picea engelmannii | reverse complement strand
AATTTTATTTGGCCATTATGAAGAATTAACAGTCGTGGCACTGTGATGGTACTACGGTACTGCATTTGTTATTCAATGCTAATATATTGATTTCCATCTAATATTTAGTCTCTCACACTTACCCACAAATTTTGGCCATTAATGAAAAATTACCCCAATTTTGGGCCATTAATGAAGAATTAACAGCGCTGGCACTGTGATGGTACTACGGTGCTGCATTTGTTATTCAATGCTAATAGATTGATCCCCCTCTATGTCTCAGGGGATGGGGATGTTATTTAGACAATGCACATCCAAGGAGAATAGATTGATTCCCCTCGACATCTTTTGTGCTTAGTGGATGTTATTTATTTCTCTTAATTATTTTGTAGTAGTTAGGTATGAAATTTGGTTTTATATTCATGTTACTCTTCTCTGTTATCTATTAAAGTTTCGTTATATATATATATATATATAATAANGAAAAAAATACTTATATTAGTGAATATAACAAAGTTTTTTACAAAATTTGACTTTGAAACATAATTTTTAGGTTTTTTTTTTTATAATATCAAAAATACTAAGAGTAAGTTTTGTTCCCATTACACTTTCTCCTATATATTGTAAATTTTTAGGTACAAATATAGTAGTATATATTTTCGGTTTTTACATAAAAAAATATCAGTTTCTTCAAAATCCTATGTTTGTATTTTTGTACCCACTGCATAGCATAATCCATCCTCATCCAGTAACAATGTTTGTTTTGAGAGTTGGTCACATTCCTCGTTATATTCTCTATATATGTGTTGAGCTTTTAATTGTTAGAACTTTCCGCTCAACATTCAAATTTTAGTCATCCAAGGCTGCAAAGAAATCACTTAGAAAACTAGTCAACTCACCTACCAGTTGTAACCTTTTTACCTTTTTATAACATGTAAAAAATAAGATACACCACAAGGCTAGGAGTTCACCTGTGGTGTTAGTTCCACTACCACAATTCATCTTAAGTCTGAAGGTACCCAATTCTGGATATTTTAAAATAGCTCCAGCCCCACATTTAGCACCCTTGTCTTACGAGGCTCCGTAAAAGAACCCCATTGCCAAATCCAAGTCAAGTATAGGAGGCTTATCAATCCTACTAAGCTGAGTAGGTTGTGATTTTTTGTTTTCTCCCAACTCCTGTAGTATACTATTGCATACCCTAACCATTGTAGGAGGATGATCTTAAAAAATAACTAGGTTCATTTGCTTCCAAATCTCCAAGCATATATAACAAGGGATTTCTATCGACCATTCCAACTTCCTTATCCATTTTTTATAACACTCAACTATATATCCTCGTTCCCAATTACTATTTAGTTTTAAGTCCTTTAAAATTGTAAACCAGATGTCTTAGGTGAATCTGCACTCACAAAAAGGTGATTCAATGTTTCCTCATTGTTCACACAAAGAACACATCTACTAGGCCCAATTATACCTCTTTTGGCCAAATTTTCCAAAAGTAAGAATTTCATGTTCAAGCATTAACCAAAAAAATGTTTGACTTTGAGAGGTAAATTGTCACTTCCAGAATTCAGTGTACCAGAACGATGGACCTTCCTCCAACTCCTCCATCAATTGTACTTCATAAGCTTGTTTGGCATTTACATGTCCTCCTTTAGTATCCCACGACCACAATAAGGTATATTTTTCAGTGTTTATTTCAAATCTCGATCCAACTAAGCCCTTAACATATTTATTCCATTCCTCTTTTTGTCCTCCTTCTAGTCCTAATATCTTTGCCTTTTTTCCATCTTATGTGACTTGTATCCTCCAAATCTAGTGTCCCTGCTTGTGCAAGAAATTATATACCTTGTGCCTTCAATAAATATAAGAGATTCCTTGAAAGTTTATAATATGAATGGGACCCAAACATTGGATCAACTCGATGTCCCTCCCTTTTCCAGGCTTTCAGACCAACCAATCAGTTATAATAGTTATTGATGATGTAAGTGCTCTCCAACTATTTGAAATAGGAGTCCAATTTTTACAGCCTTTTTCTTCTTTAGGTATTTTTTATGTATCACTTCATGTCATAAACCAGGCACCATAAGGCACCTCCACAAACTTTTGGACGCCATAGCTTTTCCAAAAGAGAAGATATTTTAATACCCCACCCTCCTGACTTTTTTGGTTTTGCAATCTTTTTCCAGCTTATCAAATGCATCTCTTCTTTTACTTTTTTTTCCAGTGCATAGGAAACTAAACATCCTCCTTCGAATTTTGTTTAGTAAACTTTTTGGTATCTTAGCCAAAGAAAACAAATATACGGATATGCTTTCTAATACAACTTTTACAAGTGTAACTCTTCCCCTAAAGTTAGCCATATATATATATATATATATATATATATATATATATATATATATATATATATATATATATATTTGTTATCCAATACACATAAAGAGAGTAAATTGATTAAGTATAACAACATAGAATTTAGTTTTTTCAAGTATATATTAATATTATCTTTTTCTCTCTAAGATTACATTTTGGCTTCATGTTAATGGAATAAAATGTAAGTGATTTTACATATAGAAAATGTGAGTAATTTTACATAAATGATGAGATCTGAAAGGATGTAATAGCATTTTTTTTCCTTTTACATTCATATATTAGAAATTGTGATTTAAGTTTTATTTTATTCATTTTCATTTTCAACTTCTTTATATGTTGAAAGTGATTTGTTTAAATAACCTAAAAAAAAATTATAAAAAAAATATTTTTAAAACAATCATCAAAGAAAATTAATTTTATTTATATTAAATTGTAAAAAGAAAAAATAATGTTTAGTTTGGTTTATTGTAAAAGATGTTTTAATTTAAAAGTTTTGTTTTAAATATTTTTAATATAAGATTTTTTATCCAGTTATATAAAAATTGTATTAGTAAAATTAATAAGTTTAGATTATTTAAATTTTTATGTAAAATTGAATGATTTTATCTTATTTATTAGTCTTTCATGAAGACTATAGTATTTTAATCATAGTTGATCATGTTTATTAGTTTGTTTTTTACTACAAATATTTTTATTCTTGTTCAATGTTGTATATATGTTTAACAAAATATTTTGTTTTCATAATATTTAAATTACTTTTACCACACATGTGATTGGGTAACCAATTAGACTTCTTATTTCCAAGCTATAATATAATGTGATTTTTCAATCTTAGGTTATACCTAAGTTTTGAGTTTTAATCGTCAAACTTGCACACAATGCAATTTTTTTTCTCAATCTTAGATCACCTAAGTTTGGAGTTTTAATCTTATATAACTACGACATGTATTCATTGAGGTCATTAAATTCATATAAGTGGAATAAATACATGTGATGTCATATATTGAATGTGAAGTGCAATCCTAGCGAGTATTTGTTTTTAAACAATATTGTAACAGAATGTATAGTTATAGTTATAGTAGTTCGAGACTATTCACTACTCCTGGGGACTCCATGATACATGGCTCCATATATCCTTGATAGGAATTATAGTGAGTTGGTGGACGTGTATTCGTTCAACATGTGCATGTTGGAGATGGTGACAATGGAGTATCCATATTGAGAGTGTGAGACTATGGTGAAGACCTTTGATACAAATAGGAAAGGGAAAGATCGTAAGGTGTTACAAAGTGTAAAGGATCTGATGGCCAAGGACTTGATTGAGAAATGATTTGAACCATCGAATTAAAGGTTATTTGCTTCTATGCTACTAAGCCATCCATTTTTTCAAAAACCAGAATGCAGCAAAATGCTAACAGATCAGTATGCTTTGAATATTCCAATTGAGGGAACGTCGTGCATGGGTTAGAGATGAAATATGATGCTACAAAAGTGCATAGTTCGAGGGAACCTCGTACATGGGTTAGAGGGAACGTCATACACATGGGTTAGAGATCAAATCTAATGCTTTGAAAAATCCAATTGAGGGAACATCGTACAAGGGAAGTCAATTTCATGCCTGATGTACACACCTTGGAGAGACCAAATGCAAAGTTCATTGGGTGAATTGAGCAATCTATCCATACCCTTCAAACTAAATCCAGAGTGTCTAAAAATGGAGGAGTCTATAAACAAGATAAAATCGTGTTAGAAACCCTATGATCCATCCTCAAGGGAATCTAATGTGATACAATTTCAAAAAAAAAATGAAAGAGGCAAAGAAGGTAGTGGCTCAATGGGCTAAGGACAAAAAACAAAAAGATGACAAGTTCCTCAGATATCTAGAAGAAGGGAAAGAAACACTATATAACAACGAAGGTTTTGTGTTTCTGAATGAGGCTTAGAAGTTGGAGGTGAAGCTACTAGAAGAAAAAAAGAGGAACTTGAATGGAAATTAAGAGCATAGTCATATGGCTTGAAGTAGGTGATGAAAATACCAAGTTCTTTCACAAATATGAAAATAGAAGGAAAAATATCAACTCTATTTGGAAAATTGACAAAGGGAATGACAAATGGGTAACAAATTTTAAGGACATTGCTTAAGAAGGACTCAACTACTTCTCAAACTTTTTCAGGGAGGACTCTCAAGCTAATATTGCTTAGGTAATCAATCCAACTCTTCCCCATCTTTGTTAACCATGAGGATAATATGGAATTGATGAAAGAAGTGGGGAAAGAGGAATTTTAACAAACGTTACATAGATTCCAATAGGGTAAAAATCCAAGCCTAGATGGCCTTCCTATGGAATTCTTCTTGGGGTGCTACGAATTTATAGAAGAGGATCTAAGAAGAGTGGTAGAGGTCACTAGAACTACTGAGAGAATGTTAGAAGCTTTCAACACTACCTTTATAGAAATGATTCCCAAAGAGAATAACCCAACATCTTTTGAAAAATTCAAGATGGTCCTTATGCAATTGTATCTACAAAATAATCTCAAAAGTCATTGTCAAAAGATTAAAAAGGGTCCAATCAAAACAAATCTTTGGAAAGTAGTTTTGTTTCTTAGAGGGGAGAAAAATTCATGAGGTATTAGGGATAGCACATGAAATCCTACGCCTGATCAAAGTCAAAAGTCAAAGAGAGATGGCCATCAAAGTGGACCTATTTAAAGCTTATGACAGAGTAAGTTGGACTTACCCAAGAATGGTGCTTATTATTTTTTTTTGTAAGTGAGTGTAGGAATCTATATTACTGGAAAGTATTATGCTACAAAAAGTGGGGTTCCTGGTCTTCCTAAAAGGAAACCAGACCATGGGGTCCCAAGTTGCGCAAGTTTCTAATAACGAGGGATGGTACTGGTCTGCCACCAAGGGAAACTAGACCAAACCTTTCATAGCCAGTTTGAGAAAAAACACACAAACATAAAGGAAGATACTAAAACATCCCCCTAAACCAGAGCGTGTAAGATATTTGAGCTAACCTAACAACACCCGGCCTTGCTGCCTATAGACACCAAATTACTAAGCCGGAATTATGAAGTGTTTCTGCACCTGGGGGTGCTCCTTCCCATCATCTACCTGGCTCTTGTTATCTTCCTTCTGGGAGGTCGTGCCAGTCTTCCTGATTTGGGTTGGAGCACCATGTCCATCGGCAGGCGTGATGTCCATGTGATGGACATATCGTAGGTAGAGGTGGAACTGAGCTGCCAACCACTCCATCTTTCTTTTTTGGTCCTTCTCTACCTCTACTAACAGTTTGGTAATAGTTTCCAAACTGCTGATGCGACGCAGGATCTCATCCAGCATTGTCTTGTTTTCCCTTTTATCCTCTTGCGTGGCTTCTTCCATTTATGAATTCACTTTCTCGGTCATCATCTTGGTTATCCAAGCCATCTCCACCGTTTTGTGGTAGAGGGTTTCCCTGGTTAGCATGGCCCTTGGATTAGTTACCCAGTCCACTTCCTGTACCAATGTCTCCCATGCTTTAATTTTGCACTTGTCCTTTAATTCCTTTTCCCACTAGGTGATGGTCGCCTTCCCCTTCGACGCAACTAGAGTTTGGAAGGTGCCCTCCGCATATTTTGTTGCGTGCTCCATTATTGTTAACTGTCATGAACTATTCGGGACTTCCTTCCCTCGGGGGTTCCTCTTCCTGTGCATTTTCTTTAGTCGCTCCATCTCGCTTTTCCTGCCGCAACTCCTGTACTGGTTACTCACCTTGTGCCTCACTTCACATGTATTCTTACTTTTCCTACCCTTGATGTTGTAATAACCCCTGTTGTTGCGCTCCTTCTGTTTGCGTATTTTTCTCTTGTCCCTCTTGTTATTGACCTTTCCCCTCCGCGAGCCCGTCCTTCCAGTCATGGTTTTCCCGCGGTGATGAGTGCTTCCGTCAATTTTCCTATTAAGGCTCCTGTGATCATGATGGGTCATCCTTTGTCCCTGTGCGATCACTGCCCTTACTCGCTTGTGATCCGATTGTGTTGCTTATGTACCTGTACTTGGGCCTGGTGGATCGATCGTGGTTATCCTCAACCCCTCATGCCTTACGTCATTCGTTGCATTCAACTTGTTGCCTGGCCTCTCACTCGTTCTTTCCTTGCAACTCTTACTAGCGTATTGGCCTTGCTACCGGTTGCCCGCCTACTGCTTATTGTGATCTTTCATGATAATTGGTGGCAAAGTGTTAGGCAATCATATTTTTCCTGGGGCCTGCGTACCTTCTGAGAGGCCTTGCGGTGTCCTCCTCAATGTGATCTTCCATGATTAAACTGCCTTCACGATCTTTTTCCACCAAGTGGTTGCAATCTGTTCTGAGTTTCCCACTCGGAATGTTGATCCAAGTATCGTCTAGTTCTGGGCCTTCCTTTCCGACCCCCTCATTGGCGAGCATGTTCGCTAGAGCATTCGCTGACCTGTGCACCCAACACAACTCCATTATATTCAAAGTTCTCAGTTTCTCCTGGATTTTCTGTAGGGAGTGTGCTAGGTGCCAATGTCACTAAACCTTTCCCACTCTTGTGCCATTTTGGAGTCTTTTCACCGTGTTGATCACCAGGATGGAGTCACCTTCCATGATGGTGTTTGTCATCCTTTCACGACTTAGGATTTCAAGGCCTAGCTCCAGTGCTCCAAATTTCATCGCGTTGTTGGTTGAGTTTCCCATGCTCTGAGCGTATAGTCAGATAATGGTGCCACCACTGTCTCTGATCACTCCACCTACCCCTGTCGCTCCTAGATTTCCTTTTTTCGCCCCATCAAAGTTTAATTTAAGGAATCATGACGGAGGGGGAGTCCAGTTGCGGGATCCTATCTGGAGTTGTGGATCACGCCCTATAGGTATGTTGTTGCGCCATTCTTTTAGATGAAAAAAATATAAGATGCGAGAGTCTTGATCTGTAAGTTGAGATTTCTCCCTATTACAGTTGCAAATCTACATTGTTTCTCTTATTTGAGCGACTATTGCATCCTTTGGGATTTCTGCCAGTAGGCTTTCATTCCTGAAGATGCGTCGGTTCCTTTCTTTCCACATTGTTCATATGATCATCCCCGATGTTAGATTCCAACAAAGTTTCACCATTTCATTTTCGTTGTAACCCTCATTCCAATTGTTGATGGTTGTGTTGATGTTTCCCCGGATCCTATTAGATTGGTGGAAGATGTCTGCCTCCCAATCCCAAATCTTTGTTGTGTAACTGCATTCGTCGAGGAGGTGATCAATTGTTTCCTCCTTGACTTGACAGAGATGGCAGCAAGAGGGACCTATGCAACCCCTTTTCATGAGGTTCTCCCAGGTTAGAATTTGGTTGTGGAGAACTAGCCATTCGAACATTTTGATTTTTGGCCATTGGGGGCTTTTCCAGATCTTTTCCCACTATTGCTCTGGATTTTCTTGGTCCTGGCCCGTGATGTAATACCGTGCTTCTTTTAATTTGAATTCACCCCCATTTTTCCTTCCCCACCTCAATTGGTCCTCTTCTTCCGAGACCTCAATTTTCCTTTTCCCCAATTCCTCCTCCACCTCTTTCGTTATTGTTTCGATCTGGGCTTTATTTTGTGGATTAAGCTTTTCCCAGATCCTCCATCTAGCGTTGCCATCCCTTTCCTTCTAGTGATGATGGATTTTTGTTTTTCTT
Source organism: Picea engelmannii (assembly GCA_009831015.1). NCBI lineage: Eukaryota > Viridiplantae > Streptophyta > Pinopsida > Pinales > Pinaceae > Picea > Picea engelmannii. The sequence continues at coordinate 105,856 of ML795665.1, read as the reverse complement.
TGCCTAATCATTTCCTGTTGGAGCTCCTCCTTGTCCGGGTTTTCCACTCTAGGTTCATGTTTCCATGCGTCCTCCCAGAACCTTGTTGTTCTACCATTTCTGACTTCCCAGAAGCTGTGTTTCTGGATCCAGTTCTTATTTCGCAAGGCGAGATTCCAGATGGTTGATCCCTCCCTTGTGACCATGAACCAAATTTTCTCCTAATCGCCGATGTTCGGGGCATACTTGGCCTTCTATAGGTTTTCCCACGGCACCGATTTGTCTTTTACCCATCTCGACCAGAGGTTTGCCCCGTAGGCTTCATTGGTTACCTGTGGGTCTTGTAACCCAATGCCACCTTTTTTTTTGGTATGCAAACCTTATCCCGGGATACCAGGGCCCATTTCTTTTTATTTTTTGCGCCTCACCATAGAAAGTCTCTTTGGATGGCTCTTATCTTTTGTAGTATTCCTTTGGGGGCTGGAAACATTGACATCATATACGCCGAAATTGCTTATAGAACCGTCTTGGTGAGGATAAGCCTTTCGACCAGGTTTAGAGATCTGTATGTCCAATTTTTTACCCTCTCCTATAGTTTGTTGATAACTCCTTCCCACGTGGCATTTTTGCAGGCTCTGTCCGTCAAGGGGATTCCCAAGTATTTCGTTGGGAGTGTTTTGCGTTCAAACCCTAGAATGTTGGCCAGGTTTCTTTGAATTGTTGGATTAGTATTGAATAAATATATCATGGATTTGGAGTGGTTGATTTCCGCCCCCAGGGCTTCCCCGAAGTCTTCTAAGATTCTTTTAAAATATTTTCCTTCCTTTATTGTGGGTGTGCCATGGAGTAGGGTATCATCAACAAATTGTTGGTGTATGGAGGTTGGACAATTTTCAAATGGTTTGATGCCTTTTATTTCACCTGCTGCAGTTGCACTTTTTATGCTTCTTCTTAGCCCTTCCATCACTAGAATGAATAGGAAGGGGGGCAATGGATCCTCTTGTCTTATGCCTTTGGATGGATAGAAAGGTTTGGTTGGGGTTCCATTGATTAGCAACGAGTAGCTTGTCATTGAGACTAGAGTGACGATCCAGTTGATCTAGTGTTGGTTGAAACTGAAAGCTTCCAACGTCTTGGCCATGTAGTGCCAACTTATTTTGTTGTATGCCTTTGCCAGGTCCAGTTGGATTATCATCTCCCCTCTCCTTTGGCTTTTCAACGTGTGAATAATCTCATGGGCGTGGATGATATTGTCCACGATTTGTCTTCCTTCCACAAAACACACTTGTTCCTGTGAAATAAGTGTGGGAAGGAGTGGCTTTAGTCAGTTGGCTATGACTTTAGAGATTATATTGAAAACTACATTGCATAGAGCTATATGCCTGTAGCGGTCTGGGGTCCTAGATTGATTTTCTTTTGGGATTAGAGTGATCATTGTGGCATTTAAATATTTTAGGATGGATGTCGATCGCCTGGAGTCCTCCACCACCCCATAAATTGCATGCTTAACTACTTCCCAATAGCCTTTGAAGAATTCCACTATGAAGCCATCTGGGCCTGGGGCCTTTCCGTTGGGAATCTCCTGGACCACTTGGTCAATTTCTTCTTTTGCGATGGGTTTGTTTAGGATGACATTTTGATCCTCTGTGACCAACTTGGGGATGTGCTGACTTATTCTTTGTATGGCCTCAGATCTGTCTTGGTTGGGTTCTTGGGCTATCCCCTGGAAGTGATTGACCAGTGTATTTTCAATTTCCTAGTGGGATTCTCTTTCGATCTCGTCTTGATCCCTAATCTTCAAGATTTTGTTATGGGATCTTCTTGCAATAGTTGTTCTATGAAAAAACTTGGTATTCCTCTCCCCTTCCCTTAGCCACCTTATTCTGGACTTTTGGCGCCATAGAGTTTCTTCCCGCTGGAATCTTGCTTCCCATTCCTCGGTCATTTGGATCTCTTATTTTCTTCGATCCTCTGCGTATCCCTTTGCGATGCACAGTTCATGTAGCTTCCTCATTCTTTCCTCGATACTTTTTTTCCACTGGTTTATGTTCCCAAAGACTTCCTTGTTCCACTCCTTTAGTTTTTGTTTGATGTACTTGAGTTTCTTGTAAAGTTTGAACATCTTCGCCCATTCAGTCGGTAGTTCCTCCAGCCACCATTGGTTGATGTTCTCCTTGAAGGTGGGATGGTCAATCCAAAATTTCTCAAATCTAAATGGTTTGTTCTTCGGTGTGGTTTGAAAATTAGCTTCTAGTTGAACTGGCTAGTGGTCTGAACCCCCCCAGGGGAGGATGTTGTAGTCCAAAGTTAGTCCCTGCAAGATGATGGATTCCGACACCAAGAATCTGTCTAGCCTTGTAGCTACTTGGTGGTGATCTAATCATTTTTTATTCTAGGTGAATTGTCCATTGTTGGTCTTGATGTCCATAAGCTCCATTATGACAATGAAACATGAGAATTCTTCTGCATCTCTGTCCACTCTCCTAGTGCCCCCTTTTTTCTCATCAAGTGTAGTGATGATGTTGAAATCCCCTTCCAGGATCCAATGGAGGTTGTTGGTTTGATCCTTTAGATTCTCTATGTAACACACCCACTGCCTAAATCAAATTTTTCCGGTCCTCTGTCGGATTCGAACTAGTAAATATCCAAGGATGCCCAGCATAAGCTGGCTCTATCTCTTTTCTTCTCTGTTCTCACGTGATCGCGAGTTAGGATCACGGTCTAGTTTGGACGCAGTGTCTATTTGTGTTTTGTGCTTCGGCACTACAGTACTGCCCAAACATTAAACTCTACAACCACCGAATCTCCGGCAGGGCTATCGAGCGTCCCACATGGAGGAATGCCCATGGGGTCAGCGAATGGCCAATAGGAATAAACCTCCACACGAGTAGAGAACCGCCAAAGAGAACAAGCCCCCTCGCGCGGTTAGGTGTAGTACAGGTGGCAAGAGGGAAATGCGACACGGTGGTCATAATAACAGGGATGGGCCCCACTTCACACNATGGCAAGGGGGGTCCGGAATCCACTTGAGCGCCGTTGATCGCGATGAAATAATCTCAACCGTTCGAGAGTTGCGCGACCAATTCCGGACCCCCCCCCATTAAAGGTAGAATGGCAAGGGGGTTCCAGAATCGAACCTCAGCCGTAGATCTGGGTGGGTGGACTCTGACCGTCCAGATCTACTTGCTACTTATCCTAAAGCATAACCACATCCTAGCTTAAATTATCGTCTTGTGTCCGCATCTAACGGTCATTATCGACCCTGAGATTCCCCGACGGAATCTCTTCCGTTCATCAGGGTTTGGTCTCCAAACTCCCGACGCGCTCTAATTCCCGCTAGCCCTCTAGGCTAAGCTCTCGGTCCACATGACATCTATCTCATAAGACCGTAGCCTTGTCCCCCATCGGGGTTTCGGACTTTCTGATGTCCTGGTTCCTTCGACCTCGGCAATGCCGACTCCCCGATTTTCCGACTCTCGTCAGATCTTCGACACCTATCCCTCTGAACGGACAGCTCGGATTATGTCGGGGTTTTTACCTGGGACTTCCCCGACCTCTTGTCCCTGGAAATGTCGATTTCCCGATGCACCAAACGCCGATGGCGCTTGATCTCCGCCACGTGTCCTCTGCCAACGGACGGTCCTGATCTTGTCGGGATATCGCGGATCGCGATTCCAACAGGTAAGAGTCTCACGCCTTCGAAAACTCCGATTCTCTGATCCCCGACTCCTCGGGATCTTCAGACATGTGTCCCTGCTGAGATCAACGGCCAAGATCCTTTCTCGGGACTTCGTGATCTACAAGGTCTCGATTCTCTTGACCTTCAAACCCCGATGACTCTGATATCCCGATGACTCTTCCGGGACTCCTCGTCTACATACTAGGACTTAAACCCTACGCAACTTTCCCGAGATCTAACAGCCGACGGGATCTCTTCTCAGATCTAACAGTTCAGATCTGTCCCACCCCACGCACTCTTCCACTACTTTGTGGTTGTGGAAGAATCAATGGTCCACACGTTCTCCTGGACTTTGGGAAACCTACAATCCCAATTTCCTTGCTATCCGCAAGATAGAAGGAAAAGGAACAAGGGGTGTAACTCTCCGACTACTTCCGTCAATCTGATGGTCGTGAATGACCATGGGTCTTCCGACAGGATCTCATCCATCGATTTGTTACCTATCTTTGTGCTGATACTTCGGAATCTTAAGAAGGTCGTTTCTCCTCGTACAAGGTTATTAAGACTTGTGAGTTCAAGTCCTTTTTCTGGGTTCTTGGTAAACCATTCTAAGAAGGGAATCTTTGTGAAGAGATCTATTCCAGGGAATTCCTGCAAACGGACAAAGGAGAGCAAACTCCCAAGGATGGGATGGAAGTCTGACGGGGTTCAGCTCATGCATAATTAAATCTATTCATCAACATAAGCCATGTAGGGTTTATAAGAATATATCTATTATTTCTTATCAAAACACTGCAAAGGCATTCTTACACTGAAATCATTCACAATATCACAGTTCTATGAGCATATATGTATACATGTCAGTCTATAAATTTCAAGATGCAATACATATAAAACACTCATCAAAGATAACACCAGAAGTGGGTGCGACTACTGAGAGGGGTGCTCGTTTCCACCCAACCGTAGGCTCAGCGACTCCCAACGGATTTACCACTAGCCACCCCCGAGCTGAGACCACGATGCTCTGAGACTGCGTCTCTCTGTTTGTCAGTGACCAGGAGAGAAGGTTGCAATCCTTCCTCTCTGTTATCACTCACTCTGCATCATGCCAAAGTTCCCCTCGTGTCTTCCCTCTCAATCGCCTCTGTCATACGCCTTATCCTCTCGCGAGGTTGCGTGTGGCGCGATTTCCCTCGCACTGATCAGGCCTGACGGCTCTACGGATGGGCGGTTCACCATCCCATCCCTCATCAAGCCATCCGCCTACCAGTCTGCGAGCCATTAATTTTCAGGGCCAGCGAACCGCTTTTGGTTCTCCGGGCCAGTGGAGTCCAAATACGGTATTAAATTCTCGGTGGAAGTTAACGCCACCTTTTCAGGTGCCTTCCACCACCATCGTGGTCTCTTTTTCTGCACATCCCCTCATCAGCAGTCCTGCAATAAATTCATAATGTTATTCTCATTCATTGACCTCTTCCTCAAGGTCCATTTACATCACATATTCATATTTATGAGTCTGCCATAGTTCTTGGCCAGTCCAGTTATATTTACAAGTTGGGGGAAACAGGGTGTTACAATTCCCTCCCCCTTAAAAAGGAACATCATCCTCAATGTTCTTATCTACTAGTATGAATTGCATGCACAGAAGTAAACAAAATTGGATATGCCAGTTTCATGGCATCTTCCATCTCCCATGTAGCCTCATCTGGGCCAAAATGTTTCCACTGCACCTTGACCTGTGCAGTGGTTCTGTTCCGGAGCGGGGTTTCCTTTCTGTCCAGTATGCATTGGGGTTCTGGTAGAAATTCTCCCTCCGGTTCCACCTGGATCACAGACCAGTCAATTATATGATTAGCATCATGTACATATTTCTTTAATAATGAAACA
>ML795665.1:59537-72502 GCA_009831015.1 Picea engelmannii | reverse complement strand
TGAGCCTCCATTGATTGATGATCAAGGAGAGCATGTTCAGATTCCTTCCATAGATGATTTTTCTCCAGAGTATCTAACAGAACTGCAGGAAGACACCATCCTTGACAGGAGGATGCGATCTTCGAAACGAGGAAATGTGGAGTATTTGCGAGTTGGTCTTAAAGGGACGAATCCAAGCAAGGCCAAGTGGATTGAGGTTGGAAGGGTGAGGGAAATTTACCCTCATCTTCACATAGACTGAGAATAGTCTTTTGGAGGTCCAAAAGCTTCCTAATGGGGAGGTGTGATCAGGGGATCAAATTTTGCTCAAATTTCAAAGTGTTCAGAATGCGATGAAAGAAGTGTCATTGCGTCCGTCTCATCTTCCTGATTCCGGTGGTATATTTACTTTGTCAAACGGACTCCGTATGGAGAAGATATCGCGATCTGTTCGTCAGGTCAAACAGGCAAAAAATTTGGTGTTGACTGTACAGTCCGTACAGTCTGACGTGGCAGGACCGTACAGGCCGTACGACCATACAGGGGTGACGTGGCAGATGTTGGTTGGTTGACAGTTGTCGAATCCGGAGCTAACACGTGTCCTTTGGTAGCCAATGGTATGAGGACACGTGGCCCAATCTGAGGGTGCCACGTGTCACTCATTGTTTGGTTAATGGGTTTTATGTAAAATTGTTGGAGTCCGCGGGGTTCGACCCCCGGACCTCCCATACCTCATAGCGCCTTCGCACGACCGCCCGACCAATAGGCCACAAGTTGTTGCTTATTATGTATGTGCGTTGTAATGTATTTAAATTTACATATATGGCCATTGGGCGGGGGGTCGGGCCGGGGCTTAGCCCTGGCCCACGGTTCTTTGTTTGTATATAACATATACCATATGACCCAAACCTCTGTGGAATGGGCGCGTTATGTGTTGTATTGTGTAAAGCCACGGTCCTTTGTATTTCACATACGACCCACAGTCATATTATATGTTATGTGGCCCTATTGTAATATAATGCGCGGGGGTTATTCTATGTAGCCCGTGGTTTTCCATATGACCAGAGCGCGGGAAAGGAGTTCCAACGGTTATGGCGGTTTAACCACTTTTGCCCATGCGCGAGGTCACATTACCCATATGCCCAGGTGCCTAGGCAATTAGGGGCTGGTGCGCCCTTAACCGTTCTACGGTTTGCATCGTTGGCGCGGTTGCGCCCAGTGCTGGGTTTTTAATCCATATAATGCATATGAGCCAGGTTCAATGAAGAGGGGTGCGTTTTGTAGATGCAGAGACAGCAAGCTTGAAGATGAGACTTCCAGGAGGCCTGACTTCTTCATTTTTCGACCGATTGAGGTGCCAAAAGAGCCCAGACAGGGGTTTTGGGACGCTCTGAAGCCATTGGAGTAGTCGATTTGTCAGTTTGAGCATTGTAAGACATGTTTTTGAGAATTTTTGAGCAATTAATAATAATGATCCATTGGAAGCTGAACCAGGAGATGTAGCCCAAGAGAGGGGTGAACTCCTTTATCAATTGTTGTGCTTATGTGTTTATGTTCAATGATTATGTTGCTGTCTATGTGTAATTTGCATAAGTAATCCTTTAATTTATGTGTTGCAAACTGATCTATTTGCTTTAAACACATAACATTTACTTGCAATAAGTTTTCAAGTATTTCAAGTCTTCTTCAATTTTAGATCATGCCATTTGCAATACATGGTTTCCATCTCACAAGAAGTATCAACAAGTACAAGCGAAACGCTGAACGTGCTGCATGTTCCGTAGACCAAGAGGTGTGGTTACGAAACTGTGGCTCCATAGTTCATCAATATTATTCGTGTACTTGTAGCACACTACCATTCACTTTAGTTTTCCTGTTCAAAAAATGTCATCAGGTCTAGAGTTGTGACATCCAAAGTACTGTCAATAGAGGGCTTGAACAACCACCAAACTAGACAACTATTCGTCGGGGACATAATGGTTGTCTATACCACCTACTTGGACAAGGAAAACAAAAGTAGATCCATTATGCGTGCTGATATGACAGACAAGGATGCCATGATGACAGTCACACTGACTTTTCCTCCACAACTTGTCCAGAAACATGCAGAAAAGATATTGCCACGTAATGGGATATCCATTACAAATTTTAATGTATTGCCCAAAACAGTATATGACCATGGTGATGCGATTGAATTATTTTTCTCAAGGAAACAAGCATTTTGGAAACAATTCCTGCTATTTGTTCATAATATTGCTTCCTCCCGAACTTGACTATCAAGTAGCTTGCACAGAGCAATGATATTTACCCAATCAGAACAATTGGGGCTGTTGTGAGACTGGCGAGAAAATTTGGGTCGCAACACATTCTCCATATAAATGATGGAGAGTTGGACAGCGACAAGGCAATCGTACTGCTTTTCATATTTAGTTGTGTTCTTAACTTTCGCGTCTGCATATATGTCGGATAAGTTACACAAATATTGCACCGTTCCATGTTGCAACTACAATTGTTCGATACGTATTCAGATTTGTTTTTGTCAATGGAACAACAATTGCATAGAGGGAAGATTCCACTTATGTTGTTCAAAAATATAACAAAGAAGAAGGATGCTAGAGAAAGGATCTTTCGGACAACCCAGGCAACGTTTGTAACAGAGTTGCGAGAAGATATAGTAGAGGATCTTGAGAAACTAGCTAGCTCTACAATTGTTGTGCGTATACATCCACAAAATCATCCTCACTTGCTTATAGAAATAGCCTTCAACAAATTTCTACTCCTGTTTACTTTTTCTTTTTTGTTTTAAAGGGGAGGGGGGGATTCAGTTGTGTATTATATTGTTCAATGTATTAATCCCTTTTCTCACGTTGCTAGGTTGAAGGTCTTTTAGTTGCAGCCAATGTGTACTTGACTCCCTTTGAGTCTGTATGTGCAAAATGTCATTCTGTTGCTTCTGCCTCCGCTTTGATAAGTGATGATACGATTGATTGTCTGCGATGCGATGAAAAATGTCCATATATTTATGGACATTGCGTCAATGGTGTTATTCGAACCGTGGGCAACACAACTGTGCAGTATTCAGTTAGGGAGCCTCTGTTACAAAATGTTCTTCCTAAATTGGAAGAGTTGTCGTATGAAACGTATCTACAGAAAAAGGCAAGCAGTGTCTATATGTTGCGACAGCTTCGGATACAGAGCAAATTCACCTTAAATGAGGACAATGCAATTTTGCATATCGATTGAAGAAGGGAAAAATAAATAAATCAATCAAACTTTGGGAGGCAACGAAAATACCTCATGTCTCTCTGTAATATTTGTTCAACATCCAGATGAATGTTCATTTCAAGAGAAAATGAATGTGTCGATGTCTTTTCTTTGTATATCAAATTGTTTGGTGCAAAGGTTGATGGGCTCTGCTCAATGGAACCTTCTGGAAACTTTCTTCTGGGTTGTTTAAAGTATGGTTGGTTCTTGGTTATCTAGTTTGTCTGTCAATTTGTATACCGCGGAACTCCAACTCTTCTTTGGAGGACACAGAACAATATAATTGAATTTTTTTGGACAGCTGGCACGCAGATCTGCCTGATAATTTCTATGGCATTGTGACGCAAATTTACTATGTGACTTGTTTTGGCAAATTTTCTTGATCGATGAACTTGGTCAAATTATTGTTGTAAAATAATTTGAAATCAACGAATATATAGTATACGAAGTGAAACTGTCCTATCATACCAACAAGAGGCTCTTAAAATTCAAATTGATCGTTGTTTTCACAATTTTTGCTTATTCGATGAACTTGGTAAAATTAATATCCTGGAATAATTTGAAATCAACGAATATATACTATGCAGAGTGAAATTGTGTTATCATATGAACAAGAGGGCCTTAAACTTCAAATTGGTCCTTGTTATGCTTGCGGTGATATAATTTTACAAAAACATTCTTTTGTTTCCTTCATTTTTTTAAAAATAAGCGATTTAACATCCTTTAATAATTTAATGTAATTCACTTGTACAATAACAATAGTTAATATTAATATTTTAGTATCTGAAAATAATGTTTTTAGCTGAAGTTAGATAGGATGAGCATTGCTAAACAATTGAAATCTTGAACTCACCAGACGTGGAATCCACAAGTCCACCTGTCAATTTGTATATCGCGGAAGTCTGGGTGATATTTGCAGGACACTGAACAAAAGAGGTTCAAATTTCAGCCCGCTAGGCTGAGAACCCGCGATCCAAAAAGTGCCCAAGTATGGAACGAGGGATCCGCATATGCTCTATAAAATCTCTTGTCCATACTTTCTAAACGTACATGTTTACTATGTATTGCTCGTTTGTCGGAAAACTTTTATATCAGTCGCCTGACCAGATTGTACAAACTTTCTCGTTTAATTAAATTTTGCAATAGCAAAAATTATTATTAATAATTTAGTATTGAAAATAATGTTTTTAGATATGTTAGATAGTTGATAGGGATTAGTATATGTAAATAATGGAAAACTTGAACCCGCCAGCCCTCAAGTCCATCTATCAATCTGTATATCATGGAACTACGAGTGTTATTCGGAGGACAAGGAACAATGAAAACTGCGATGTTGAGCCACGCAGCCTACATGTCCGTTTGTCAATTTGTAAATCGTGAAGATGTGGCTGGTGTTTGTACAACGCGGAACAATAGAGGCCCAATTTTCAGCCCACGAGGCCCACAGACCCGATAAAAAAATCACTAGATATGAAATTCATACACGATCGCTACGGGACAATAAAACTGCAATGTTCAGCCAACCAGCCCGAGTCCACCTGTCCACTTGTATATCGCGGAAGTCTGAGTGCTATTTGTAGGAGATGGAACAATAGAGACTCTATTTTCGGCCCGCCAGGCCGCGAACCAAAAGATGCCTAGGTATGGAATGAGGGATCCGCATATGCTATATAAAATCTCATTCCATAGTTTATATAAAGACAATGTCCACAAGTCTGTGTGTCAACTTGTATATCGTGGAAGTCTAGGTGCTATTTGTAGGACACGAAACAATAGATACTTAATTTTCAGTCTGCCAGGTCGAGAACTTGCGATCCAAAAAGTGCCCAAGTATGGAATGAGGGATCTGCATATGTTCTAGAACAATGTTTTTATACAGTGCGGAACATTAGAGGCCCAATTTTCAGCCCGCTAGCCCCAGAGCTCCCGATAAAAAAAAATTGCTAAATATGAAATTCATACGAGATCTCCGCATATGTTGTATAAAATCGCATTCCATACTTTATTTAGAGACTATGTCCACAAGTCCGTGTGTCAATTTGTATATCACGGAAGTCTAGGTGCTATTTGTGGGACACAGAATAGTAGATACTTAATTTTCATCCTGCCAGGTCGCGAACCCGTGATCCAAAAAGTTTCAAAGTATGGAATGAGGGATCCGCATATGTTCTAGAAAAATGTGTTTGTAAAGCGCGGAACAATAAACGCCCAATTTCCATCTCGCCAACCCCAGAGCCCCCGATAAAAATAAATGCTAAATTTGAAATTCATACAAGATCGCTACGGAACAATAAAAGTGCAATGTTCAGCCAACCAACAATAGAAGTCTGGGTGCTATTTGTAGGAGACAGAACAATAGAGACTCTATTTTCGGCGCGCAAACCCGCGAACCCGCGATCCAAAAACTGCCTAAGTATGGAATGAGGGATCCGCATATGCTGTATAAAATCTCATTCCATACTTTATACAGAGACTATGTCCAAAAGTCCACGTGTCAATTTGTATATCTCCGAAGTCTAGGTGTTATTTGTAGGACACAGAACAATAGATACTTAATTTTCATCCCACCAAGTCGCGAACCCGCGATCCAAAAAGTGCTCAAGTATGGAATGAGGGATCTGCATATGTTCTAAAATACTATCAATTTGTATATTGTGGAAGTCTGGGTGTTATTTGTAGGAGACAGAACAATAAAGACTCTATTTTCAGCCCGCTAGGCCACGAGCCCGCAATCCAAAAAATTCCTAAGTATGGAATGAGGGATCCGCATATGCTGTATAAAATCTCATTCCATACTTTATATAGACTATGTCCACAAGTCTGTGTGTGAATTTGTATATCGTGGAAGTCTATGTGCTATTTGTAGGACATGAAAGTCTAGGTGGTATTTGTAGGACACAGAACAATAGATACTTAATTTTCAGCCCGCCAGGTTGCAAACCCGCGATCCAAAAAGCACCCAAGTATGGAATGAGGGATCCGCATATGTTCTAGAACACTATCAATTTGTATATCGTGGAAGTCTGGGTGCTATTTGTAGGAGACAGAACAATAGAGACACTCTTTTCAGCCCACCAGACCGCGAGCCCGCGATTCAAAAACTTCCTAAGTATGGAATGAGTGATTCGCATATGTTGTATAAAATCTCATTCCATACTTTATATAGAAACTGTCCACAAGTCTGCGTGTGAAATTGTATATCGCGGAACTGTAGGTGTTATTTGTAGGACACAGAACAATACATACTTAATTTTCAACCCGCCAGGCCGCAAACCCGCGATCAAATGCAATGTTCAGCCAAGCAACCTGTAGGTCCTCCTGTCAATTTGTATATCGTGGAAATATGGGTGCTATTTGTAGGACACAGAACAATACAGACTCTTTTTTCAGCCCGCGAGGCCGCCAACCCGTGATAAAAAAAAGTGCTGAAGTATGGAATGACTCTTTTTTATATTGCTCGTTTGTGGAAATACTTTTATATCACTCGACCGACCAAATTGTGAAAACTTTCTCGTATAGTTAAATTTTGCAATATAAATATTTAATAGTAATAATTTATCGCAAGTCAGGTTCTGAATTTGTATATCGTGGAATTGTCAGTGCTATTTGTAGAGCGCGAAATAATAGATGCCCAATTTTTTTCCCGCCAGCCCGAGAACCCCTGATCCAAAAAAGTGGCGAATTATGGAATTAATATGGAATCGCTAAGGACAAAAAAAATGAAATGTTGAACCAACCAACCCGCAAGTCCTCCTGTCAATTTGTATATCGCGGAAGTGTAGGTGCTATTTGTAGGACACAGAACAATAGAGGCTCAATTTTCAGCCCGCTAGGCCAAGAACCATCGGCCCTTCACGTGTCGTGGGTATATCTTCGCCCGACTGCTTTTCATACTTTGGTATTTCTTGGAATCAGTTTCGCCATTGTTGTTGCCTTCGTACTTGTTTCCAGATATGTAATAATTAAGTTTTAATGCTAGTAGCCATTCTGCAACAACCGTTAAAACTGTCATTAATGTCCAGAAGTCCGGAGAAGATTTTTCATTAGTACGAATTAAACTAAGATTTGCCCACAAGCATGTTATCATTTCCAAGTATTCATTTCAAAGGCCACACAATCTTCTTTTTTTGTGCGCCAACGGGTTGGTGCTTTTCAGAAATTTATGATTCTTAATCTCTTTTCGCTGTCACCACCACGTTCGCAATTTTTTCTAATTGTGCAATTAGTGAGCTGTGATGATCACAACTCATTCCACATGAACCCTGGAAATTGTCATTGATTAGCGAAAGGCTCGAGGAGATATTCCATTGATACACATTAAACCATAATTTGCGGAGGCTTATATTATCCCTCCACGATTTTCATTTCAAACATCGTCTCGACCAAACAAAAATTCTAAATAACTTCTGGCAGCGGTTCTCTCCACACACAGTAAACACATTGGGGCATAATGTCCATAGGTTCCACTATTCCAGGGCATATTCTTACTATTCATCTCCCTCTGCCCAAGAGCAAAAAAGGATATGGTCCCTTGGTACACCGAGAGATATATTTCAAGCCAAAAAATTCAATCGCAACCCTGGCTAGCCAGAGAACCTGCCCAATTGCAGTAATTTCTATCGCAGAAGTTGATACCATGAATTTTGAGCCAGAAGAAGATGATATGATGGACGATGATACGGCAATGGATGATGGCAATGCAGAGAATCTTCCCACTCCTGTGCCCAAATTGAAATCAACCATAACGAACGGACCTTCCCATCTCGGTGATCGCAGTCATGACAACACCAAAAGGAGTTTCAAAAAAGAAACTGACGGTGAACGCAACAGCCACTTTGCACCGCGAAAGTAGGAATTCCAGAGTTCCAAATTAGTTCGTTCTAGGTGGAAGAGTTTCAGTGTAAAGAAATGATATGTTGATGCTCCCAGAGATATATTTCAAGCCAAAAAAATATTGTTTAACATTTTCGGGCATCAGATCCAAAACTCTCGCTCTTGCCACGCATTTTCCTACTAGTCATCTCCTTCTGCCTAGAATGGACTAATTTGGGCCTTTGCAATTGCACATGCAAGATGTGCTACTGACTTTTTTTGGACTATGCAGAGGCGGTTTTAGCTAAGGGCTATTCCACTTGCCCTGCAACCATTTTCTTCTTCTTTATGAGGAAAAGCTTCTGAAAAATATCAATTTCAGCAGAGGATGATTCATCGACAAGAAAACTCCAAGGATCTTGCATACTGCAGAACCTGTGCCTGTGTTTGTCGTAGATGCCTTCAATGTTTTGGCTTGAAGAACTGGGTCCAATTTATAAGCATAGATGTACAGTACTCGGTGCTTTTCTTATGTTTTTTAATTTTAAATGGATTTGCTATTAAAAAAAAATTGCCTTGCACTCTTCGTTGTTGCCTCTTTTCTGGGTTTAACGCATGTTCTAATTGGCATGGTTCAGTGCTCTTGTACTTCTTCGATCTTGTTGTTAGGAGAAAATACTCTCCGCATATCTGAACAGGCAACTAGTTTTTTGGACAATAAGGGGACACTCCAACATTTGGATAATTACACTGTCATAAGAATTTTTGGCTCCACGGAACAACCTACTCTCCTTCCATTTCACGTTACGGACATAATTTTTATTGCAGAAGTAGCATGTCAATACAACTACTGGTTCCATCTGTTCCAAAGGGAGAAAAAAAAACAGTTCATTCCTTTGCCTTGGAAAATAGGGGAGTTCGTCTTGAAAAACGTAAAAAAAATTGATGATTTTGTAGCACATTTTAGCATCTCCAACCTCAGATATGATGAAGACATAAGAGGATTCGACCCCTATGATATTTTTAGACAACATTTGCAATCACTTGGCCTCGGCGATTGCTTTGTAAATAAACACCTGCCCAAAAACAAAGACAGTGACGGTCCTGCCTCTGATACCAGCTACGTAGAGACAGTGCAAATCTGCATTAAATTGTACACGCAACAGGGGAAAGGCCCCAGTGACAAGAGTGTTCAATCCGCAAATACCACTCCAAAAAGTACGACATCCCGGAGTATCGCTCCAACAGCCCATCACAACAACAAAGAAACCCAGAGTTCTTCAAATGGAGGAGGAGATAACGAACCTCCTCACTCTAAAATTGATAGTCCTCGCAAGCTTCTAGTAGAGAAGAAGAGAAAAAAAATGTGGGTCAGGCAGAAGAGCCGAAAATTCAGAGACAGAACATGGAAGTTGACACTGATCTGGATGCCATGTTCCCCTTCCTTGATCAGCCCCAAGACGACATCCACCATAGCCATCCAATGGACATATCTGTTACCCAAAATTTTGACGAAGATGAATCCTTCGTGTTCCAGAGCGCTGTTTTTGATAGCCGGAAGAAAAGATTGATATTTGAGAAAAAAAAATGTTAAAAATATCAAAGGAAAATCTTGTTCAGAGGTTGACGTTGCCAACATGTGGCTGTCCCAAATCTGTCAACTTCACACCGCGACCGAAGAAGCACTTCATGATTCCATTGGACGCATTGAGACACATAATGCCAAACTGAAGGACCGATTCAAGGAATTGGAAGACGCTTTCATTCCTATTCCATTGCTTTTCGATCCTTTGGCAATAGCCGTGCCTGGCACCCCTGCACCCAATGTAAAAGCATCCTCCACCCTACTCACATCTTGTAAAGGATATGTGGAGAACAATATCAAAAAAACAATGGAACTGGTTACCTAGGCGTGGAAAAGATCACAAACCATCGCTTCCCTTGGAACCAGGGCACATAGCTTGCTCGAGCTTTTGTAAGCCGAATTAAAAGATGAAGAAAATTTCTTTTTAAAAATGGTCATCCATTTTGGCAAGATTGTCAACAATATGACAGAAACAAAAAGAAGAGAAGAAGATCTTCCATCCAAAAACCGGATCGACCAATTGAATGCATGTTGGAAACAAAAAGTAAAGAACTTGTGTCTCATTGTTCAGTCATGTGAACAAGCCATAGCAAAGAAAGATAAATTATTCACAAAGTTGTCAAATATAGACTTAGCAGGGAAAACCAACGACTTCCAAGACCCCCTCTTAATTGCAAACTCCTTGCCCTTAACCAGGCAAGAGTTCGATAAATAGTTTGCTATATTGAATACCTTGTCTCTGGAAAAGTTTTACAACATCCTTTAGTTTGATCAAGCTCACGTGCATGACTAGCTAGTCAAATATGCAGTACGGAATGAGGAAATTCATTAGGCTCTCTCTAATCTTTCTATTGACTTCCAGGAATTAGAAAATGAAGTTTTCAACATCAAAATCCGGAATGAAATCAACGTCGCCCCAATGAGAAGCTACATTGAAGAATGGGTCGAAAGACAATTGAAACAAGTCGCCAACGAAAGACAACAGGTAGTTCCCGGCATTCCAACAGTCATGGAGAACATCCTTGAGACCGCAGTTGTCGTCGACATCAATGAAACAGCAGCCGCAAGAAAATAGCCAAAGCGCTCATATGTACCCTCACTGTAAGTTTAGTCATCACATCTTTCTTTGTTTCTCAGCCCGGTTATTCCACTTTCTTAAATACAGATGTATAGGCAAACACTTATACCTTTCCATTTATTTTCTTTTGCATCTATTGCACTCTATCTTCTTTCCACAATCTTGTTTCTTGTACATATTTCTCTAATGGTCCGCGGGAGCCCCAATCCCAGTCTCCATGACAAACGCATTGAAATTCCGGTTTATATGTAACAAACTTTAATTTTTTTGTATATTTCAAAATTTGCAGTGGTATGTAACACACTTTCATTTTTTGACATACTTGAAATAAAAAATGCATTTAAATTTTTATATGTTACAGACTCTATTCTTATCTTTCCATATTCTGTATAACAAATGCATTTGTTTTTAATATGTTAGACTTTTATTCTTATCTTTCATCAGTCTGTATGGCAAATGCGTCTACTCTTTTATATGTTACAAACTTTTTTTTATATATATATTTCAAAATAAATGGCGTTCAACAACGCAAGCTACATATACCCCATGTTCACAAATGCAAAATTAGATGTTGCTGTGCCTGCCAACAATCATTTACTTTTGCCCTATCTTTCATGATATGCATTTTTCACAACATTTCCCTAATATACATTACACAGCCTTGTCTAAAACTACAATTTTCTAAAAAGAAATAGTTAATAGTAAATAATAAGCATATTAAAAAAAGTTAATAGTAATAGTTAATAGTAAATACTAAGCATATTAAAAAAAGAAGGTTGAGACCGATTGGAAAGTGCCTTGTAAATGGAAGAAAATATGTAAAAAGAGGTCTCAAGGTTACTTATTCCCCTAGTTACCAAAAAAAGAAAAAAGATTGAATATGTAATAGTTAAAAAAAAAGGAATTGAATATGTAATATTTAATACTAAGCATATTAATTTTATAAGTAAATGTCTCGAATATATTCTTAATGTTTATCCCGAATGTCTCATAGCTAAGAGTAAGCTTAACGACCATGGATATATTCTTAATGCGTGTATTTTTAATTAGGTCGATAATCACGAAGGAGAATTTTCTGAAGAGGGCAGGGGTTTGCTGATGATTCAGCTTCAGTGCAGAGAGAAAAGTCAATTAACAGAAGCTAATAGAAAACTTAACGTTTGCATCATGCATTCATTATTCAACGTCTTTCTGGACCTCTCCGTTTCATTTTCAATTCCCTGGGTTTCATTTCCATTTCAGATGGGCGGTAAGCCGATCTGGGTGTAACCAGTGAACTCTGAAATTGGCCAACGAAAATATTTTGTTTGGTAGAAAGGCTTTGAAGTTGACACGCAGCAAGATAGACGTGTATCCAGCGTCAATGTCAGCCGAATGTGCATGGATGGTGATGCCCATAAATGATCACTTATTGCACTTACAATGTCCGTCTTCCCGTATTTACTCGATCAAAATGATGTGGTTTCATAGGGCGAGCAATATTTCCTGTATTTACTCAGTTAAAATTCATGAGAGCATAGATGCACAGGAATAACACACAATAATTCAATATATTTCACACACACATACGTACATATATAGTTGGATACAGATTCAACCGATTCCATATTAGGAGGGAGTGGTTGAGAAGATATCTCAACAGCCTCCTACAAATCTTCAACCAACCTCAAATTAATCATTAATTCTAACACCCTCCCTTAATGATTACATTACAAATAAACCACATATTACAATTCTCAAATCACAACATAGATCTCCGTCTGATCTGGTCTTCATCAGCTCCTACACCCACTCTGATGTCTCTGGACTGCGCTCTTTCTCTTCCTCTTCTTCGAGCTTACCATTCAACTCATTTAAAGCATAAATGTTTCATACCATCATTCATGAACTTGTACAATGGACAATTTGACAACTCGGCTCATCGGGGCTTCCGTGATAAAAGATGTCAATTATTGATGCATTCTATGAACATGCCTCCATCTGTTGGATTTTTGCTTTTGGCTATCCTTCAGTATCTAGAAGAGCAGTTTGGATACAGAATGTCCTCAACATTCAATTATACAAGGTGACTTCCAATAAGAACAGTTGTTCTTGAAACCGGGGTTGCCAGCTTATATCAAGATACAAGAGTTCCTACTTCCTTTACAACATAAGTAGCACTCACACAAGATCTGAATTCATCATCTTGGATCTTCATTCTGCACCTGCAACTTGTTAGAGTAGTCAATTCTAACAATCTTTGCTCTT
>ML795665.1:37026-49785 GCA_009831015.1 Picea engelmannii | reverse complement strand
CTTTATATATATATATTCCTTATCATACAATTTCTGCATTACTAGTTTCACATTTTCCATATCATAGTATATATGGAAATTGTAATTTAAGTTTAATTTTATTGATTTTCTTTATAGGTTAAAAGTTATTTTTAAATAATTATAAAAAAAAAAATCATTTTAAAATAATTATAAAATTAAATTAATTTTACTTATCTTAAATAATTAAAATGTAAAAATAATTAAAAAATAATTTTTAGTTTTATTTATTTTAAAAAGATGTTTGAACTTAAGATTTTTTTTTTAACATTTTAAAATATTTTTAATATAAGAATTTTAGTAATAAACTAAATAGAAAAATTTATTAATAAAAATAATAAATTATGTTAATTATTTAATTTATTTTTTTTAATGTAAAATTGAGTGTTTTTATCTTACTTGTTTATACATAACAATAAAACATTACATACATTTTATTTTCAATTTATCCTTAAATGAAAAGTAAACATAAATGTTTTTTCTTTATTTATATTTTTAGATCACTTTATTATCACTATTAACTGATGAGAATTAACTTCAATTAAAAAAATAAATTATGTTTTTAATACATAGAAATTTTCTAAAAAAATAATGTTTTACATAAATAATCATCCACCTAATTACACATCCATAAAATTGCATCAACCTTTTGACACAACTTTTTTATTAGCTTCTTTTATATCAAGTATGAAAGTTGCATCACCCTTTTGACACAACTTTTTTATTAGCTTATTTTATATCAAGTATAAAAAGACTAAAGGTCCATCTCGATATTCTTCTTTCTTCCAATTCTTACATCCCATGGAACCTTATTTAGAACTGCAATTTTCTAAAAAAAAATTAAAAAAAGTTTAATTTAAAATTTTCTAGTTTTAAAATATATGTGAACTTATTTTTTTACATTAAATATAATTTAATTAAATAAATTATTATAATAAATATTTATTTGTTTATTTATTATATTAAATATTTTTTAAAATAATTTTGATTTATATAAGTTATGTAATATATATTTTTTTTCTATTTTGTAAATAATAATAATAATAATTATTTTGGGTTTTTTATTTTGTAAATAATAATATTTATTATTATTATTATTATTATTATTATTATTATTATTATTATTTTGGTTTTTAAGTTTTTTTGGATAAGGAAGTTAAATTATGTGAAAAAAACATAATATATTTTAGTATTTGAGTAACATTGTTTTTTTTTCATGGAAATAAGATTGTTTTGCAAAAAAATGATGAGCATATTGAAGAAGTTTTAGTCACTAGTTTTGCAGTAAGGGTTCATTTACATGTCATTTGATTATTATTGTCTTACTCGTGGAAATATGATTGTTTTACAAAAAATCACTTTGCACCCTTTTCTCAAGCACCATGTCTTGTTTTGTATGTGAGCTTCAACTTCATCCAATAGGTCCTTAAGCTAATTTTTTGTTAGCTAAGTGGACTGTGACACAACATGAATTGCATTCACATACTAGTTTTTTCAATATTATCTTTATATTAAACTATGGTCTTATAGTTGGTATGCTACATTGTTCTAGATTTGCTTAGTGATGACCAATTCAAGAAGTTGGAGTCGTGTGTTTTGCATATGTGGCTCATTTACATGTAATTTGTCATTGGTTTGTGTAACATTGTTAGGCTTCTATGGAAATAGGATTGTTTTGCAACAAATTGGTTTACACACTTTATCCATTACCATGTCTTGTCTTGAAATCCATAGGCTTGTTCTCAACAATGTGTGGATTGGAAAATTGAACAAATGGTGAAAAGCTATATTTTTGTTGTGATTGCACATCACAATAAATTTAGCATTAAACATTGAAGTTATTGCCCACTCTTTAGCATTTTCTATTTTTTGGTAGCGTGGAGCTAGTGCATGCCAAAATGCTATAGATTTTCATGCATGTGGTAATGTCATAGATGGGCATTTAAAAGGAACCTTGCAACCTAATAATGTTATTTTGGAAATTACACAAGGAATTAGTGAGAAAGGAGCTACAAAACATTGTTCTTGTTAAGGCCCAACATAAGTTCATCTTGAAGGTGATACATGATGTATTGATATCCCCCCAATAAAATTCTTATTGATATTCAAGATTAAAAATGTCTTTTGGTTTGTGATAATTGAAAAGGCACACATTGCTAGGGTATTTTGATGTGCTACATCAATCTCCCCAACACCCACTTTTGGGGTTAGAGCCCACACCATAAGATTAAACATTTCCTTTGTTTGTGAAAATTGATGCCCCTAACATAGTTGAAACTCTAGGTTAGGGTTCTTAATCTGGACCCCAAATTGATAAGAAAGGGTGAACAAAAATGGTGAAGAAGGGAAAATCTCCTCAACTTCAATTGTCTTAGCTCCCTCTAGGGTTAGAAGACCTAATCAACCCCTCATATCGACATTAACTTGACTCAAAAGAATACTTAAAGTTATATGGTTGTTAGGACCATCCTATTAACTTCCATTTTGCTACCCTGTAGGGGATGGGGTCATCGGGCCTAGTATCCACCCTCATGGCTAAAAACTTCATAGTCATCTCATGATGTTTGAGACCCTCATAAGAGGCCAAAGAACATGAACTTATATTGTTTTTTCTGCCTACACTACAAGTGACCTCTCCAAACCCTTTTGATGCCCTAGTAGGGAAAGATGGTGAGGAGATGGTGGATTATCAAATAAAAATTTGTAATGAATGTAGTATCATGAAATGTGCAAGGTATCGTGGAATCTTTCCCCAAATATATGGTTTTAATAATTAGAAGTTGATGCAGGAGCATTGACTACTCATCAAGCGAGTCGGTGCATGGAGCAGAAAAGACAGCTGGACAGCGCCAGCACAAAATTTTGAAATACTTTGATATGTTGCGCCAAACATTAATGCGTTGATGTGATGAAGCGCACTTGTATATGTAAATGGACCTTGAGAAGATAAGCTCACGTCCTTAGTAGCTGAGGCATTTAATAGAATTGATGTAAATATTGGTAGGAATTAATTGTAGATTTGATAGCTTTTGAATCGTGAGGGAAAACGGAATATAGGCACCCTCATTTGTATCATTGTATCATTATCATTCATATGAGAAACAGGAACAAGAAGAGCAGAGCAGAGAACTTGTGGAGAAAACCCATGTACAGATATTGAGTTAAATAGGAAAACTTTGATTCAATTCCATGGCCGTGATTATTCTCTGTGTGTTGTTGATATTATGCAGTTGCATATTTGCTTCTTGTTATGCCTTTGTTCTATATGCTGTGTATGTGATTTCATGGTAGATTCGAAATCTGTGAGAGTAAAACAATTAGTTTCAATTGTTTCTCTATTTCTGAACCAAGAGATTCCTGCATAGAGTGCAGTGGAATCTGTCCGCAAAGAGTGCGTGACTGCAGGGTTCAAGTAGAGGTAACTTTTGTTCTAAGTTCCCAGAAGTGCAGATAGGCATAGAGCCGTGCAAGACGTGCGCAGGCCAGACGAAGTCTCAGAGTTGCGATTCTGAGCAAGGTATCTAAAGACTGTTGCTGCAGGAGTGCGTAAGGTCGAGAAGACTTCAACACTTAGCGTGTTTGAAGTATGGCCGCAAGGAGTGCGTGCAGGGAGTTTCCGGAAGAAGCTCGAAAGTTGGGAAAAAATCAGGAAGGATAAACCTTCAAGTTCGTTGAAGGGTTGAACCAGGAGTGGTGTGCGAACAGATTGTAAGGAAGAAGCGAACAGGTTGGTGCACGGGTCTCGTGGGGAAACATTTCCTATTCGGGATTTGCGTAAGGAGAAGAGGCGGATGTGAATTCTACGGTGCAGGTGGAAGAAGTTCGAAGTCTAGAAGAGTAGGACGTTGGTTGGAATCAAGAAGATCACGACTCTACTCGGGGATCGGGCATATCGACATTTTCGCACGGAAGAGGTTGGAAGTTTGGTCGTGGAGGTCACGAGATCGTGAGGTGCGAGTCCCAGGGAATTCCATAGGTCGTGGGGTCCACAAGAAGGGTGACATAGCAGGTAATCTCGGGACATCGGACCTCGGGAGCTGAAAGGCCAAGAGAGTGGGTCTCGCAAGTGGCGAGGAAACGAGAAGGCGAGATAGCAAGTTTGTTGGCCTCTCGGCGTTTCGGATCTCGGAGGTTGGAACCCCGAAGGTATAGTGACGCGAGTCACGAAGTTGCGATAAAGCAAAGTCCCAATCAGCCGAGGGAAGGTCAGCGTTGACCAAAGACATCGGGTCTCGGGGATCCGAGGGTCTAGTATTCAACTGTTGAACTCGCGAAGTCGCGAGAGCCGATCCTCCGACAACCAAGAAAGGGAGGATCGCGCAAGTGGAAGAGTCACTGTGGGTACGAAGGATTCTCGAAAGGGGATCAGAAGAACCTTTGAGTTCTTCGGGCCCAGGAGAAAGAAGGTCCTGGTGAGAGCTACCTTTCTCTGAGGAGCGGGGAAGGGATACGCCAGAGTGGTATCAGAGCTGGTACATCTCTGTTTTCTGTAGCAGAGACAGAAGTACGCCATGCCGCCCAGAAGAGAGAGGCAGTCACCGGATCGAGAAGACAGGGACGCCTAAAGAAGGGGTAGGCCAGCAGGAAATCCAGAGATGGAGCGACAGATGCGAGATCTCTGAGCAAGGCTTGAGGAGATGGAGATAGCGCAGAGACGCGGAGTCGGCGCGGGAGAGTTCAACGATTCCGAAGTGGAAGAGGAAGCTGGACATGATGCAGAGGAGGTCACAACAGAAGACGCATCAACAGAGAGGTTGATTAGGGCCATCGCCAGGATGAGCTCAAAGACCAATATGGACATTCCCGTCTATGAGGGGAGTCTAAATGCAGAAGAGTTGTTGGATTGGATCCGAGCACTCGACACCTACTTCGATTATGAAGACATCGAAGAGGACAAGAAAGTAAGGCACGCTGTTACAAAGCTGAAAGGACATGCAGCCTTATGGTGGGATGAGTTGTAGGTTGATAGGCGCTGCAAAGGAAAACAGAAAATCAAGAGGTGGGATCGGATGATCGCCAAGATGAAAGCGAAATTCATCCCGAGAGATTACCAGATCACTCTGTTCAGGCGGATGCAGAACCTGAGACAGAAGATGATGACAGTGAAGGAGTACACCGAGGAATTTTATAAGCTCAATATCAGAGCTGGTCACCGGGAGAGCGATGATGAAAAGGTGGCGAGATACCTAAATGGTTTGAGGTATGACATTCAGGATGAATTGAGCATGGTTACCATCCGAACAGTTGAGGATGCGTACCAGATGGCTCTGAAGGCCGAAGAGAAGCTGAGTCGTAAGCAAGGTCAGCGAGGGCGAGGCAGAAATCAGCCCAGAGGCAAGGCAATTGCACAAGATAGAACTAAAAATCCCAAGGAGGAATGTCAGAGACCTCAAGGAAAGGTGGAGAGAGGTGGAACCTCACAACCAAGGCAGCAATATGTTGAGTCGAGGAGGCAACATACCGAGAAGGGTGGCGGTTATGATGATGCCAACACATTTCCTCGTACCCGAGGTAGGGGAAGAGGACGAGGAGGCATCATCACATGTTTTACATGTGGGAAGGATGGACATAAAGCCGTTGACTGTCCAGATAGGAAACCGGACAAAGGAGAAACTCACATCACTGAGGCGCAGGGGCGTGATGCTGAGACAAAAGATGCAGACAGCGGAAGATCGCTAGGGATGCATAAGATTCTTTTGACACCTAAGAAAGAGGTGGAGAGCGCGGTGCAAAGGAGCAGACTGTTTAGAACGGCTTGCACAGCCAAGGACAGGAAATGCAAAGTCATAGTTGACAGTGGAAGCACCGATAATCTCGTTTCATCCGAGATGGTGGAAAAGCTGGAACTGGAAACAACTAAGCACCCGAGCCCATATAAGATCTCGTGGTTACAGAAAGGACACCGGGTAAGTGTCACTAAACAATGCTTAGTTAAATTTAAAATTGGGAATTATCATGACGATATTTTGTGTGATGTCATTCCCAAGGATGTATGTCATATATTGCTGGGTAGACCATGGCAGTATGACCGAAATGTAGTTCATGATGGGAGGATGAACACCTACACCTTGGAGAAGGATGGGGGACTCCATAAATTGCTTTTGATAAAAGATAAGGAGGTGAAACCGGAAGTGAGCAATACAATACTTCTCATGAGTGGGAAGGAACTTCTCACAGAGATGGAGAAGAATGAAGATCCACAATTCTTTGTGGTCAGGAAACCGAGAATTGTCCTGACTAGCACAAGGGTGGATGACTTACCAGAGGAGATTCAGGAACTGCTGGGAGAGTTCGCTGATATCATCGTGGATGAACTACCTCGTTCGTTGCCACCGATGAGGAGTGTGAGTCACCACATAGACCTCATACCCGGAGCAAGCTTGCCGAATAAGGCAGCATATAGGTTGACGCCTCAGGAGAATGAGGAAGTCAAGAATCAGGTACAGGACTTACTGGATAAACGACTGGTCAGGGAGAGCCTCAGTCCGTGTGCTGTTCCGATAGTACTAAGCCCAAAGAAGGATGGAGGTTGGAGGATGTGTACAGACTCTAGAGTGATAAATAAGATCACCATCCGATACAGGTTTCCACTGTCGAGAATGGACGATTTGATGGATTGCCTGAGTGGGGCAAATTATTTTTCAAAGATTGATCTCAAGAGCGGATATCATCAGATTCGCATGAGAGAGGGTGATGAATGGAAGACCGCATTCAAGACAAACGAAGGTTTGTACGAATGGCTGGTCATGTCATTTGGGTTGACAAACGCACTGAGCACATTCATGAGGCTGATGAATGAAGTCCTGAGGGAATTCATTGGCAAATTTGTGGTCGTATATCTGGACGATATATTGATTTTCAGTAAGACGAAGGTTGAACATTTGAGACATTTAGCCATTGTGATGAGAAGACTACAACAGGAGAAGTTGTTGGTCAACATGAAGAAATGTTCTTTCATGAAGACATAGCTCATTTATTTGGGTTTTGTTATCTCAACGAATGAGCTGAAGATGGATCCTGAGAAGGTAGAAGTGATAAAGAATTGGCCATCACCGAGAAATGTTTTCGAGGTGAGGAGTTTTCATGGGTTGGCTAGTTTCTACCGAAAGTTCATTCGAAATTTCAGTGGAATTAGTGCAGCAATGATGGACACAGTGAAGAAGCGGCATAAAGTTTTTCATTGGACAGCAGAGGCTGAGAGGAGCTTCAATCTGTTGAAGCGAAAGATTACAGAGCAACCAATTCTGGTGTTGCCTGATTTTCAGAAAACCTTTCAGGTGAAGTGTGACGCGAGTGGATATGCTGTTGGAGGGGTCTTAAGTCAGGATGACAGACCTGTAGCATATTTCAGCGAGAAGTTGGATGACGCGACGCTGAAATACTCCACGTATGACAAAGAGTTTTATGCCATCATACAAGCACTGAAATAGTGGAGGCATTACTTGATACCCAAAGAATTTGTATTGTACAGCGATAATCATGCATTGCAGTTCGTGAGTCAACAAGATAAGTTGAACCAGAAGCATGCAAAATGGGTAGAGTACATGCAGAATTTCACGTTTGTAATTAAGCACATTTCAGGGACTGCTAACAAAGTGGCTTATGCTTTGAGCAAGAAATGTTTACTGTTGCAGGAGTTCAGGGTCAAAACCTTGGGTTTTGAAAATCTGAAAGATATGTATGCAGAGGATGCAGACTTCGGAGAAGATTACGAAGCAGCTGAGAATCCAGTTCTTAGGGATCGGAGTCCTTGGATAGATTTCATGATCCAGGAGGGATTGTTGTTTAGGGGCAATCAACTATGTATTCCAAATTTTTCCATGAGGGAGAATTTGGTGAAGTAAAAGCACAGTGGGGGCTTAGCAGGTCATTTTGGGCATGATAAGACATTCGCGATGCTGAGCGAATCGTATTATTGGCCAGGCATGTGAGCAAACGTAAGGAGGTTTGTTGACAGGTGTCGGATTTGTCAGCATTCAAAGGGCCGCAAACAAAACACGGGGTTTTATCAGCCATTGCCCATACCTGAGAGGCCATGGGAAGCGATCAGTATGGATTTTGTTCTGGGATTACCAAGGACACAGTGAGGAGTGGATTCCATCTTTGTGGTGGTGGACAGGTTCTCGAAGATGGCGCATTTTATACAGTTTCATAAGACCAGCGATGCGACCCACATCGCAAACTTATTTTTCAAAGAGGTTGTTAGATTGCATGGATTGCCGAGAAGCATAGTCTCGGATCGGGATACTAAATTCATAGGTCATTTTTGGAGGACGCTATGGAAGAAGCTGGGAACTAATTTGGCATTTAGTTCAGCTTACCATCCGCAGACAGATGGGAAAACAGAGGTGGTGAACAGGAGCCTGGGGGATTTACTGAGAGGCTTAGTGATGGAGCACCACAGCAGTTGGGACCAGATATTGCCACAGGCAGAGTTCGCGTACAACGATTCGGTGAATCGGAGTACAGGAAGAAGCCCGTTTCAGATTGTGTATGGGACACAACCAAGGGGAGTTTCTGAACTCAGGGAGTCAGGACAGGATGAAACTAGCCGCGCTCGTGCTGAAGAATTTGCTGAGGCAATGAAGGAACTTCACACGAAGGTGAAGCAGCGACTGATGAAATCAAATCAAGAGTATAAGCGCAGAGCCGATCAGCGAAAGAGACAACTTCAGTTTGAAGTTGGGGACATGGTTCTGGCGCACCTGAGGAAAGAAAGGTTCCCAAGGGGAACATACAACAAGCTCAAGATGAAGAAAATTGGGCCGTGCAGAGTCCTGAGGAAATTTAGCGAGAACGCATACGAGCTTGAGTTGCCAGAGAACATCGGGATATCTCCGATATTCAACGTTTCGGATTTATACCCATACAGAGATGGAGAAGCGAATGCTGAAGATAAGGAACCAGTAGTCCAGTGGCAAAAACAACTGCCAGTAGCAGAAAAGCCACATATGGAACGTATACTGGACAAACGAATCGGCCGAAAGACCAGGCAAAAGCAGTATTTTGAGTACCTAGTAAAATGGAAGAATCATCCAGTGGAGGATGCCAGCTGGGAAACAAAAGCAATAATTCAGAAGCATGGGCAGACTGTACAGGAGCTCATGGACAGGAGCCCATGAAACTTTTCAAGCCGAGGAGTATGATGCAGGAGCATCGACTACTCATCAAGCGAGCCAGCGCGTGGAGCAGAAAAGACAGCTGGACAGCGCCAGCACAAAATTTTGAAATACTTTGATATGTTGCACCAAACATTAATGCGTTGATGTGATGAAGCGCACTTGTATATGTAAATGGACCTTGAGAAGATAAGCTCACGTCCTTAGTAGCTGAGGCATTTAATAGAATTGATGTAAAGATTGGTAGGAATTAATTGTAGATTTGATAGCTTTTGAATCGTGAGGGAAAATGGAATATAGGCACCCTCCTTTGTATCATTGTATCATTATCATTCATATGAGAAACATGAACAAGAAGAGCAGAGCAGAGAACTTGTGGAGAACACCCATGTACAAATATTGAGTTAAATAGGAAAACTTTGATTCAATTCCATGGCCGTGATTATTCTCTGTGTGTTGTTGATATTATGCTGTTGCATATTTGCTTCTTGTTATGCCTTTGTTCTATATGCTATGTATGTGATTTCATGGTAGATTCGAAATCTGTGAGAGTAAAACAATTAGTTTCAATTGTTTCTCTATTTCTGAACCAAGAGATTCCTGCATAGAGTGCAGTGGAATCTGTCCGCAAAGAGTGCGTGACCACAGGGTTCAAGTAGAGGTAACTTTTGTTCTAAGTTCCCAGAAGTGCAGATAGGCACAGAGCCGTGCAAGACGTGCGCAGGCCAGACGAAGTCTCAGAGTTGTGATTCTGAGCAAGGTATCTAAAGACTGTTGCTGCAGGAGTGCGCAAGGTCGAGAAGACTTCAACACTTAGCGTGTTTGAAGTATGGCCGCAAGGAGTGCGTGCAGGGAGTTTCCGGAAGAAGCTCGAAAGTTGGGAAAATCTCAGGAAGGATAAACCTTCAAGTTCGTTGAAGGGTTGAACCAGGAGTGGTGTGCGAACAGATTGTAAGGAAGAAGCGAACAGGTTGGCGCACGGGTCTCGTGGGGAAACATTTCCTATTCGGGATTTGCGTAAGGAGAAGAGGCGGAAGTGAAGTCTACGGTGCAGGTGGAAGAAGTTTGAAGTCTAGAAGAGTAGGACGTCGGTTGGAATCAAGAAGATCACGACTCTACTCAGGGATCGGGCATATCGACATTTTCGCACGAAAGAGGTTGGAATTTTGGCCGTGGAGGTCGCGAGATCGCGAGGTGCGAGTCCCAGGGAATTGCGTAGGTCGTGGGGTCCACAAGAAGGGTGACATAGCAGGTAATCTCGGGACATCGGACCTCGGGAGCTGAAAGGCCAGGAGAGTGGGTCTCGCAAGTGGCGAGGAAACGAGAAGGCGAGATAGCAAGTTTGTTGGCCTCTCGGCGTTTCGGATCTCGGAGGTTGGAACCCCGAAGGTATAGTGACGCGAGTCACGAAGTTGCGATAAAGCGAAGTCCCAATCAGCCGAGGGAAGGTCACCGTTGACCAAAGACATCGGGTCTCGGGGATCCGAGGGTCTAGTATTCAACCGTTGAACTCGTGAAGTCGCGAGAACCGATCCTCTGACAACCAAGAAAGGGAGGATCACGCGAGTGCAAGAGTCACTGTGGGTACGAAGGATTCTCGAAAGGGGATCAGAAGAACCTTTGAGTTCTTCGGGCCGAGGAGAAAGAAGGTCCTGGTGAGAGCTACCTTTCTCCGAGGAGCGGGGAAGGGATACGCCAGAATTTTTTTTCTTGATATTAATTTTTGTTGTAACATGAGAGAAATGAAATTCTTTGGTTTTATACTTAAATTGGTTAAGCCGGTAATATGGTAAATTTTGTTCCCTTTTATATTAACGATGTTGAAGATAAAGGTGAGGTTGCAACATTGATTTCTCCAAAGTGGGAAAAGGATATTATCCAATATAGATCTAATCCTTCAACCATGTTGTATGGACTTGGTTTGATTTGAAGGCCATATGCTTGGCTTGGCCAACATTCCAACGATGTAGAGGAAAGTGATGCATTATGGAATTGGCTTGTAGAGTCATTGTTGGAGCCCTGCGAGCTTTTTTGTGGTGATTTCAATGATGTTGAGTCTCAGACAAAAAGGGGCTTTACCCAACATTCATGACACCAAGTGAACATTTAGGCTAGAATGGACTCAAGGCCAAATTCATATTTTATGATTCCATCAAATTTTATCATAAATACTTTCATGTGATTTGGTACCCCTTATGCAATACCTAAAATGTCACAAGAGAGTCACATTGAAAAGATTATATAGGGTGATTCTCTAAGAGAAAAAAAATAAAATTTAGGGTATGAAAGTAGAAATCCTATCTAGTCATAGAGGCAATCACCCTATCTTAATACTAACCCATTATATTTTCCAACCCTTAAGGTTTAATTAAACACAAAGAAATTAATACAAGATTCATATTGTACACATCCCAATTGAACCATACTCCTTGCATAAAAGCAATAAAAATAATTTCTAATTTAATACCTCAGCCTAGAGAAGATAAGTGGTGGATTTTAATGATGGAAAGATGTCATTTGTTGCATTATGATATTTGTATGGGGGTATGGTAGGAAACATGTGGTCATTAGAAGAAGAAATAATAAGGTTGTCATGGAAGAACTAAATCATGGCTCAAGAATGCTACAAATAATTTAATCCCTTCAGTGGGTAAGTGTAATCTAGAGTAGCAACACTCAGAAGTTTCCTCAAAGTCAAAGAAACATAGAGCTGAGTGTGTTCAAATCTGGTCCCATCATCACTCACTCAAAATGGGGGATAGGGATATGATGTCCTTTTTCAAATACCTAGCCTTTACGAAATTCGTTAAGCATATAAAATCCCTAAGGAGTGGGGAAGGAAGGATCTAGACTAGGTCGGTGTTGGGCTCCGGATTTATAACATTTTCTTGTTGGTTCTTGAGGATATTGTTTACTCTCTTGAAGACTTTTGTTAAGCAAATGGCATTCTTTCTGTGCTATTCATACTTTGTTACACATATATGGTCCATTATATACAGAAACCATGAAGTGCTTCCAAAGCCACAAATGAGCGAAGAATTCAACTATAAATGCAACAATAATCCTCTTCTGCAGAGAATAGCTGACCTTTGCAAGAATGCAGGGTGTTGGCTTATAGAGGATAATACTTATGATTATTTTATGATGGGTTGAAACATACTTGTGTAGAGGCCCCACACATTATCAATGTATTCTCCTGGCATCAAGCATTTAAATTCGGGCATAACGCAAGGAAGAAAATCATGGCATGATTAACTGTGTAAAACGTGTCTCATCCTCCGGTGATATTCTTAAAACCGTTTTATAACTTCTAGGGCACAAAGCCACGACTGCCAGAGGTCAGAAACGTTATGTAACATTGCCAGAGATCTGAAACGTGGTGTAACATTGCCAGAGAGAGCTGGAAATGTTATGTAGCATTGCCAGAGATCTGGAACGTTTGTAAAGAGATGCCACGCATTGCCAGAGATATGGAACGTTATGTAAAGAGATGCCATGCATTGCCAAAGGGTTGGAAAACGTGAGATGAGAGCTTCTATGCTCGAGAAAAGGCAGAGAAATATGTAGAGAAAATAAAAACGCAGCTATGCTTGAGAAATGGGGGGATAGATGGAGCATAGGG
>ML795665.1:25478-36926 GCA_009831015.1 Picea engelmannii | reverse complement strand
TTCAACAATTTTAACCTCCAAGAACTACATAAACATTAACCATTAATCATGTCATTCATCATCACATAAACCCATGTACACATAGAGTTATTTCAACAATTTTAACCTCCAATCACTATAAACATTAACCATTAATCATGCCATTCATAATCACATAAACCCATACACATTTCACACATATTTTTATGTGGAAACACAACTGGGAGAAAACCACGAAAAGTTTTCTTAAGTAGTTTCAAGATTTTACAAGCACCAACTTGAAGGAAGCACCCATTCCCTGATTTTTCCAGCACCTACTGGAAGGATACACCTATCCCAACTTAAGTGTCGCAACTTTTGGGTTCCACCTCTTCCTTAAGGATGACTGACCTTAGGGGCTTCTTTACTTTACAATAGGGGATTCTTCTCTTAGATTTATGGGATTCTTCACTTGTCTTTAGGGGTTTCTTATCTTGTTTTTAGGGTCTTTTTCACTTGACTTTAGGGGCTTCTTCACTCGGTTTTAGGGCTTCTTCAAGGCTCCATTTGTGTACAAATCAAAGTGGGCATGTGGAAACAACCACATGTTATTTCATCTCGTGAGGGTGATTCATAAAATCTATGTCATAAGGGGACCAATTTTGATTTATATACACTTATGTCAAGGCTCCTTCAAGGTTCTTCAAGGAGTTTTCAAGTGAACACATCAACATCACTTTTAGGGGCTTGTGGGATTTGATTTAGGTCTTTTTATAAGGTTGACATCAATGAAAACCAATTTTCCAACAATCTCCCCCTTTGGCATTGATGGAAACTTAGTAAAACGGTCATGCTCCCCTTTCTTCATGCTATGATCCCAATGATTGTACTATCCTCTTGTCTTCTTTTCAACTCCCCCTATCTTCAATGCTTCTAGGTTTATTGTTTTTCTCTCCCCGTTTCACATCAATGGAAAATGGTAACTCCCCCTTGACAGTATTCCCATTTTTGTTCTTGCATAAGATTATAGAAATCAATTTGGAGGATAAATTACTCCCATTTTTTGTTGAAGATACTCAAAGGTCTCCCTAGGAAGAGGCTTTGTGAAGATGTATGCATTTTGTTCTTTTTTCCCAATGTACTCCAACTTGATATTAATTTTTGTGACTTGTTCCCGTAGAAAGTGGAACTTAATAGGACTATGTTTGGTCTTGGAATGCATCATTGGATTCTTGGAGATGCTTATAACATTGGTGTTGTCATAGAGTATCGAAATAGGCTCATCGTATCTCACTTTTATGTCTTGTAGGGTTTGTCCCATCCATAGAATATGAGTACAACATGTTGTTGTTGAGATATATTCTACTTCTGTTTTGGATAAGGATATTGAAGATTGCTTCTTTCTCAACTAGAACACTAAGCACTCACCTAAGAAGAAAGTTTCTTAACTTGTACTTCTTCTATCATCAATACTTCCTACCCAATCTGCATCTTTGTAGGCGACCATAGTTAACTCATTTCCTTTAGGATACCATAGCCCAAAATATGTTGTTCCTTTACGATATTTGAAGATCCTTTTCACTGCTAGAACTTGGGTTTCCTTTGGTGTTTCTTTAAATCTTGCTACCTGTCCAATTGTCACGCATTACTTCTAGTCTTGAAGTTGTCATATAGAGTAGACTACCAATAATTGATATGTAGAGTAGATTTGATCCGCTTCTTTAGATTCATCATCTTTTTTCAACTTGCAACTGGTAACCATGGGAGTACTCACAGGTTTACAATATTCCATTTTGAACTTCTTTAACATTTCCTTGATGTACTTGGTTTGGGAAATGAAAATGCCTTCATCTAGCATAGATATATGGAGTCCCAAGAAGAAAGTCAACTCCCCAAGTACGAACCTTTAAAATTCATTATGCATATCCCTGGAAAACTTCTGACTTAATCTATCACCATCAATCTATCAACATGGTTCTGGCCATTTCTTGTACAATTATGTTTTTCCTTTCAGCAACTCCATTTTGCTGAGGTGTTCGAGCTATTGATAATTGTTTTTTTATTCCATGTTCTTCACCGAAATCCCTGAATTTATTTGAAGTAAACTCACCTCAATTATCTGACCTTAATAACTTGATTTTCAAATCATATTCATTTTCAACTAGTTCCTTGAATACCCTGAAACATTCAAAAGATTCTGACTTTTTCTTGAGGCAAAAAACCCAGGTCATTTTGGTGTAGTTATCAATGAGTAGAATGAAGTATTGTTCTCCATCAATTCATTTTGTTCTCATGGGCCCACATAAATCAATGTGTATAATCTCCAATGGTTTTGTCATAGAGTATTCATTTATCTTGAATTCAACTATTGTTTTTTTTCCGTGCTGACAATGCTTGTACATAGTATTTGTTGGTTTTGTAATTTATGGAATTTCTCTTATAACTTGCTTCTTGTTGAGCTTGACAAGATTATAAAAGTGTATATGGTCCATTTTCCTATTCCAAAGACAACTTTCATCTTATTTTCCCAAACAACATCTTTCTTCTTCAATCTCATTTAAGATGTATATGTTCTTTGGATTCATTGTTGTTGTTGCCACTAGTCTTCATGATCCTTCTTTCCTTATTGCACATTATTTTGAATTAAATATAAGTGTGTGTCCCTGATCACACATTTGACTCACACTCAGAAAATTATGCTTCATATTTTCAACAATTAGGACATTTTGTGCCACAACATCTTTGTTTCTAAGACTGATTGTGTCTTTTCCTATAATTTTGGTTGAGTTATCATTGTCAAACGTGAAATGCCCCTCTCTTTATTTATTTAATGTTACAAATATGTTTTTGTCTCCTATCATGTGCTTTGAACATCCATTGTCAATATACCAATGGCTTCTTCTATTTTGGGCTTGTAAGGAAAACCCACATTCCTCAACCTTCATATCTTCTTGCTTCATTTTCCAAGTTCTTTGTTGTTCCCCTATATGATTGAAAGGAACATGCCTAGTTTCTTTTGAAAAAGCTATCAAATCACTTTTGCAATTTCTAGATATGTGTTCAAAATTGTTACATTTGTAGTATTCAATTTCATAACTCGGAGCACCAAAACTATTATAATTTATGTCAAACGCCTCACGAGGCTTTCTGGGATAATTTCCGTCATAATGATTCTTGGGATTTTCATAGCTACTTGTGTTCTATGTGTTTCTACCCTTTGGATAGGCTCTACAATTATGGATTTATGCCCAAAATTATTGCAAGAATAACACAGGCCAAGAAAAACAATTTGGTGCTTGGGTGTGGGTGGTCTTCTAGTTGGTATGTTCTTCTTAAATCATGATCTTCTTCTTGGGTCTTCTTCATTGTTGGTTGTTGATTCAATGTTCCTTTGAATGCCTCATCTTCTTCTTACTTCTTCTTTATTTATGTTTTTTGTATGTCCTCCTTTAGAGTCTTGTACTCTTCTTTCTTCATGGAACCCCTGATAGTATCTGCATAACTTATTTTCTCTACTTCATTTCCTGTCATCATAGAGATTGAACCCTCATCAATATTATTTTGTCTGTATCCAAGTCCAGACTTTTCATAGAATGATTTTTTATTGTTGATGATTTCATCCAATATTTTGGTGTTATTGCCAAACTTTAGTTGGATGTCCTTCTTCTATAGTTCCTTTCTTAGTGAGACTATTTCAGCTTCCATATTCTCTATTATTTTCTCCTTTTCTTCCAGTTATCTCTTGAGTGTTTCTTTAATGACTTTGGATTCTTCCAATTGAATCCTTAGATCTATGATTTAGATCTATGATAGTCTGCTTGGCTTCTTCATAATTTTTGCTAGGGTTTTGAAAGTCTTCCTTTTGTTTACTTAATTCTTCTTTGAGATACGTGTTTTTCTTCCTTTCTATTCTTAGATCATGTAAGGAACTTATCAATTCTTCCTCAAGATTCACTTCTCCTTCTTCTTCATATTCTCCTTCATTATTTTCAGTAGTTTCCTATTGAGTCTCTAACACCATGAAGAGCACTCTTCTTGAGTCATTGTCATTATCATCATCTTCATCAGATGAGGAACTATCGTCTTTTGAATAGAGGCTTTTATTTTTCAAAAATATTCCTTTATTTCTTTCCTTGTCTCTTTTCTAATATTTCTTTTCTTTCTTAGGAACTTCTTCTTCATCACTATCTGAAGCCCTTGCATAACCACATTTGGAAGAAAAATGTCCAACTTTACCACAATTAAATCATTTGAAAGGAAGCTTACCTATGTACTTGTCGGCTTCTCTTTTCATCTTTCTCACAAAGTTGGCTTCTTCTTCATTGTCTAAATCATCACTATTGTTGGAGCAGGGTTTTGACCTTGGCTTGTTCTTTCTTGTCTTCTTGGAGCCTTTGAAATTTTCTTCCCTTCTGGATGGATTTTCATGTTCTCATTTCACATGTTGTAAGTATTCCATGTAATTCATCCATGCTCAATGTAGTCAAATATTTTCTTTATTCTAGAGATGATATTTTAGGGTCAAATATCATTGAGAAATATCTCAGTATCTTTTGCACAATAACGTAATTTTCAATCTTTTCTCCAAGTCCTCTTATAGTATTCACAATTTCATCAACTCAGAGAAAATAAGTTGTAATATCGTCATCTTCCTTCATCCTTAGATGTTCAAATTGTCCTTTGTAAGTTTGAATCTTGGCCCCTTTGACTTTAGCATCTCCTTCATAAACATTATTGAGCTTGTCCCAAATTTCCTTTGAAGAATCACAATGCATAACCTTAACAAATTTTGAACCTGTTAGACCACTTAGAATGACATTTAGAGTATTTGAATTGTATTCATTGAGATTTTTCCTGCCATTATCTGTTGAGGGAGAAGATGTTGCAGTTTATCCATTTACTACAATTTGTCAAACATCAAATTCTCGTGCCTATAAAAATGCTCTCATTCTTATACTCCAAAAAGCATAATTTTACCATCAAACAATGGTGTTCCATTTTTGCTAAATTATCCTTGTTTATCCATGATCTTCCTTCCAGTGGTTAGACTGTTCCTAAAGGAACTCGCTCTAATACCAATTGTTAGAATATTCAAGAATACTAAGACGGGGGGTGAATCAATATAGAATTATTTCAACAATTTTAACCTTCAAGCACTACATAAACATTAACCATTAATAATTTCATTAATAATCACGTAAAATCATACACATTGCACACAAATTTTTACTGGAAACTCAAATGGGAGAAAACCATGAAAACTTTTCTTAAGTAGTTTCAATATTTTACAAGCACCAACTTTGAGGAAGCACCCACTCCCTAAGTTTTCTAGCACCTATTGGAAGGAGACACCAATCCCCTTGGAATATTTTAAATCATGATACATGATCAAATCAACCTTCAAATACAATCCAAAAATCACTTCTTAAATCTGTGTACAAAATTGCTCAAAAATGTACCTCAAATCTGCAAACTTGTAAGATTCACCATGAGCTCAATTTATGTTTCCGATTCTGAAGCTTGGACCTTATATATCAGGATTTGTTTTCCTTCTAATGTGACAAGTGGAATTCAATTTGGACCAACCAAGCTTCAGATATAACCTTTTTATATCAAGAACTTGTTTGGAGCTAGTTTTTGGATTAGTCAAAAACTCTAATTTCCAACAAGTATAACTGTGTACCTCTAATGAATCAAGATCTAAAACTTGTACCCAATCTTATTCGATATCTTCTATGAAATTCCTCCAAGTTTCTCTCCTTGAATATTCCCTGAAATTTTTTTATAGTGGCACGATGACTTGTTTTGAAGAATAAAACCCTAGTTTAAAAAACCTCAACTTCCACCGAGTATAACTCCAAACCTGTAATGAGTCAAGACATGCAATTTGTACCCAATATTCTTCGCTATCTATTATGAAACACCTCCAAGTTTTGTTATCTAAATTGTTCTAGAAAAAAAAAATTATATTGAAAATGTCAAAATAACTTTCAATGAAAACCCTAGAACAAATCATCACAATACTTCATCTTCCCTTGGAATTTCACCCTTGTTCATTTCATCTTCCCTTGGAAATTCACTCCTCTAGGCTAAAATTTACTTCTCTTCCCTGGTTAATTCGAATTGGTGTGATCCAAATTACAAATGAGGTTCCTCTTATTTATATGATTCTTCTCCACATGAAGGGGTGCGACTAAGGCTCACAACTTTTGGGTTGCACCTCTTCCTTAAGGATGGTTGACCTTAGGGGCTTCTTCACTTGACCTTATGGCTTCTTCAAGCCTCCTTAATGTTCCTAGGAATAGGCTTCTAATATTTGCAATAAAATCCTCTTATCCAAACTCACATAGAAATCAATGCTTTTAGGGGATTCTCTACTAGGGGTTGTGGAAATCCACACAAGGAAAATGAATTCACAAATGCACGACACAAAACAATTTTTTTGTGGACTGATGGCTCTCTAATATGTCTTGATCTATATTTACAAATTCGAGTACAAACAAAGAAGTTGAAAATGGAATTCATGCATCTGCACAAGCCAATGGATTACTACTAGACTAGTGTTCCATGTACCATGAGTTGAGGGCCTACTAAAATCTACTCTCTTGCTCTCTCTACATATTTTGAAGCTTTATGTGGTCAATGGTCACAAGGCCTAGGAAGGAGAGAGAATTGAGAGAGGATAAGGGATTTGGATCTCTACCAAGATACTGAAGGTCCACTAGTGATCCATATGTATATTGGTGGCCACCCACCTATTCCAACTGGCTCATCTTGGTAGTTTTCTAGTTTGACATTTTTTTCCTAGTTTTCAAGTCCTGAACTTTCGAGGCTATTTTTAGGACCTAAACAACGTTTTCAAGGCTTTCCACAATCAAACTATATATGGAGTCACAGTTTAACAGCATAATGTGTAGTCCTCGGATATAATTCTCCAATGGGATATCGTGCAACTAAAACATACATCATATGCAAAAGTTACGACCTCGGGAAGTTGATGTACTAACTTACCCCAATGAGGCCCACATGACTTTTGGCGCTTCATATCCTAGGGTTAGGTTTTCAGATGTATAGGGTTTTGGTATTCATATTTATTGTAAAAAGGATTTGAGAGCCTCATTGTAATCATCTTCTTGTGAATGAGCGTGGTCATCAAATCTCTTCTTAGAGATAAGCCGCCACCATTCTAGCAAGCTTGTTTTCAATCTACATTTTACAGTTTCAACATATTTCCTTATTTAATAGAAGCCAATTTTACTGTATCTCTATTATTGTTCCTTGTGTCTATGTGTTAATGATAATAATAATATGTGTTCATTTCATCCTTCTCATAAAATACGGATCAGTGGTATCATAGTGGTCTGCTCCTAGTCGTTCTTAGTGCATGTCCCCGATGAGGTCAGGGTACAAAGAGATGGGTCTCGAGCTTGTTTCTCTTGAGGAAAAAATCTCTTTCACGCCCAAGAGACCTTCCATGGAAGGAGAAAATAAAGATAATGGGACAAGAGATCCTTTCAAACTGTTGCTCGAGGAATCCCTCGCGCAACAAAGGAATGAGATGATGGATAATTTTGCGCAAATCCTTCGGCGACTATCAACAGGTAACGCATCTTCCTCGAGTGGAGGTGCCACCCCCTTCAAGGTATAGATCAACTTTGATATTCCTATATTTGAATGTTAGATAGACGCAGATGTTGTAAATAAATGGTTGAAACTGCTAGAAGGTTATTTTTCTGTCCATAATGTTGCGAATAGAGAAAAGATTACTTTTTAGCTCCTCAAAGTTGTTCCTCGTGTAAAAGATTGGCGGGAGACTTTTTGTGAGAAAAAGGAAATAGAGGAACCCTCATTATTTGCAGTTGCACTCACCTGGGACTCCTTAAGAGAAGTTATTGAGAAAAAATACTACCATGTTGGAAGTTATGATGACCTATATACCAAATGGACCACACTGCAACAGGAAAGGGACCAAACAATGCCAGACTTCACAAATATCTTCCATACCTTGTGCATCAAGATGGGTATCAAATATTCTAAGCGACATCTGGTGCTCAAGTATCGCGGTGGTCTACATAGATGCGTCTAGACAGAAATGGAGTTTCTAGACATCTCGTCCTTGGGTGTGGCCTATCGATATGTCGTCAAAATCAAGCATAAGATTAAATAAAAGACACAGCAGTTTGGGTCTGGGAACTTCTCACAGTAGAAGCAAGACAAGGGAAGCCCAACCCACAGAACAAAGGACAGAGAAAATATGCACAACCTCAAGAAAACCAGTCTAAGCCACAAGCAAAGAAGGATAATGGAAAGACAAAGAAAGATATCGGGAAGTGGTGCAACTTCCATAAGAGACCCTAGCATAACATTGTTGATTGTCACTCAAATCAATCATTGGTGGCTTCGGTGAAAGCCTCTGAATCATATGTGAGTTTCAACTCTGATTCATAACCATAAAAGGGGAGACAGGTCATTGACGTGGAACCCAGTGCCACCATTGCTACCACCAAGATCCATCCCGATGAACCTGATGAGCTAGAGGAAGGCGAGTGCCTCTTTCATTCACATATGTAGGTAAAAGGAACCCCGTTGCACTTCATCGTGGATAGTGGTATCCAGAAGAACCTCATATTAGCGAAGGTCATGTTATCGCTCCGTAAATTCCTAGAGGTTGTCGCTATGTAGAAGAAATTTACCAGAGGTAACTTATCAAACCACTTCGAAACTAGGATCTAGCCCTTCCAGTTTCAGAGAGGGATCTCTCTATAAGATTTAACTTTGTTTTAGGTTTTAGATTTTAGGCTAGTTAAATAAATAGACTGTGTTGTTTGTTTTATTAAAATGCTTGAAATATTGCTTACGCATCCATTGGCCTATGGGGTCTATTTTATAAAGTTTGAGATCAACGAACAGATTTTATAAGGTGCTTTCACAGGGCAGGATAATGCAACTGTTAGATCCTTTAGAATAAAATGATGGGTAGCAGAAAAGATGAGGAAATCAATTATAACAAAGAAGCATTTAAGAATTTCTTTATCATAACGTCAGAAGATAAACATTTACATATTTAAAAGACAAAAATAGAGTATACAAAGATAAATTATGCACTTCAAACTTCTTTTAAATGATCAGATATAGAAAACATAAATGATAACGAAGATAGAAAAACATTTCAACAAAGAGGAGAAAACATCACCAACAGTTAACACGCAGGAATCCTGCGAAATGTCCTTTTTATTACTGGTAAATCTCTTGAGAAAGATTACAGTGCTTACAAATTGCTTGGGCGTAAAGATCAACCCTCAGTACTCTGAAATTTGAAGTATATATAGAAAACATTATAATCGATCTTGTCATTAATGACCAGGACATGGAAAAATCTCATGCTAACTAACTAGATAACAGAATACAAAATTGTAGGAACTGCTTATGATCTGTCGAATTCTCCATGCTAATTTTGGGGAAGATGGTTGGAAAATCATCAACCTGACTTTGACTGTTCTGCATGCTGACATGTACGTCCACCTCATCTTCTACTCTATCAATTCACACAGTTCTTGATATCAGGTTTGGGCACATGAGCATATGGGGAACTTTTATTCCTCGGTCTCATTTCTGCAATGATCCCACATGGATCATAGTGCCATGGGAAATTGATACCAAACTTCATTTCCTTTAGTAGCTTGTTTGTCTCTTCCTCGACAGCTCGATTGTTACAGATAAAGGATCCTCTCTGCCCTTTAATTCTCCACTATTGTTTCTTTTTCAAAGCTACAAAATGTATGTCGTCTGAATTGATCATTTGCCTGATGTATTCCAAGGAAAATATCCTTATAGGTACATATATTGGAAGTTTATAAGGAGCCAACTCA
The DNA here is from genome assembly GCA_009831015.1 of Picea engelmannii. NCBI lineage: Eukaryota > Viridiplantae > Streptophyta > Pinopsida > Pinales > Pinaceae > Picea > Picea engelmannii. The sequence goes on along the minus strand of ML795665.1, from coordinate 27,099 downwards.
CATCCATAAATTCTTATTTCCGTGTGATTTTGATATAGATACCAGTCTCCAGTCTTGGCGAGGTCTGAGAGGTGTATAATTCTTTGGATCTCCTCATTTATCCTCGGCTCTTGTCTACCACTGAGCATGCTTACCACTGGGTAGTAAAATTTCTCAATGAATTTCTTAAAATTAAACTTTGGGGATTTTTTCCTCAGCAGCGAAGTCCAAGAGGTGACAGGTTGTGGTTTGCCATCCTAGTCCAGTTTCTGCATGGGAAATAAGAACTTATATGCTTGAAAGAACATGAACATGTAATCCAGTATTAAAGAATACCGGAACATACCCTCTGTGGGAAATCTAAAAATTTGCTCATGTATGTTCTCAGTTAGAAAATTGTTGTAGTCGAATTGAGTGGTGGCTTTCTCTTCGGTAGAAAATATGGACAAGAAACCCAGGATTGGTTCATCCACCCATTCGTATGAGTAATATACGAGCAAACAACACAAGGATGAAATAACTTGGTTGACTTTTTCTGAAAACATGAAAGAATGGTAGGGGGGATTTTTCTTAGGGAATTGAGCATTCTGTGGGAGGAAAAACTCGAAAATCTGCACTCTCTGGGGAAAAGAATGATTCAGTTACATTTCATTTAGAAATTCAAGGGTTAAAGGAGAGGGGGATTCATCTCTAGGGATTTGCATCATATGGTCAATGGCCTCGGGTGTGACAGTGAAGAGGGTCTCTCCAGGAGATGAAACAATGGCTCTCTGATCGGGGAGACAATGTGCCTGGCACTTGAGGGAGAATTCGGCAAAATGGTGAATTTGGGGAAAGAGATACAGTGGCAGATTGGACTCCCAGAGTCCAATCTTGTCACTTTGATCCAGGAAGGTGTCCCTGAACCATGAACGCAATTCGACAAAATCGAATTCGCACCTGGTCTTTGAGATCATGTATTCTTTATCATCTAGCGAGATCTGGTCGATATCGATAGGAGGCGGGAGGAATGGATTTTCCTCGACCTCTGATTTCTTAGACTTTGGCTCCATCAACTCAACTGGCACCTGCAACTGAAACAAAAAAGGTTAGCGGGTGATTGACTTTATCTCGGTTACTGGCTGACAATGGCGGGTGAAAAGAGCTTCTAGTATGCAGATAAAATGTGAATAGTGTGATAACGATGGAAACAGGATTTAATTTGGGCAAACGGGTATCCGTTGGGTGCAGGGAACAGGTCAGCAAGCTAACGGATATGTTAGCCTGTATTAATTGGCCAACGGATAACTGGGTATGAGGTGGAAAACAAAGGACAGGTAACAGGTGTGTCAGGATGATGTGGAAGGTGGTAATTGGAGGGCAGGTGAAAAAAGGGATCTGACATAGGACAGGTAAGCGGGCAGAATATGTCGGTGAAGTGATGGGACAAGGATTATAATGGGAGGTAGTGGAGTGTGACATCACGAGACAGTGGGGTAGTGGAGTGTGATGTCATGAGGCAGTGATGGTATAGGGAAGCTGGTATGGTGGTATGTCGGAGGGGGGGTAGGCAGTAAATGGTTTAGAGTGAGTGGGGTCCGACGTAACGGATTTTCTCCACGTTAGGATGGGGCTTGCTAGGAAAAATTGCCATATCGGACCC
>ML795665.1:10887-25418 GCA_009831015.1 Picea engelmannii | reverse complement strand
AAAGGTAGAGCGGTCGGGGGGCAGAATTTCTTATCGGTCGTAGATTTGAGCGCTACATGCTCAGCCATTGATCTCAACGCACCCTTTAATCATGGAGCGCGCAACATATTACTCTGTAAAAACTTAGGATAGCTCGTATTTTGTAGGTTTTAGCACCATTCCTTCTTATTTTGGTCACCAAGGGGTTAGAAAACATCATTCATAGGTCAAAACAAAGAATCTCGACCATCATTAGGCTTATTTTATTGAAATAAAAACAACTAACCTAGGTTCTATCGTACCTACCTAACACATTTAGCCCAGATTAGACTGTTGGACTAAGAATATACTCTACCCTGGGGCTATTTGATCAAGTTTAGACAGTTTGATCAAATTTATTTACTAGCTAACCTATCTACTTGGCTAAGTTTAAACAGTTTAGCCAAGCCTTATTCACTAATCCTATCAACATAATTTCAAAAATACTAAACCATGATTAAACTGTATGGATCAAGTCATTATTATTGCATGGGGCCTTATCCTTTTCTTTTATGCCCTCTTTTCTTTTTTCTTTTCTTTTTAAATCTTTTTCTTTTCTTTTATTTTTAAATCTTTTTCTTTTCTTTTCATCTTTTTTCTTTTCTTTTGAAAATAATTTGCAGAATGAAATATTATTTACAACCCAATTACACCAAGAGTGAAAATTTTCCAATCACAAGTTGATCCTATGAATCATAGGGTTATAACAGTGGCTCCACCTGGGGACGGTGCTCTCCATGCGAGGTGCCAAGAACCTATTTCCTGATGTCTGTAAAGGTTTACTCCATTTCTTATTTCTACTATCTGATTTGTTTTTATTTTGAGAACTTGGTGGCACTGGTCAATGGCTCAGGGCCTTTTCCACGGGCTTCAACCATTTGACCAATAACACCTGCACACAACCTGAATGTAAAGGAATGGTATGTACAATGGAAATGGATTTATGAAATCTTTATTAGGGTGGAAAATGATGCTTCAACATCCCGTCGTTCATAGGTCCGCCTGGCAGCTATGTTCTATCACTGTTTTTGAGAAAAAATGCATTGTTTCCTCTGAATGCTTGAATGATGTAAGGTAAGCTATCAAACTTTCCATGTTTTCCCTTATCCTCATTCATGGAATCCCATTTCAGCACTAAATGACCCAACTCGAAATCATCTTCTTTAGTTCTTCTGTCAAAAATATTTTCGATGTTCTCCTGGATAACTTGAGTTTTGTTGTAAACTTCTTCCCTGGATTTCATTAAGTGAATCATTTGATTTATTCTCCTCTGGACATCATTTGTCTCTTCTTGCACTTCCTGCAATAGTTTCATAACAGGGACTCCCAAGGAAATGGGAAAAATTGCTTCAATACCATACACCAATTGGTACAGAGACATGCCAATTGATCTTTTGATGCTTATTTTGTTAGCCCAGAGTGCAAAAACCATCTTATTATGCCATGATTTCTTATTTTCTTGTAATGTTTTCCTGAGGATGTTCACCAGAATTTTATTCAAGGACTCCGCTAGCCCATTTCCCCGAGGGTAATAAGCTGTGGAGTGTCCTAAAGTAATGTGGTACTGGTTACAAAATTCTATAAGATTTTTGGATCTGAAGGCTGTTGCATTGTCAGTTATGATTTTTCTGGGACATCCAAAATGAGACAAGATGTTATTTTCCAAAAATTTAATGATAACAGAGTCAGTGGCTTGCTTGCATGGTACAACTTCGATCCACTTCATGAAATATTCTGTGGCAGTGAGAATCCACCTGTGTTGGCCCAAAGGAGGGTGTATCTCTCCAATAAAATCGAGGCCCCACTATTGGAAAGGAGACTTAACTGAAATGGGTTTCAGGGGCAAAAGAAGGAGCTTCTTTTTACCTTCGAAAACTTGGCATTTGTGGCAAGAAGTAACTTTCTGATGAACATCAACAAACAATGTAGGCCAGTAGAAACCAGCTCTCGGAATCTTGTTAGCTGTGGTCTTCCAATTCAGATGTCCACCACAGTCTCCTGCATGGAAATCCTGCAGAACCTTTTCAGCTTCATCTTTTAACAGGCAATTAAGCAAGATACCACCAGGATCTTTCCAATAAAGATTACCTTCTAGAATACAAAATTTCAATGCTTTCAGTTTAATGAATCTGGGTTTGGTCTTAGTCAAACCAAGAGGAGCTTGTAAGTTATGAAGTAAAAAAATGAGGTCTGCATACCAAGAAGAGTTTAAGAATACCTCTTTTACATTTGGAGTTGTCTGCTCTTTCGGCTTGTCAACTGCAGCCAAAAAATTAATGTCTAGAGCATGAAAATTATATTCGTCCATTAGTTTGGCCAAACCCCGACCTTTGATCAGTTTAGTGGGTTTTATTTCGATGTCATATTCCAGAATAACCGCAATCCATTTTCCTCTCCTACCACCTAGATTATCCTGAGTCAGGATATCCTTTACCACTGCGTTTGGAACACATGCAATTGTGTGAGAATGAAGAATATAGACTCTGAAATATTTTATATCCTTTACCAGGGAAAAATCTTGTTTCTCCATTATGTTGTAGTTCAACACAAGATCTCTCAAAGCTTTGCTGAAAAATGCTATGGGTTGTTTGCACCCTTCACTGTTTTTTTGCAATAGCACTATTGCGATGGTGTGTTCAGATGCAAAAGAGAAAAGGAAAAAGTCTTTGGTGTAATCTGGGTTGATCAAAACTGGGGTTTTGGTGAGTGCATGTTTCACCTGCTCAAATGACTGTTTGGACTCGGTGTTCCATTTGATTTTTGTGTCTTTTTTCAACATATTTGTGATGTTCCTAAGAAGTTCGACCAAGTTGGGTATCAATCTTCTAAGGAAAATTATTTTTTCAATGAATGATTGTAGCTCTTTGATGTTCCTAGGATGTTCCACTTTATGGATGGATTCTATCCTGCTGGGATCTATTTTAATTCCATCTTTAGAGATTATGTGTCCCAACAAATTACCTTCCTCTAAACCGAAAAGGATTTTCTTTGGATTCAATGAAATCCCGAACTTTTTGCACTTCTCAAACACACGTTTGAGATGTTGCAAGTGTTCCTCGTCATATTTGGATTAGACAGTCACATCATCCAAATATATGACTATAAATCTCCCAAGTTCGTCCACAACAACAATATCCATTGCTCTTTGGAAAATGGCACCAGCGTTCATTAAGACAAATGGCATCTTCACATACATGAAGGTTCCCCAGGGTGTGGTAAAGGTTGTTTTCTCCTGATCATCTAGGTGAACAAGATCCTGGTTATAACCTGAGAAACCGACTAGTAAGGAGATCCTACTAGCCCCAACTACCTTTTGTAAGATATGGTCCATTTTAGGCAAAGGGTAATTGTCTTTGAGGGAGACCTTGTTTAGATTTCTGAAATCTATGCGATTCGCCAGTTTTCTTCCTGGTAGGAACTAGGTTGGAAACCCATTTGGAAAATCTCAAGGGGACTATAATTTTTGCATCATACATTTTTTTGATTTATTTTTCTATTAGGGGAAGCAACTTGGGATTGATTCTCCTAAGCTTATGCCTGAAAGGTTTGTGTTCTTCTTTTATTGGGATCCGATGTTGTATGATACTTGTATCATAAGATTTGAAGTCCTCATAACCCCAAGAAAACACATCTACATATTCCTTAAATAGTTCAATGTATTTGCATTTTTGCTCAGGGGTAGAGACTTGGAAATTTTAATCATATTGGGTTTTTCTTCTGTCTCTATGTTGCATTCTTCGACCTCTTTACCACTAGCTTCAATTTTTGGTTTTTTCGTTACGTCATTAAAATAAAAACAGTCTTCGAGTGGAACTAGGCCTCTAGGTAACACATTATTTTTTAACTGTAAAATACTAGAATCTAATTCTTTTTCATTCAATTCATCTGCATCTACTTTATTTACACTACCACTTTCAAAAACAAATTTATTTACATCATCATCATTCTCTAAATCTATATTTTTACATTCGAACTCATTCTTACACTGTAGGAAGTCTTCAATTTGATCGTCATTCCTAAATACCTGCCAGTATATGATATGGTCAAGAACGGTTGGTCTACACTTCACCTCCACTGTGTATTTGCGAGTGGGACAGAAAGGAATTTTACATGTAGTTGTTGATGTAGCCAACTCGTTTGCTAGTATGTTTTGTCCCCTGGGCATTACCTGCAAGTTGATTTCAGTAAAACATTGAAGGGAATCCAAAACAACGTTCATGTAAGCTCTAAGTCTGGGATGTTTAGCTGCATACTCACCTTTAATTTGCTTGATAATCAATTCAGAATCACCCCTTACCATAATAACATAGTTACCAACTTAATGAGAACTCTACAAAGTTCTCGTTTTGGGGGGGGGGGGGGNGTTAAGTTTTTAACCTCGTTTTTAAAAATGGTGCTACTGGTAGCACCCCCCTCCATTTTTAGGTGGTTTTTTGATATTTTAAATTTTTTGATACATAAGATTTTGAGGTTTTGGTTTTAATAGTACCAAATGATAAAAAAACATGATTTAAAATGATCTCAAAATTTAACGTTTTGAAAAGAAAAAAAAAATTCAAAAACATCTTATTTGTTTTTAGGTGTTGATTTTAAGGTTTTCCGAAGCTACTGTCTAAGTTTTGAAGCTCATGTTTGAAAAATGTTGTAATTTTCACCTCGTTTTAAAAAATGGTGCTACTGGTAGCACCACTTTTTGATTTGGGGGTTGATTTTGATGGTTTTTATGCAAAAATATGGGTTTTTTGGGCCAGAGTTCTCGTTTTGAGTCACAGTTCTCATTAAGTTGGTAACTATGTTTAATCTATTTGGCACCAACCTTCTTCAGTAGTTTCAGGCTGAGCATCAGAGCTTCGTACTCAGCTATGTTGTTAGTGCATTGAAAATTCAGTTTGTAAGAATGACTCTCTGAATACCTTGATATGTGATTATGCAACCAAACTCCAGCACCAGCTCCCTCCTTGCTCACGGCTCCATAAAAATCCATGCTCCAAAAGTCTGCTGGCAGTTCCTCACTTTCCACAGTTTCAGTATTTCTTACCTTAGTGATTTCTTTAACTTCTTTCGAATCAGGTGTATCATCTTCCAGCTGAGCGATTTGTTCTTCCAAGTCACCATCATTGTACAAAATGAAAGAATCTAGATTAGAATGTGCAAAGTATAGTGGGTAATTGTGTGGCTTATCATGACTGCTGACCATATACTTCATTAAGGTTTCTCTGTACAATCTTCTCTGTTGTCCAAATACCGGGATGGTGGCATAGGACATATCTAGCTGCAGGGTTCCTTTCAGCTTAACTCCCCATGATATTGATAGTAACATACCGTATTTTGGGGGAATGTCTGCAACTACAATATCCATCACCATACTCTTTGCTGGGATTTGAGCTAGGGTGATGCATAAATCCTTAATTATCCCTATACATTTGACCTTGCTAGATTCAAAAGAATGCAAATCCTTGTAGGGTCTGGTGACCTCAAGTCCCAATTTTCCCATCACAACTTTGGGCATCAGGTTGTGAGAGGGGCCCGAATCCATCATAGTGTTGTGTAGTATCAAGTCGTGGATATTCAGGCTGATGTAAAAAGGGGCAACAACATCATTATCGGTCTGACCATCAACTTCAGGACCAAACAAGAGCTCTGGTTGATCATCAACAAGATTTATCGTGTCCGAGTAATTTGCAGATCCAACATTCAAGGCCTTTGTACCTATCTTTGGTTCGATTCTTAAAGCTTTAATCACCTACGACCTGTAAGCATTCTTTCTCATCAGCTCAGAGAGGGGAATGGGAATCTTCAGTTTAGCTAGTTTCCCTTCAAGACTGAAAGTAGTTGAAGCTTTGCTTAGGCTCTGCACTTCTAGTTTATCCATCAGAGTTCTATGGGTAGGAGCACTTGGTTGACTAGTTGATGAAACTTCAGTCTGATTTTCTCTTTGTAAAATTTCGGAAGCTCTTTTTAAAGGAGATTCAACATTATTCCTCTCAGGGACTTTCTTGGGAGAGGTTTCTGAGGTTTTCTTGGTCTCGACTATTCTCTTTGTTTCGGTATCCTTCTTTGTTTCAACAGCTTTCTTTGGAGGGTTGTCATTTTCCTTCTTGCTTCTCAGGTTATACTTCCTGTGGACCTCCATTATAGCATTTTCAAAGGCATGATGTTTTATTTCTTCTGCTTCCTCATTTACCTCTATTTGTGAAAGGAGAAAAAACTCGTTCTCTTCCTGAGTGATAAAAATGGATTCATCATCGTGAACACCCATGAGGTTTATATGAGTGTCATCAAACTCCCCGATTACCTCCTCCCCATCATCAGCATAATTCTCCTGGAGGGGTGGTCTGATCTGCTAATCAGGCCTCCTCTGTTCTCTTTGATCCCTAAGATCTCTCTACCAGATATGGGGTGGATTTCTTCTGAAGATTGGGTTTCGAATTTGAGGAGCAACTTAGTTCTCCCTGGGTGGGTTTTTGTCAGCTATAGTAAGTCTCTCCATCATTCTCTCCATAGATCTGGCTAGAGAATCCAGTTTGGCATCTGATGAGGAAGTGGAAGGCGCTTCCTTGATGGTGACCCTCCTTTTTTATCTCTGCCTGGCTCTTCTGGCTAAAAGATTTTCTTCCACACTAACGACACTTTTTTGCATGTCTTCCAGAGTAGCAGAATTTCTTTCCCTTAGTTGATATGACATGTCAGCATCAAATCCATTGGGGAATTTTATTAATGCCAAACCTTGAGGTGGTTTGATATCCGCTGGAATTGCATTGTACAGAGTGTTGAAACGAGTGCAGTAGTCCTGCACTGTCTCTCCTTGGTTCCTTTTGATATTCTCATATTCTGACAAGATGTGGAGAGGATTTTTCTCTACCTCCCATCTGTCAAGAAAACTTCAATGAAAAGTAGCAATCTCAGTTATGGAAGCAGCCTGTAAGGTTTTGAACCACTTTTTGACTTCTCCAGTCAGACTTTGTGCAAATAGTCTCATTTGCATCATCAGCCTCATCAACTTCCTGCAAAACAAAATAATCGTTCATTTTGTCAACATGTTGTTGTGCATTCAGAGGACCAGTACCATCAAACTGAGGAAGTCTGGTTTGATAGTCCTGGGGCATGGGATGTAAAGGAGCGGCTAACACCAATGGAGCATATCTTGCTACCATGAGTGGTGGAGGAGGATGGACAAAGACCTGTGTGATTGGAGGGGAGGTGACATAGGCTGTGGAAGATGAAGGACTAGGAGGAACATAGTGAGTTGGTTTAGGGTTAACTGAAGCTGTAAGGTAGCTAGAGAGGTAGTGGTGGGGCCCAGAGGGTCCATAGTGATAATAGTGGAGGTCATTCAATGTAAGGTGGACTAGGTCCACTATATTATTAAATAAGACCCACTATGGTAGTTAGATATAATAAATGGGTAGTTAGATTTAATAAATGTAAGAAGACTTCTTAGAAGGTTCTACTTCTAGAAGATTCCTCCTCTAGAATGTTCTTAGGTGATGGTAGCACTATATAAAGGGGTTCAAGCAATGTAATGGGACATGAAGAGAATTATTGTATTTGGAGTGGTAGTTCAATAGGAGGATGCCCCCTCGAAGAGGCAAGTGAACAGGAGAGGATCCATTCCATAATAGGATCCATTGTATGGTGTTGCCCTACCCCAAGGGTTTGATATAATAAAGTGGTGTTTTTATATATTGTTCTTCTATATCTATTGTGGTGATTTTGTATTCAGGTCTTGGGTTCTTAACAAAAGATGCAACAATAGTCAAGGCAGAAAGTTCAACTGACTGTTGGAAGTGAGCTTTGTCTAGGGCTTGATCAAGATTTTCTACTAGGTCTTCTAACTTGTCAAATTCCTGAAGAAATATTTGATCAACGTCTACCCTGGGAGATAGTATTTCAGGGGTCTTGGGTTGTAGGATGGTTTGATCTAAGATTGTTTTGCTTACAAAGCTGTCAGATTTTGTTCTAAAAAGGCTTTGTTCAAAAGATATGTCAAACTCGAGATCCTGGAGGGAAACCAGCTTCTCTAAGAGAGAAGGGGACCGATGAAGAGGACTGTGACTCCCAGAACCCTCTGCAGCATTTTTCATTCTAAGTAATTTTTCAGAATTGTCTATTTTTGTTGTAGGTTATGGTTCTAGATGAGATCTAGTGAAGACTCTTTTAGGAGACAATTTTTAATTTTTAATTTTATTTTTAGAAATTTTCAACTAATTATATACAAACTTTAATAACCTCTAAACATTATCTCTTTATAAGCTTAGATTTTATGATTTGTTCAGAAATAAGTTTTCTTCAGCTGGGGAAAGAAATCGTAGGATAGAAAGTTTGTTCAGTTCCCTAGTATGGTTGCCACTATGTTATCGCTCTGTAAATTCCCAGAGGTTGTCTCTATGTAGAAGAAATTTACGAGAGGTAACTTATCCAACCACTTCGAAACTGGGATCTAGCCCTTCCATTTTCAGAGAGGGATCTCTCTATAAGATTTAACTTTGTTTCCGGTTTTAGATTTTAGGCTAGTTAAATGAATAGACTGTGTTGTTTGTTTTATAAAAATGGTTGAAATATCACTTATACATCCATTGGGCTATGGGGTTTGTTTTATAAAGTTTGAGATCAAAGAACAGATTTTATAATGTGTTTTCATAGGGCAGGATAATGCAATTGTTAGATCCTTTAGAATAAAATGATGGGTAGTGTTATTGCACAGTTTGTAGTTTAGATCAAAGGCTAAAGGATTGAAGGAAAATTGGCGTAATAGGAACCTTCCCCACCCAATGTCACCTCAATGGGGAGTTTCTTTCGGTTTAGGGAGGTTAGCCCAGGGGAGACGTCCTCAGCAACCTGGGGTTTTGAAGAGGCTAAGATATAAAACAAGGTTAAATTTTCCACCTCACAGGTTACCACCTAGGTCAGATGGTCTGGATAAACAACCAATAATGAAGTGTATGCCCAATTGAAAACACCTGCCCGGAACAAGACAACAACAATACAATATATATATATATATATATATATATATATATATATATATATATATATATATNAAAATATATATATATATATATATATATATATATATATATATATATATATATATATATATATATATATATATTGTATTGTTGTTGTCTTGTTCCGGGCAGGTGTTTTCAATTGGGCATACACTTCATATATATATGCAGGCTATAACTCAAATGGTTAGTACTTCAATGACTATCTGGTATCATTTAATAAACAATGTAAAGCAATAGATACAAAATGAAGTCAACATTTTTTCAATTAGCTATGAAAGAGCATCAATTCATCAATATCTATCAAGATGTTCAAGATGTTCAAGATGATCAAGCTAACAATGTATCCAATCAACAATTTGTTCAATAAATGCTTCAAAACATCATATTATTGCTTATATTCAACTTTTGTTGCATCAAGATGAGATAACCAACTATGACGTCAACCCTAATTAGGTTAGTTTGTTAGTTAGGGTTTCAAAATTATAGTTTTGAAAGTGGTTTTGGACACTAAGACTTCAACGTTGGAGGTTAGAAATCAATGCCTTAGGGTATATGGAGTCAAGCAAAAGAAGGGCACAAGGTTTTGAAAGGATGATTACTTAAATACTAGAAGGAAGGGTTCTAAGGTGCTGCAAAGGCAGGGCCCTAGAATCAAAACCCTAGGGGAAAGAGGCTCACTCCGGTGTTGCTTAAGCAAGGCCTCGTGCTCTTTCCTCCTTCTTTAGGCCAACTTGGCAAAACGGTTAGTAGAAATAATAAGTCTAAGGGAGAAAGTGTTGCAAGGACAAGGCTTTCAAACCCTAGAAGATGATGGCCCTAGGTGTAGATAACCTAGGCCTAGGACATCACCCTCTTTCAACCTATAAACTTCAACGCTAGCTCAAGGGAAAAAGTAAGATGAGTGTAGCAAAGGCTAGTCTCACTCCTTCTTCTTCAATGGCTGAAAAATCTCTCTCTAAGGGGACACGTAACAATGACCTACTTGTGTGCTTGTTACCTAGGGTTTTAAATCAGAAATTTAATAAGCAAATGCACGAAATTACACCTACAACCATTCATTTAAGAAGTTTGCAAGAAAATCACTTACATATCATGAAGAGAAGCATAAGCAAACCCTAATTGTAAACCTTCCTTGAGAGAAATACCACAAGATGACAAAAATATCCTTCCAATAACAAGTGCACCTCACTTAGCAAGAAAATATACCCAAGAAGGGCGCAAAAATCAGACCATACAAGTGTGAGTGAATTGTGTTATATTAAAATGAGGGAAAACATCCTCAATATATATCATCTCATGACCTTTAATTACTAATTAGGTCATTAAAAATAGCCGACAAGGATAATAACCAAAAATCATATTGTTTTACATTAAACTGCTAAAAGCAAACCCTAAATGAGAAATAAGCAAGATGTCTAGCCCCTTTGAGGGAGATGTTGGCCCTTTTTAGGGCAAAACATAGCACAGGATGACAAACGTTGGCGTCTTTGGGCCTCCAAACTTTGCCACACATGCCAAAATGTTATGTCAAGACGTCATACACTAGAGGTGATGTCAAGGGCTCCTAGATGACGTATTGGGCCATCAGGGTGGCACGTTCCACCTACAGTGGGTCAACCCCCTAGGGCTGGGCTCAGCCAAGGCGTCCTGGATGAAAATATCCTTCTTCTTCTCTCGTGCAAAGGGTCGATCAATCACTGTCCTGTCTCTGCCCCTGATGAGGTCCCATCAACCATCTAATGGGATCTTCAACCCCATGAAGGTCCGAACTAATCATCTCCCCATGTGTACCGGTCCACTTGGTACCTGTCCGTCGGGCATGGTCTTGCACATCAAAAAATTTTCCCTCCATGGGCTCATTAGTCCTGGGGATCATAGCAATTTCAATCATATTTCATCATTAATTTTATCAAATGCATGCATAAAACCCCTAGCAGATCATCCAATAGCTCAAAGACATTACAATGACCTACTATACAAAGCTGAAGAAAAAGACAAAATGCCCTATTGGGCCAGCATCCATAAGAAAAGGAAAATTTTCAGAGGATATCATCTAAGCCATGTATCATGAGGTGGTGTGGTCCAAGGATGTCCAGACATAGTGAAAGATGGGGGTGATATTATCCGTGGGTGCCTTTGTAGGAGGCGAGTTGTACCTGTCATGGATGCAATTCTTTCCAAGCCCTTTATTGCCTTCATTCTTTCTTTTCTCTATTAGTTTTTCTTTATTTTTATTTCAAGGTCTAACTAGAGGACACTGCCTTGGCGTGGTGACCAGAGCTGACAGTGTTACCCACAAGTACTTTCACAGAGATGATAAGGTTGGCTCGTGATGAGACCCCCTTTCCCTTGGCCAGCAACCAAAGGTCATTGCCCTGGCGTGGTAACCAGATAATGGAAATGTCATACTGCTAGGTACCCATGAACATAATGGGCTGGCTCGTGATGAGACCCCCCATCCTCTTGGTTAGGTCTTGTTTTGTGATTTTTCTTCGGGTCCCTCTTGTTTCTTATTGAGAGGCTTTTTATTGCCTTCTCGAGGATCCCTGGGCGAGGCATCTCTAGGTTTTATTTTTTATGGCTTTTATCTCTTACCAGCTTCTTTTACCTCTTGGGCCTTTAGCCCCTTCCTCCCACAAGATAAGGTGTAACCCCACAAAAGGTCATCCTAATGTTCGGACCAGGGGAATGGGATAGATGAGTGGGAGATAAGATGTAAGAGTGATGATATGATGGGAGTGAACGATGGCCCTTCAAAATCCCCCCTGGTGGCTAACCAAAACCTATGGGTACAAGCTTGCTAGGGTACCCTGTCAATCCCCCCAACGAGGGTCAAGTGGGTTAATGTAAGATCCAAGCAGTCGTCAGAAATGAAAGGAATCGGATGCATATATCTGAAGGTTATAATGATCAAATATGACACATACCATGATACCTGGACCAATTACCTCATGGAGCAAGAGTCTTCTCCGATACAAGTCCAAGCCGAAGGTGATGGATGCTGTTGTTGTTGACAGGACAAGTCTGATGAAGAAGAAGAAAGATGGGCCCTCCAGGGCCATGCTCAAGTCAATCCTGCTCTCGGTACTCCATGTCTAGGACCTATGGGCCTCGAGACATGATCTCCTAGTTATCCCTAGAAATCGGGGATAACATGTAGCAGAAAAGATGAGGAAATCAATTATAACAAAGAAGAATTTAAGAATTTCTTTATCATAACGTCAGAAGATAAACATTTAGATCTTTAAAAGCCAGAAACTGAGTATACAAAGATAAATTATGCACTTCAAACTTCTTTTAAATGATCAGATATAGAAACATAAATGATTACGAAGATAGAAAAATCTTTCAACAAAGAGGGGAAAACATCACCAACAGTTAACACGCAGGAATCCTATGAAATGTCCTTTTTATTACCAGTAAATATCTTGAGAAAGATTACAGTGCTTACAACTTGCTTGGGCGTAAAGATCAACCCTCGATACTTTGAAATTTGAAGTATATATGGAAAAGATTACAATCGATCCTGTCATTAATGATCAGGACGTGGCAAAATCTCATGCTAACTAACTAGATAACAAAATACAAAATTGTAGGACCTGCTTATGATCTGTCAAATTCTCCATGCTGATTTTGGGGAAGATGGTTGGCGAATCAACCACCTGACTTTGACTATTATGCATGTTGACGTGTACATCCACCTCATCTTCTACTCAATCAATTCACATAGTTCTTGATATCAGGTTTGGGCACATGAGCATATGGGGAACTTTTATTTCTCAGTCTCATTTCTGCAATGATCCCACATGGATCATAGTGCCATGGGAAACTGATACCAAACTTCATTTCCTTTAGTAGCTTGTTTGTCTCTTCCCCGACAACTCAACTGTTACAGATAAAGGATCCTATCTACCCTTTAGTTCTCAACTATTTTTTCTTTCTCAAAGATACAAAATGTATGTCGTCTGAATTGATCATTTGCATGATGTATTCCAAGGCAAATATCCTTACATGTACATATCTTGGAAGTTTATAAGGAGCCAACTCACATCCATAAATTATGATTTCCATGTGATTTTGATATAGATACCAGTCTCCAGTCTTGGCGAGGTCCAAGAGGTGTATAATTATTTGGAACTCCTCATTTATCCTCGGTTTTTTTCTACCACTGGGTGGTAAAATCGCTCAATGAATTGCTTAAAATTAAACTCTTGGAAGTTTTCCCTCAGCAACGAAGTCCAAGAGGTGATAGGCTGTGGTCTGTCGTCGTGGTCCAATTTCTACATGGGAAACAAGAACTTATCTGCTTGAAAGAACATGAACATGTAAGCCAGTATTGAAGAATACCGGAACATGCCCTCTATGGGAAATCTGAAAAGTTGCTCATGTATGTTCTTAGCTAGAAAATTGTTGTTGTCAAACTAAGTGGTGGCTTTCTCTTCGGAAGAAAATATGGACAAGAAACCCAGGATTGGCTCATTCACCCATTCGTCTAAGTAATATCTGAGATGAAAACATAAGGATGAAATGACTTGGTTTCCTTTTTCTGAAAACATGGAAGAATGGTAGGGGGATTTTTCTTAAGGAATTGGGCATTCTATGGGAGGAAAAACTCGAAAATCTGTGCTCTCTAGGGAAAAGACAGATTCTGGTACATTTCAGATAGAAATTCAAGGGTGAAAGGAGAGGTGGATTCGGCTCTGGGGATTTGCATTATCTGGTCAATGGCCTCGGGTGTGACAGTGAAGAGGGTCTCTCCAGAAGATAAAACAATGGCTCTCTGATCGGGGAGATAATGCGCCTGGCACTTGAGGGCAAATTCAGGAAAATGGTGAATTTTGGGAAAGAGATACAGTGGGAGATTGGACTCCCAGAGTCCAATCTCGTCACTTTGATCAAAGAAGGTGTCCCTGAACCATGAACACAGTTTGACAAAATCAAATTCGCACCTGGTATCTGACATCAGGTAGTCTTTATCAGCTAGCAAGATCTAGTCGAGATCGACAGGAGGCGGGAGGAATGGATTTTCCTTTACCTTTGATTTCTTAGACTTTGGTGCCATCAACTCAACTAGTACCTGCGACTAAAACAAAAAACCTTAGTTGGTGATTGACTTTATCTTGGTTACTAGCTGACAATGGTGGGTGAAAAGAGCTTCTGGTATGCAGGGAAAATGTGAACAGTGCGATAATGGTGGAAACGGGATTTAATTTGGGCAAATGGGTATTTCATGGGCACGGGGAACAGGTCAGCAAGCTAACGGATATGTTAGCCTGTATTAATTGGCCAACGGATAATTGGGTATGAGGTGGAAAACAAAGGACGGGTGACGGGTGTGTTAGGATGATGTGGAAGGTGGTAATTGGAGGGCAGGTGAAAAAAGGGATCTGACATAGGACAGGTAAGCGGGCAGAATATGTCGGTGAAGTGATGGGACAAGGATTATAATGGGAGGTAGTGGAGTGTGACATCACGAGACGACGAGGTAGTGGAGTGTGATGT
>ML795665.1:0-10829 GCA_009831015.1 Picea engelmannii | reverse complement strand
GGGGCCTGCCAGAAAAAACAACCATATCAGACCCCCCCCCCCACCGTTAAAGGTAGAACGGTCGGGGGGGTCTAGAATTTCTTGTCGGCCATAGATTTGAGTGTTGCATGCTCAACCATTGATCTCAACGCACCCTTTAATCACAGAGCGTGCAACATATTACTTTGCAAAAACTTAGGATAGCTCATATTTTGTGGGTTTTTGCGCCATTTCTTCTTAGTTTGGTCACCAAGGGGTTAGAAAACATCATTCATAGGTCAAAACAAAGAATCTTGGCCATCATTAGGCTTATTGTATTGAAATAAAAACAACTAACCTAGGTTCTATCCTACCTACCTAACACATTTAGCCCAGATTAGAGTGTTGGGCTAAGAATTTACTCTACCCTGGGGCTATTTGATCAAGTTTAGACAGTTTGATCAAATTTATTCACTAGCTAACCTATCTACTTGGCTAAGTTTAAACAGTTTATCCGAGCCTTATTCACTAATCCTACCAACATAAATTCAAAAAGACTAGACAATGATTAAACTGTATGGATCAAGTCATTATTATTGCATAGGGCCTTATCCTTTTCTTTTATGCCCTCTTTTCTTTTTTCTTTTATTTTTAAATCTTTTTCTTTTCTTTTGATTTTTTTTCTTTCTTTTGATCTTTTTTCTTTTCTTTTGAAAATAATTTGCAGAATGAAATATTATTTACAACCAAATTACACCAAGAGTGAAAATTTTTCAGTCACCAGTTGATCTTATGAATCATAGGGTTATAACATGTCGTCATGTGACTACCCTTACCGACAATGCCACACCCGTAACCCTACACCATCGGATGGATCCACCAAGGAAGCGATCTTCACATCATCCAATAGTCTCTCATGTCGTACGGTATCAAGCCCTTCAAAGATAAAGTATTGTGTGATGTCTCTCCCCTTGAAGTTTGTGATGTTCTTTTGGGCCAACCTTGTTTATGGAAACGTCATGTTGTATATGAGTCTAGGCCTCGCAGTGTTATTATTACTTTGAACGAGAAATTGTACAAGATACATGAGGTAGTCCCACCTAGTGTTATTTTCTTGATCTCTGCAAAGCAATGCAGGAAAGTCATCTCTTAGACCAAAAAGTTTGTCTTCTTCGTGATTCTATCTCGGAGTGAGCGAAATATTGCAACCACATCTAGGGCCTTTGCGGCCGACCTCTCCATGTAGTAGAATCAAGTGGATAAGATCATGGAAGAATACAAAGACATCTTCGCCTCACCTACTGGGGTACCTTTGCACTGTCAGGTCAAGCATTCCATCAATCTGACCCCCAACGCACCGCTACCCAATGGACCAGTATATCGCCTCTCTCTCTTAGAAAATGAGGAGATCAAGTGGTAGATCCAAGAACTGCTCCACAAGGAGCACATCTGACCTAGATCAACGCTTTGTGGAATCCTAATCGTGCTGGTGCAAAATAATGACGGGGTCTGGCGACTCTGCATTGATTACCAGGCCCTAAATAAAATCACAGCCATGAACCGGTACCCGATTCCCCGAATCGACAATCTCCTTGATCAACTCAAGGGGGCCAAATACTTCAGTAAGACTGATCTAAAGTTTGGCTACCATCAGGTCTCGATAGAGAAGATAGATGTATGGAATACTTCCTTAAAGTCAAAATAAGGTCTTTTTGAATGGTCGGTCATGCCCTTTGGTTTGACAAATGCCCCAACAACTTTGATGAGGATGATGGATGATATCTTGCAGCCATTCACCAATTATTTTGTAGTGGTGTATCTAGATGACATCCTCATCTACAACAAGACTTGGGCATAACACTTGCAACATATTCAAGAGGTTTTGCACACTCTGCAACCAGGGATGATTTTAAGGATGGAAATTTATTTTAAAATGTAGAAACCTTGGCGAATCTTACTAATCCTTCATATGTCAACTATAAATGTTTGGCTATATTTTTGTAAACATATTCAAATTACTAAGTATTTTATATAGTTTTTATAAAATTTTGGCGATTTTTAAGGTACAATAATTTTATCCTATAGAATTTGGGCGAATCATTTTTAAAATAGCGAATCTCGTTTTTGGAAAAACCATGGAAAATTAACCCATGAGCGAAATTTAGCCCCTAAAATCATCCCTGTCTGCAACAACACAAGCTATATGCCAACTTGGAAAAATGCTCCTTCGGAATAGACAGGGTCCAGTACCTAGGCTACATTGTTGATGAACATGGTGTGCATGTGAATCTAGCCAAGATCCAGGTCATCTGTGACTGGCCAAACCCAACCACACTCACTGAGCTTCAGATCTTCTTAGGCCTTGCCAATTTCTATCGCAAGTCATGTTGGG
Organism: Picea engelmannii; assembly: GCA_009831015.1. Lineage (NCBI taxonomy): Eukaryota > Viridiplantae > Streptophyta > Pinopsida > Pinales > Pinaceae > Picea > Picea engelmannii. The sequence goes on along the minus strand of ML795665.1, from coordinate 8,479 downwards.
ATTCTTCCATATTGCATGGGCCCTTAGCCAAGTAACTATGGGTGGTGGTAAGACAAAGTTTGTGTGAGGCTTGTCCCAAAAACAAGCGTTCAATGATTCGAAGTAGCGCTTGTGCTCAACCCTAGTGCTTTCATTACTTGATCTACAACAACCCTTTCAGATCGAGACAGATGCTCAAATTGAAGTTGTCAACCGGATGATTGTGCATATCCTACGCATGTACAATTCCAAGCACCCCCGCACATGGGATGAGAGTATTCCCTATGTTCAACATAGCTACAACCGAGATACATAGCTCAACTAGCCACAACCCCTTTCAGGTGGGTTTGAGATTTCATCCATTGGGTCCCATGGATGTTGCACTACCCCTTGCAGCCACCTAGGGAAACTCGTCACATGCTCCAATTGAAGCTGACAAAGACACCCAGTTCATTGAGTGGATTCAACACATCCGCCAACAAGTTCAAGATATTTTAGAGAAGTCTAATGCCTAGTACAAACAACGCCATGATCAACACCAGGTGCCACATAAGTTTCAGGGGGGAGATAAAGTTTGGTTGAAATTGCAAAAAGAACGCCTTACAGGGCCCCATTAGAAGCTTCATCCACTCTGTTATGGACCTTACACCATCACCAAGGCTATGGGCAACAATATTTTTGAGCTCAACATTCCCCCCTTCCTTGGTTTGCACCTAGTGTTCAATGTGGATCTTCTTTGGCCATATTTTCCACCATCATTGAACACCTCATAGATAGCAGAATTGTTGACACCAACAGAGCTCAACCCTGACTGCATGGAACAAGCATCCACTGATCAGATCGTGGACACATAGGCAAGGGCATCCACCAGCAGAGGATCCATCTTTATCAGGTTGTCAAAGTAGGGCAACTCCTACACCAAGACAAGTGTCTCACCCGAGGCCAAATTCAACAAAAAATTCTTCATATGATGGGGGAACTCAACGCAATGGAAACCATTGATTCCTAAGGGGGGAGGATTGATCCAGATGAATATCGGTGGCCACCCACCTATTCCAACTGGATCATCTTGGAAGTTTTTTAGTTGGGCAGTTTTTTTCCTTATTGAATAGAAGTTTTTTCCTAAACTTTCGGGTTTGTTTTGAGGCCCTAAACTACGTTTTCAGGGCTCGCCACAATCAAATTGTAGATGGAGTCATATTTTGAAGGCATGATGTGTAGTCCTCAGATAGACCTTTCCAACAGACTATCGTGCGCATAAAATGGAGATTGTATGCAAACATTACGACCCTAAGAAGTTTATGTACTAACTTATGCCTGCATGACTTTTGGCGCTTATCTCCTAGGGTTAGGTTTTTGGATTTCTAGGGTTTTGACATTCATGTTATTGTAAAAAGGCTTTGAGAGCCTCATTGTAATCAACTTCTTGCAAATGAGCGCAACCATTACATCTCTTCTCAAAGATAAGCCGCCACTATTCTAGCAAGCTTGATTTCAGTCTGCATTTTACAGTTTCATCATATTTCCTTATTGAATAGAAGTTAGTTTTACCGTATCTTTGATATTATTCCTTGTGTCTCTGTGTTAATAATAATAATAATCTGTGTTCATTTCGTTCTGCTCATAAAATCTGGATCAACTAGTTTGATAAATTTACCATTGTTCTTCTGGACATATCTAAACAAAACCCCCTTCAGACCCTATTTAGGGAAACAATGAATGGGAGCCCATCATTGTCGATCTTGAACCCGCAATGGAGAGATAGGGACCTCTTGCAAGATAATAAAGGTCCTCCTCTCATAAGAGGTTTGGATCCTAACATCTTGAACTTCAAGTTTACTCTTACAAGTTACATTTCTTATCTTAATTGCTTTCTACTTTAGACTTCATAGACTTTTATGATTATTTTTTATATCTTTCCTAATTTTTAAGAAGTCAAATTGTTTTTACTTACAAACTTATAATGTGATCGTTGTTTCACAATTTTATTTTATATAAATAAATATATTTTCAATATGTATTAATAAAATTTATAAAACACTATTACCATTAAATAATCATAATTTAATATTCATAATTTATAATATTAAAGTGTCAATCTTTGAAGTAAATTTAAACTAGCTAAACAATTATATATAAAGCAATGAAAACATTTTTATAATTATAATTTATAATATTAAAGTGTCCACCTTTGAAGTAAATTTAAACCAGCTAAACAATTATATAAAAATAAATGAAAACTTTTTTATAATCATAATTTATAATCTAAAGTGTAAACTTTTGAAGTAAATTTAAACTGCTAAACAATTATATAAAAAAAATGAAAACACTTTTATTAAATTCTTAGGGAAGAAATGAGAGATATCGGTGTACGTTCAAAAGATTTCATGTTCCCAAGCAAGCCTTCCAACCTAGGTCAAAAAAATATGTAGTCTCTCAAAAAGCGATGGATGCCAATGTTTTTCATACTCACGGTAGGCTTAATGGAAGCTTTTGTATGGATATCTTTGTTATTGAATAATGCTTACCAAAACAGATTTAGTTTTTGATGTGGTACTTATATGAGAGACGGTCCAAATTCTATCAATTTAGTTTTTATGTGCTCCTTATAGGAGAGATAGTCCAAATTCTACCACATATTAAGGGTGGCAAAATTATGCATGGAAATAATTTTGAGAATCTGAGCATTTTAAAATTCCAACTCTTATAAAAATATGTACTATTTGCTATGCTATAGAGTAATTTAAAAATAATGATCTTAGGATAAACCATTAATTTTTTAAACACCTAGTTAATATAAAAGGGAGGACAAATTAGGTGGTGCTGAACAATATAGAATATAAATTGTTCCATTTATATGTATTATTAAAAGTACTATTTTCTATGCTATAGAGCAATTCAAGAATAATGATCTTAGGATAAATCATTAATTCTTCCAAACACATAAGTTAGCATAAAAGGATAGACAAACTAGGTGGTGCTGAACAACATAGAATATAAATTCAAATGGAAAGAAGATCAATTTCCAAAAGAATACAAGAAAGACCCTTATATGACAGGTAGTTCAAATTCTACCACAACATACTCACGGTGGAAAAATTATGCATGAGAATAATCTCTGATGATTCCATCAATTTAAAATTCCAACTCTTACAAAAATATTGTCATGCATGTGTTCCTTACATTTGCTATGCTATAGAGCACTTCAAGAATAATGATCTTGCAATAAACCATTAATTCTTCCAAACACTTAGTTAGCATAAAAGGGTTCCCTTATATTTACTATGCCTTATATTTGCTATGCTATTGCTATAGAGCACTTCATGAATAATGATCTTGCAATAAACCATTAATTCTTCCAAACACTTAGTTAGCATAAAAGAGATAGCATAAAAGGGTTCCCTTATATTTACTATGCCTTATATTTGCTATGCTATTGCTATAGAGCACTTCATGAATAATGATCTTGCAATAAACCATTAATTCTTCCAAACACTTAGTTAGCATAAAAGAGAGAACAAATTAAATGGTACTCAATTACATAGAATATAGATTCAAATTAAAAGAAGATCAAGAAAAAAAAAATCTTTTTTCAAAAAAATTAAAAGAAAACCTTTCATGGATAGAAAACCCAAGGAAAATATAAACCAATATTGTTACATATTTAGGGAAGGAGTCTATCCAAGAGAGCCAAGGAGGGGGAAAGAGGACACACTCCTTTGTTTAGAGAAAAAAAGGATTATAAGAGTTAATAGACTGACGAAGGACTGAGCCAAGGAAGGGGAAGGAGGACACACTCCTTTGTTTGCCAAAAAAAAAAAAAAAAAAGGGATTATAAGAGTTAATAATCCCTTAGACTGATGAGTGGGAAGGAGAACGAACTCGATCCTTAGAAATATCGATTTTAAATCACTATTCAATGTCCCATTCTTCCCATTCAATGTTTAACAAGCTAAGCTATCTAAGAAGTTTTTAAATCACTATTCAATGTCCAATTCTTCCATTCAAGTTTAACAAGCTATGCTATGTAAGAAGAGGGATTTTATGGAGAAAATTAAAAGTTCATGAGGTGAGGTGTTAAGTTTAACAAGCTAAGCTATGTAAAAAGAGGGATTTTATGGAGAAAAATTAAAAGTTCATGAGGTGAGGTGTTAAATGGCGTCTGAAAATTTTTAATCTCAAATGGAAATGCAAAAGCATGATCAAGAGCTTAACCAATGAAAACCAAATATAATTTAAGGGAAATATTTGATTGAGATCCATTTCCTTATCAATGCATCATTCCATAAATCAAATCATAAATTAAATGCTGATATTGATTGCAATCTGAAACTTACAAAGTCCAAGGCGGCTTCTGGCTTTCTTATTTCTAAGAAGATTACACGAATCATCATTAAAGACAAGTTCAAACATAGATAGATTGCTGATTACTTTGTAGTTTTATACATGCAGGCATGTGTTCTTGAAATCAGAAATGGCTATCCTTAGATGGGCATCAGTGAATCCATATTCTACATACAAAAAAGCCATCATGACTGATAAAGTTGGCCATCATTCATGAGGCCAGGCCCTGAACACAACCAAAGCCATTATGGCATTCTAGGCTAGATAAAATCGGCCATCATTCATGAGGCTAGTCCCTGTGTTTTTGTTTCAAGATGGAGAGGATGATCCTTCACCAGAATGGCCGGTTGGAGTAACAGGCCTTATGGTGTTCATGGAGGCCTGCTTTCCCGAGGACCTCATCTTGTGCTTCGCATAGCGTGCTCGCAAGGAAGGGCCAACCTTCTCGTTGTATTTGATCAAAAGAAAGAAGATCATGCGGTAAATAAAAATCATAGAGAAAATGATAACCAAGTCCAACCATTTGGACCGCTTTGTATTGATTTCAAACACATTTTTTAAGATATAGTCGCCGCTGATTTTGGGCATTCCTTCAATCTGTGGTTTGAAGTCTAGTCCAAGCAAGTCATTTTTGTATTGTCCCTACATGAAATCAGGGACGACATCAGTTGCCTGAATAAAATCATCAATAAATCAGGCATATTGGAAGCATAGCGTATCGATTGTTAGGTGCACCTGCAATGCCCAAGAATTGAAGCTAATATATGACATGGGATAGCGCCAAATTGGTTTGGGGAGATCTTTCAGAAAACGAAAAAATCCAGCAACCAGCATAAATATTCCCTGTTAGAAAACAACATATAGATATCAGTGAACCTGATTCTAAGCCATTCATATAAATTCCCTGTTAGAAAACAACATAGATATCAGTTACCATTCATATCACCAGGTCAAATTCATATCAGTTACAATATCATATATGGTCCCTGTCAAATGGATAATTATGACAACAAAGTTTGAACTGGGTCATCAACATGACAAATGCCTCTTAGCAGCTTCACTGGGCCATGAACATGACAAATGCCTCTCAGCCTCTTCACCATAGCTTAATGTGCAAATGGCTCTTTTTTTTTAATTTAAGAAACCTTTTACCTTTAAATTTTAGTAATGCTGCATATGAATCCTGTCAAATGGATCAACTATGACAGCCAAGGTTTGAACTAAGTCATGAACATAATATTTTGCAATTAACTACATATTTGTTCCACTATTAATAAAAATAATATAAATAAAATATAAAATAAGATAATTCAAAATATTAAATTAATGTAGATATATTAATTTTGGAGAAGCTAAATCTTCTTCTTCAACTTAGAAAATAAATTTCACATTTTTTTTATGATCACATAAACTAATTTATATTGAAGCCCTATGGAATAGCACAATTGGTAAGACCTGCCCACACTCTCTTACTAAGAAAAGAGGTCACAAGTTCAAGCCTTGTATCTCTGGAGTTGAGGGTTGTGATTTAACACCTTTACCATCCAAAAAAAATAGGAAAAAGTATTGGTGAACTTCCCATGCCTATTTTCCTGGTGAAAAAAAACCAATCTATATTGTATAACTACTTAGGTTGAACAAAATTGTTTTGGTCATTTTGATTAATTAACCCTATTGATTACTCCCACAACAACTAAAAGTGCGTAATTCAAACACCCTTTTAACTGCTGGTATTATAATATATGCATGCACATACAATGTGTAACATTTATATTAACGGTATCTACTTACCAGGATTCCTGCTCCTGTGATGATTCCCATCAAGAAATTGGGCACCAAGGTGGCCACTGTCATCATCAAGCTCTCGACGACGGCCATGCAAGAGAAGAGGTTCAGCACGAAATATAAATAGTGAGTAAATCCAGGATGCAATTTCACCATGTAGTAGGTGATTGTCCCGGATATTGTTGCAACAAGTGCCAGATATGGCATTGAAGACAGCGTGTTGGCAATGACAAAAGCAAGCACTCCGTAGTGTCCATTGAATCTTTCACGCTGGAACACCTGTGGATTGGAACACAAATGTTCTGTCAGAAATCTTCTGTGCTCCAGAAGCCTCATCCCACCCTGCAAATTTCTTAAAATGAACTTCAATGCATCTCTACATTATACATAACAGTTATTAATGATACCTTCATATCCTCCACAAAAGAAGGGAATCCTCCAATGGACATGAATGTCAAGAATCCAGAAACATAGGACGCGCAAGAACCTCTGGCCTGCAAGAAAATAAAAAAAGGGTTCTATTATTACATATAGAATTAAAATTTCTATCTATAGTTTTTTAGTTCATATGAATTCATGGCTTTATAATCTTACCAAAATAGCAGTATAATCAGTTCCAACGTTGTAGTATATGGTTCCAATGCAGATTGTCACGAATGTGTATATGACAACTCTTAACCAGTAGTATCCAACATCTCTAGTCATATTAACGAAAGATCGTTTTGTCAATGTGTAACACTGCATCAAGAAACTAGCTTGACTTCCGTTCGATTCTAGCACCGTTCCTTTCTGTAACCGAAAGGCAAAACAAGTTAAAAATTACAGAATAGATTTGGCTTGGACGTGGGGAACTCTGGCCTACCGCCCAAATAAAAAGGTACTCACAATTTGTGATATTTCATGAACCCTCGCAGCTGTCACCATAGCATACTCAGAGGAATTAAACTGGTCCATCAAAATTCTTCTGGCTTGAGCTGTGCTTATCTTGTCAAGAGGGTCATTCAATTCCGTGGCCTGCAGAGGTATAACCCTATATGAGACTCTATCAATTTGAAGCAGGGGCTCTAACCTATGACGTTGCAGAAAAATTTACAGAGGCTGATAACTTACTCTGAGCCTGTACGATCCCTTCAGAGTAGCTTTCACCCTGTCGAAATCCGAATTAATGCAACGAATGAAATGATCTGAAGGATTTCTCAGTGGAGGGCATGGGAAGCCGGCTTGTTCAAAGAACTGTTCAAATAAGAAAAAGAGGACATATTAAGAATTTCAATATCAGTCGATGCAAAACCCCAGTTTTTCATCATAAAAAACAATGAAATACCTCGTGGGCAGATTTTGTTTCACCAAAGTAGACAGTCTGCCCTCCAGACAAGAGACACAGGTAATCAAACAAAGTAAACACTTCACTGCTGGGCTGGTGAATGGAAGCAATCACAGTCCTTCCATCGCGGGCTAGGTTTCTAAGAGTTTGTGTCACGAAGAACGCTGAAGCACTGAAATAATATACCATGAAACATGAAATACATAATAAAGATCTGAATAGTTTGCATATATTGGTCACTTTTACAAACATTGTAACATGGTACGTATATTGGAGACATCGCATAAATTCATTAGTATTTGATAGTATACATAAAGGGAGGAAGATATTACTATCTTAGAACAGTTATAATATAGAAATCATTCTATTCTCCTCGTTTCAAATTTGAATACAGTAACAGTTACACCAAAATACTTCAATGAATTTGAGTGCGAGACACGAAAACTGTGAATGAAAGAAATTTAGCAAAATCACCTATCAAGACCACTGGTTGGCTCATCGAGAAAGAGCAAACGAGGGCGCATGAGAATCTCCAGAGCAATGCTAACACGCCTCTTCTCTCCACCACTCAATCCTCGCAGATGCCAATTTCCGATCGGAGTGTCCGCACAGTCCTGCAGACCCATTTCCATAATGGTGCTCTCAACAATGGCCATCTTTTCCTCTCGAGGCATTTTGTCTGGAAGCCTGATATGGGCAGAATAGTGGATTGATTCTCGAACCGTTAGAGTGCCGATGAGGGTATCTTCTTGAGTAACATAAGCCTGCACACAGAATCCATCCATAGCAATATTAATGAACCATCAATACCTCTGACTCATTACACGACAGCCATAGACATGCAATGGCGCATGATAATCCCAATAGCTTAAAATAGAATATACGTACGACAGTTCCATATGAAAGCGTCCGCCTTCTACCATTGATAAGGATTTCTCCTGTCTGAAAACTATTCTTGGACAGCCTCCCTGAACAAGTTAACCATCCCAGAAAGCATAAGATCATGCGATATTCACAACAATATAAACACAACTCAAATCACTCAAC
>ML795664.1:931635-946212 GCA_009831015.1 Picea engelmannii | reverse complement strand
ATAATCCAAGTGTTGTATCAATGTAGCATTATCATCCAATAACTGCAGAGTAAATAAGAAATGAACAATCATACACATACACAGTACACCAGTGTTTTACGTGGAAACCCAAATCGGGGGAAAACCACAGAATGTTTTTTCTTATATGTCTTGAAGAATTAAATTCATTGGAAACACCAACTTCCTTTGTTTTCTAGCTGCAACTGGAAGGAGGCTCCAACCCCCTAGTTTCTCAGGCTACAACCTGAGGGAAGCTCCAACTCCCCAATTCTCTCGCTACAACCATAAGGAGGCTACAACCCCCTATGTTCTTCGACTACAATCGAAAGGTGGCTTCAACCACCTATCCTTGCCCCGTCCTGCCACCCTAAAGTAGAAGTAGAATGATGGAACCACTATCACACTATCATTTTGAGATGTACCACTATAAACCTATACCAATAAATATGAACCATGCATCAACCTATACCTCAACTTGTAATTAACATGTACCATAAACAAGTGCATCAACCATGCACCAACCTGTACCAAATAACCTGTAATCAACTTGTACCATAAAAAAGTGCATCCAACCATGTACCACATATGTACTAATCATGTGTCAACTACTCATCAACTATGACTCATCAATATGTACCAACATCATCAACTATACACCTCATGTATGTGCAAACTCATCAACTACTTTTCTCAACCATGTACTCAACATGTACCTCAACCAAAATCCCTCATCAATTTCATCATCCAAATATGATTTATAGCTCTATAATAGACCTGGTGTATATGATCACATTCCTGGAAACCTTCCTTAACTTTAACAACAAGAGACTAGCATTTTCATCAAAATTTTCTTTAGTCTCACATGCCTAGTTTTGGATTAGTCAACAACCCTAACTTGAAGTAATCATAAATTTGAACCTGTAATGTATAAATATATGAAACTGATATACAATGTTCTTCAGTGTGTTTCATGCAATTCCTCTAGGTTTCACTACTTGGAACCTCTCAGAAAAGGAGTTATAGAAAAAATGGCATACCTTGCTGAATTTTGGCTTAATCTAGAGAGCGACCTTATAGAGCGTGCCCCACACGGAATTTTTGTTGAATTGATCTAAAAATATTACAAATCATATTAAAAATAGTACCCTAACCAACACATTTGGTTTCACTAAATTTGGATCTGTTATGAAGAAGTTATGACATTGTTTACCCGAAGCACGTGTTTTTGACTAGTTTCAGGACTAGCCACAAACCCTATTTTCCATGGAGTGTAACTCCAAAAATACAATGACCCACAAGATGAATTGGTTACCACATATACTTAGATGTGTTTTATCAATGTAATAGAAATTTCATGGTCTTAATCATTATATAAAAAACTTTATAGCAAAAATGGTGAGATGACATGTAAATAACATAACTTAGAAAGCACCATCAAAAGAATTTATCCTTCCTTTCATTTTGGCCTTCTTTTCTTCACCTTCCCTCATAATTTTGGATTAGATATCATTGGTTACCTCTGAAACCTATAGATATTCAATATTCTCAAGTGTGATTAAAATGAGAGAGCCTTGCCTCTTATTTATACTCTCCAAGTAGCTTCCTTAAAAACATCTTCTAGATCACTTGGCTCCACTTTCCTTATTTTAGGGTTAACCCACTTCTAATTTCTCCATTAAATTTATTATTGAAATAATTTATTTTGTATTCACTTTGAATTATAATACACTCATTACTTCACTTTATTATTTACCTTTTAAATTAAACCACTTTGACTACTTTGACCTTTTGGGGCTTCTAGATGACATATGAGGGTCCTCCAACTTCGTAAGGCCATAACTCTCAAACCGTGAGGAGTTATGTGACGTTCCACATACCACTAGAAATGGAATGACATGTAATATCCATATAGAATATTATTATCTAAAAATATATCATATCTCATATCGTTATCCATCAAACAAACTTGGGTCCATTACCCAAACCTGGGGTCTCCAACTTATCATGGCCATAACTCTCTAACCATGAGGAGTTATGTGATGTTCCACATACCACCGGAAATGGAATAAAAAGAACTATCAATATAGGATAGTTTACCTGAAAAATTCATTGTCCTTCATCTCATTATTCCACAATTAAGAATGGGTTCTCTTACTTCGCAAAGCGTCTTCCCGTGAGGGATTTCACCATAAGGGGACCACTTTGGAGTTCATCCATCTTTACTTATTATCAAACATGAAAAGAAAATAATGAGTCATATTTACATCAAACAATCTTGTGTCCATTACCCAAACCATTGTGTTGCGGGGCTTTCTTCAAGGGTTGACATCAATGACAACCAACCTTAATCAACAATATCCCCCTTTGGCATTGATGGAAACACTATGATGCAATACTGAAATCATATCACTCATGGTCCCCCTATAACCATGCTTCTGTCCTCTGTATCTGATAAATTTTCCTTGATTTCATCCATCTTTACTTCTTATCAACCATGACAAGACAATAATGACTCATCTTTACATCAAACAATATTGGGTCCATTTCCCAAACCTTTGTGCTGTGAGGCTTTCTTTAAGGGTTGAAATCAATGACAACCAACCTTAATCAACAATATCCCCCTTTGGCATTGATGGAAACACTCTAATGCAATATTGAAATCATATCACTCATCCTCCGCCTGGAACCATGCCTCTATCCTCTGTATCTAATAAATTTTCCTCTATCCTCTGCATCTGATAAATCTGCTCCCCCTGGAACCATGCCTCTATCCTATGCATCTAATACATCTCTCCCCCTTTGTCATCAATGAAAAAGGTATCTTTCCATATGAGGTTGCTCCCCCTGACTGAATTGTCCTCTTATGGTGCTTCCTCGTGTACAATCTCACTAACATGTTCCTACAATTTCTTCACTACAATTTCTGAAAGTACAATCTCTTGAACATGTTCCTTATTTACATGTCCTTCCTTTCTTTCAGTTATTTTCCAAACCTTTTTGTATCTGACGTCTTTCCTTTTCTCTGTAGAATTTTCTTCATCTCGTTTTATTGTCAATCTTGCAATCTCTGGTACCTGGTCTTTGTTCACCTGTTCTTCCTGTTTTCTTATCCATACTTTCTTATATCTGATATCAATATTCTCTTTCATGGAAGTATCGATCATGCTTCTACAATCATTGGCTATGTGTCCATAGTTATTACATTTGTAACACTCAATGTTACGTGCGACCACATAGGCATGGTCTGTTTGAACATTTCTTTTATAATCCCTACAATTTGCAACCTTATGTCCAAAGTTAGTACAATAAAAACAATGACCATAAAATAAATTTTCATACCTGGGAGTGAATGATCTTCTTTGTGGTTTAGTCCTTCTAAATTTTTTCCTTGACTAATCATGATCATGATTGAAGCTTCTTTGTGTCTTGAACATGGATGGTATTCTTGAAGATGTATCTTCAATAGTTTTCTTAGATTATGGTTGACCATGATTCCTTCCTTTGAGTACTTCCGCATAACTCTTTCTATTTTCTTCATTCTTCTTTTCTAGCAACGTAGAGTGCTTCTCTTCATTCTCTACAACTGATGTGGATGTTTCTGTCTCTTCAACTTTCTTATTGAGCTTGACGATTTTGACTCTTAGTGTGACAACTTCTTCTTCAATGCAATTATTTCTTCTTCTAGTCTTATCTCTTCTTGACCAAACTCTTCCTCAAGTTGGTTTAAGTCATTGGTTCTTTCCTTGAGATGATCCATCAATATCTTTTCTCTCTTTTCTGCGTCTTCCTTTTGTGCTACTATGTTGGCTTTTAAAAATTTCTTTTGATATTCTAGAGTTTCTTCAATTCTTATGGCCACTTCTAGTTGAGCTCTTAAATTCTTGATGACCTGCTAATCCTTTTTAGAACCTTGAACACTTTGTTTTTGCTTCATCAATTCTTTCTTGGATGACTTTTTTTCTTCTCTTCATTTCCTTAGATATTTAATCACACTGATAAATTTTTCTTTGTAATCAACTTTTTCTTCATCATACTCTTCCTCTTCTGAATCTATCTGACATGATGAACACATTTCTTCTTGTTTTGTATATGCATCTTCTTTGGAATTTTCTGAATCTATGATGGGTGAAGAATATAGGTCATGTAACTTATCCCAAAGTTTTTTGGCTGATGAACATTTACCAACCTTTTTTCTTACCGGTTTAGGTAATCCTTCCCAGATGAAATCGATTTCTATTTTGTTATTCTTCTTTAATTCCTTCTTGGCTGCAGTGTTTGCTCTTTTTGAACTATCATATTCTGTAACAACTGATAGCCAAATATAATGTCCCTGTGCCTATAAAAATACTTTTTTCCTTTTTCTCCACATGTAATACTTAAAACCATTCTAACCATTAAACATTAGTACTCCATATTCAGAATAATCCATGATATCCTTCCAGTGGTTAAACTGCTTCCTGAAGGAACCTTTCTCTAATACCAATTGTTGGATTACTGAGAGGGGGGGTGAATCAGTAATAGAGCAATTTAATCATTTTTAACCATATAATCCAAGTGTTATATCAATGTAGCATTATCATCCAATAACTACAGAGTAAATAAGAAATGAACAAATTAACAATCATACACAATACACAAGTGTTTTACGTGGAAACCCAAATTAGGAGAAAACCATGGAATGTTTTTTCTTATATGTCTTGAAGAATTACATTCATTGGAAGCACCGACTTCCTTTGTTTTCCAGCTGCAATTGGAAGGAGGCTCCAACCCCCTAGTTTCTCAGGCTACAACCTGAGGGAAGCTCCAACTCCCTAATTCTATGGCTACAACCAGAAGGAGGCTACAACCCCCTATGTTCTTCGGTTACAACCGGAAGGTGACTACAACCACTTGCCCTTGCCTCGTCCTGCCACCCTGAAGTAGAAGTAGAATTATGGAACCACTATCACACTATCACTGTGAGATATACAACTATGAACCTGTACCAATAAATCTAAACCATGCATCAACCTATACCTCAACGTGTAATCAACGTGTACCATAAACAAGTGCATCAACCATGAACCAACCTATACCAAATAACTTGTAATCAACCAATACCATAAACAAGTGCATCCAAGCATGTACCAATCTTGTGTCAACTACTCATCAACTATGACTTATCAATATTCACCAACATCATCAACTATACACCTCATGTATGTGCCAACTCATCAACTACTTGTCTCAACCATGTACTCAACATGTACCTCAACCAAAATCCCTCATATATTTAATCATCCAAATATGATTTATAACTCTGTAATAGACCTAGTGTATATGATCACATTCTTGCAAACCTTCCTTAACTTTAACAACAAGAGACTATAATTTTCATCAAAATTTTCTTTAGTCTCACATGCCTAGTTTTGGATTAGTCAACAACCCTAACTTGAAGTAATCATAATGGTGCAGACCTCCTACCCTCAGGCTGAGATCCATGCAATATATTCTCTAGACCTTGACAAGGGTTAATTAAACTCCTTGCCTAAGCTCGCAAAGGATTTCGGGTCTCGTGAGTTGGGGCTCTTCGAATACTATGCCCTGGCCCTTGGCAATAGCTGAAACGTGAAATGCAAATGGGCTAAGTTGTAATCCCCTCTCTTCATCCCCTTTTCTTATAGGACCACATCCAAGCCTTATGCAAGCACCTTTTGCAACTCACGACTTCGTGAGTTGGATCACCAACTTCTCGTGCCCTCCCCTTGTGAATCCCCGAAACGTGATTTGTCAATGAAGGTTGACTCTACCCGAAGCGACGGGTGCATGCCACTTGTCACTTCTTCTTTACTCTACTTATGGGGTGAGTTCTTGCCACCTGTCCACATGCATTTTTTGGCTTTCGCGACTCAAGCAAACAACCAACAGCCATTCCTCTTCCTCTATGGATCCCTGACTCCAAAATCATACCTTCAATGAGATCGACAACTGTGTGCCTCCCTCGATCCAAGAATCTTGGCTGTATCAGGATTTCTCCACTCATAAATCTATAACACTTGACCCAAACCACTGGTCACTCGATTCCTCAAATTCCGATATGTGAATTCACATACGAGATCAACGGTCCTTGTTGATCCATATCTGATGGTCACTACTCCTCCTGAGCTTATGGGCGTTGGAAAGACACTCAGTCCTAATCTCTTCTTTTTGCTAAGAGATCCAATGGTTCACAAGATTTCGGCACTTCCTCCTGAAGTGATTCAACCGTCCGATTCAACTTCTCAAGGACTTGTGGCCAAATGACTTGGCATCCTTCCTCCTGAACTTAACTCCTGTGAAACAATTCAACCTCTGTCTCCCTTTGGAACAATTGAAAGGTTCTAACCCTCCTGAGCTTTCACTTGCAAACTCAAGGCCTCCAAAAGGGTCCCTACACACACTCATTGCGAAAACTTTCAAATAACCTCTGGTTATTTGGGTCTTTGACTTCATGCACTCCTTGCAACAACAATCTCTCAATTTCTCTCTTGGATTGGTAAAATCCAAGACTCCACCCAACCTACGCACACCTTGCACAACTCTGTGATCTGCTAGTGCTCTTTGCCCATAAAGACACAATTTGAATCTCCTCTGAGGGTTCTGAGATGAAACACAGAACCTGGTCAACGCACTCCTTGTAGACCCTCCACTGCACTCTTTGTAGGAGTTCTCAGAAAGAGAAACAATTGAAACTCATTCTCCCTTTATCCAGAATTCAAACATTCAACATAGAATTCTAGAGCATACAGACACACATTGGCATTGAAATAGAATGCACAAAGAGAATGCAAACAATCCTGCAACATACCATTTAACAGGTGGTTCCAACAACCATAACAAACACATAGATTGGAATCAGAACTTTCTTTTATTAATTCCAGTGCTTCTGTACATGGTGAATAACAACTAAAATGCATAAAAGTATCTATCCTCCTATATTCTTCTCTGCATCTCTACAGCTTATGAATTCAGAATTATGTTACAATGATACAAGGGTTGAGGGTGTCTATCATCCATTTTCCCTCCTACCTCCTATGCTCCTAAAACTGACTAATCTATTAAATTAAATCTACCTACTTGCATTCATTACGTATAAATGCCTCTACATTCGACAGATGAGAGAAACACTCAAGATCTATTTACAATCTCCAAAACACAAAGGTAAGTACGCTTCCCTAGCTATTACATTAATATCCATTCATTAATCTTCAAAACACTTCAAAATGTGCACTGGTGCTTTTCCATCTATCTCCTTTGGTTAGGCGCATGTCTTTGGCTTTATACAATGCTCTTGCATCATACTCTCTCGCTTGAAAATTTTCATGAACTCTTGTTCATGAGTTCCTTCACTGTTCGTCCATGCTTTTGAATTGTTTTTTCATCCTCCCAACTGGCATCTTCAACTAGATGTCCTTTCCATTTGACCAAGTATTCAAAATACTCTTTTCTCCTAGTCTTTTTTCTAATCCTCTTGTCAATTATGCTTTCCATCTGTGGATTTTCAGCTACAAGCATTTGTTTTGTCCATTGAATCTTTTCTTGTTTATCTTCTGGTCCATTTTCTTCAGCTCTGTAAGGGTACAAATCCACGATATTGAATATCAGTGAGACTCTGCCCCATCGGGTAATTCAATCTCATATGTGTTTGTCCCAAATTTCCTTATGATCTTGCATGGTCCAATATTTTTCATCTTCAGCTTATTGAATGTTCCCCTTGGGAACCTCTCCTTCCTCAAATGTGCAAGAATCAAATCACCAACTTCAAATTGAAGCTCTCGCCTGTGTTGATCTGCTCTATTCTTGTACTCTTGACTTGAACTCTACAATCGCTCCTTAATTATTCTGTGAAGCTCCTTCATTCCTTCTGCAAAGTCCTCTGCACTAGCACTCCTAAATTCAGCGTGCTCTGAATCTTTCAATTCAGAAACTCCCCTTGGTTGCATTCCATATACGATCTGGAATGGACTCTGCCCTGTGATTCTATTTAGTGAATAATTGTAAGCGAATTCTGCATGTGGTAGAATGTTATCCCATTGACTACGGTGTTCAGTCACTAAGCTCCTTAAAAAATCTCCCAAGCTCTTGTTCATGACCTATGTCTGTCCATCCGTCTGAGGATGATATGTTGAGCTAAAAGAAAATTCGTCCCCAACTTCTTCCATAAGGTCCTCCAGAAATGTCCTACGAAATTGGTATCTCGATCAGAAATGATACTCCTTGGCAAGCCATGAAGTCTAACAACTTCCTTGAAAAACAGGTTCACAATATGAGTTGTGTCACTGGTTTTCTGGCATGGTATGAAATGTGCCATCTTTGAAAATTTGTCTACCACTACAAATATTGAATCATATCCCCTTTATGTCCTTGGCAGTCCCAATATGAAATCCATGCTCATGGCATCCCATGACCTTTCCGTTATGGGTAATGGTTGGTATAACCTTGTGTTCTACCTTTTTCCTTTCATGTGCCGACAAATTCTTCACCTGTCCACAAATTTCTTCACTTCTATACTCATCCCTAGCTAGAAATATGAGCCATTCAACTTTGAGAACATTTTGTCATGACCGAAGTGTCCAGCCAATCTTCCGTTGTGCTTTTCCTTTAGTAAATCCTCCCTCATGGAGCATTTCGAAATACATAGCTAATTTCCCCTGAACAATAATCCATCCTAGATCATGTATTCAGTCCATTGGCTTCTATCCCTAAGAATTGGATTCTCAGATGCCTCATATGCCTCTTTGAAATCTGGATCATCCCTGTACATTTCCTTGAGGTTATCAAAACCCAAAGTCTTGACTCTGAATTCCTACATAAGCAAACATTTTTTGCTCAAAGAGTCAGCAACTTTGTTAGCAGTTCTAGAAATATGATTAATCACAAAAGTAAAATTCTGCATGTTTTCAACCCATTTAGCATGTTTTTGGTTCAACTTCTCTTGTCGAGTCACGAATTTCAAAGCGTGATTATCATTGTACAAAACGAACTCCTTGGGAACCAAATAGTGCCTCCATTTCTTCAGTGCCTATACGACTGCATAGAATTCTTTGTCATGCGTGGGGTACTTGATCTTTTCTTCATTCAGTTTTCACTAAAATACGTGATCGGCCTGTTGTGTTGGCTCAAGACTGCTCCAATAGAAAATCCACTCGCGTCACACTTGACCTGGAATGTCTTGCTAAAATATAGCAAAACCAGAATTGGTTGCTCAGTGATCTTCTTCTTCAGCAGGTTGAAGCTCTTCTCTGCTTCCTCCATCCAGTGAAAAGATTTATGTCTTTTCTTCACCGTATCCATCATCAGTGCACTAATTCCACTGAAGTTTTAGATGAATTTCCTGTAGAAGATAGCCAAACCATGGAAGCTTTGAACTTCAAACATGCTCTTTGGTGATGGCCAATACTTAATCGCATTTATCTTTTCCGGATCCATTTTCAATTCATTTGCAGAGATAACAAAACCCAAATAAATGAGTTATGTCCTCATAAATGACGATTTCTTCATATTGATCAACAATTTCTCTTGTTGTAACCTCCTCATCACTGCATCTAAATGCTTTAAATGTTCTGCTTTAGTTTTGTTGAAAATTAATATATCATCAAGATATACAATGACGAATTTCCCAATGAAATCCTTCAGGACTTCGTTCATCAACCTCATGAAAGTACTAGGTGCATTTGTCAAGCCAAATGGCATGACAAGCCATTCGTACAGCCCTTCATTTGTCTTGAATGTTGTCTTCCATTCATCACCTTCTCTCATTCTAATCTGATGATATCCTCTTTTCAAATCAACATTTGAAAAAAACTTTTCTCCACTCAAGCAATCCATCAAGTCGTCCATCCTTGGCAATGGGAACCTATACATCATGGTAATTTTGTTGGTTTCCCTTGAGTCTGTACACATTCTCCAGCCACCATCCTTTCTTGGGCTGAGCATTGTCGGAACAGTGCATGGACTCAAGCTCTCACGAATCAATCCTCTGTCCATTAAGTCTTGGATCTGTCTCTTAACTTCTTCATTCTCCTGCGGCGTCAACCTATACACTGCTTTGTTCAAAAAACTAGCTCCAGGTATAAGATCGATATGATGGCTTATACTCCTGATAGGTGACAACAAACAAGGTAGTTTATCCACTACTATATCAGCAAATTCTTCCAGCAACTCACAGATTTCTTCTGGTAAATCATCTATCCTAGTGTTGTTCAGAACAATTATGGACTTCCTACCCACAATGAATTACATGTCTTCCTTCCTCTTGACTTAATTAAGAAGTTCCTTCCCACTCATGAGAAGTACAGTGTTTCTCATCTATGTTTTCACCTCTTTATTCTTAATCGATAGCAACATGTGTGTCCCACTGCTTTTCTCCAGAGTGTACGTGTTCTTTCTCCCATCATGCACCACATTTTTGTCATATTTCCATGGTCTACCTAGAAATAGATGACAAACATCCATGGGAATGACATCACATAATATATCATCTTTATATCCTCCTATTTTAAATTCAACTAAACATTGTTCAGTGACATTTACCTGATGTCCTTTTTGTAGCCATGAAACTTTGTATGGGCTTGCATGCGCAACAATCTCCAGCTCCAGTTTTTCTACCATTTCCATAGATACAAGATTAGTTGTACTACCACTGTCTACTATGAACTTGCATACCCTGTCTTTGGTTTTGCAAGCAGTCTGAAACAGATTGTTTCTTTGGGTTGGGTTCTCTGGCTCCTTTTCTGGTTTCAAGAGAACTTTCCTCATCATCAAAGATCTTCCGCCCTCATCATCCTCTGCCTCAACATTTTGTCCTTGAGCCTCGACAATGTGAGTTTCACCACCATATTTCTTACTATCTGGACACTCATAGGATTTATGTCTGATTTTTCCATAGACAAAGCATTTCACTTCACCTCCTCTGCCTCTTCCTCTTCCTCTGGCTCGAGGAAAAGTATTTCTATCAACATACTGCCTCCCCTGTGAGGTTCCTCCTCTCTCAGGTTGAGTTTGAGGTTTCTTCCCCTCTTCTTTAGTTTTTTGAGTTCTATCCTGGGCAATCGTCTTGCCTCTACTTTGACTTCTACCTCGGCCTCTTTGACCTTGCTTTTGGCTCAGCTTCTCTTCAGCTTTCAGAGCCATCTGATAAGCATATTATACGGTTCGGATGGTCATCATGATCATCTCATCTTTAATGTCATATCATAGACTATTCATATACCTAGAAACTTTCTCATCATCGCTTTCCTGATGACCTGCTCCGATGTTTATCCTATATAACTCTTCGGTGTATTCTTTCACTAACATTAGCTTCTGTCTCAAATTTTGCATCCTCCGAAATAGATTTATTTGATAATCTCTGGGTATAAACTTGGCTTTCATTTTTGCAACCATTCTATCCCATATTTTGATTTTCTTCTTGCCCTTGCAACGTCTATCAACCTCCAGTTCATACCACCATAGTGTTGCATGCCCTTTAAGTCTAGTAATGGCATGTTTGACTTTCTTGTCTTCCTCGACATCCTCATAGTCAAAGTATTTTTCTAGAGCTCTAATCCAGTCTAGAAGATCTTCAACATCCAAGTTGCCTTCGTACATTGGAATGTCCATTTTTTCCCTAGAACCTATCCTAGAAACAACCTTGAATAAGCATTCTTCTGGAGAATCTTTGAATGCAACCTCTTTGTTTTCATCTTCATTTTCACTTTCATCTTCGTTGATGTCCCCAGCATTAACTATGTGCCTCTGTGTTGTCTCCATAGCATCAATTCTGGCACATAATTCACACATTTCTCTTTCCACTACTGGATCAGGCATTGCCCTTTCTCTTCTTCTCGGCATCATGGCTGTAAAATTCCTCTTTTCTCTCTACTACAAAAAGCAAAGAACTTGTTTTGGGCTCTGATACCAAAACTGGTGCAAACCTCCTGCCCTCAGGCCGAGATCTACATACGATCTTCTTTAGACCTTGACAAGGGTTAATTAAACTCCTTTCCTAAGCCCGCAAAGGATTTCGGGTCTCGTGAGTTGGGGTGCTTCGAATACTATGCCTTGGTCCTTGGAAATAGCTGAAACACGAAATGAAAATGGGCTAAGGTGTAATCCCCTCTCTTTATCCCCTTTTCCTATAGGACCACAGCCAAGCCTTATGAAATCACCTTTCGCAACTTGCGACTTCATGAGTTGGAGCACCAACTTCTCGTTCCCTCCCCTTGCGAATCCCCGAAATGAAATCTGTCAATGAAGGTTGACTCTACCCAAAGCGATGGGTGCATGCCACCTGTCACTTCTTCTTTACTCTACTTATGGGGTGAGTTCTTTCCACCTTTCCACACAGATTTTCCAGCTTTCGCGACTAGAGCAGGAAACCAACAGTCATTCCTCTTCCTCTATGGATCCCCGACTCCAAAATAATACCTTTGGTGAGATCAATGGTTTTTTGCCTCCCTCGATCCAATGGTCCTGGCTGTATCAGGATTTCTCCACTCATAAATCTATAACACTTTACACAAAAAACTGGTCACTCGATTCCTCGAATTTCGATACGTGAATTCACATATGAGATCAACGGTCCTTGTTGATCTAGATATGAAGGTCACTACTCCTCATAAGCTTATGGTTTTTGAAAAGACACTCATTCCTAATCTCTTCATCGTTCTAAGAGATCCAATGGGTCATGAGTTTTCTGCACTTCCTCTTGAAGCGATTCAACCATCTGATTCAACTTCTCAAGGACTTCTGGCCAAATGACTTGGCGTCCTTCCTCCTGAACTTAACTCCTGTGAAACAATTCAACCTCTATCTCCCTTTGGAACAATTGAAAGGTTCTAACCCTCTTGAGATTTCACTTGCAAACTCAATGACTCCAAAAGGGTCCCTGCACACACTCCTTGCGGAAACATTCAAATAACCTCTAGTTATTTTGGGTCTTTGACTCTATGCACTCCTTGCAACAATAGTCTCTCAATTTCTCTCTTGGATTGGTAAAATCCAAGACTCCACCCAGCCTGCGCACACCTTGCACGGCTCTGTTCTCTGCTAGCACTCTTTTCCTATAAAGACATTATTTGAATCTCTTCTGAGGGTTCTGAGATGAAACACAGAACCTAGTCGATGCACTCCTTGTGGACCCTCCACTACACTCTTTGCAAGAGTTCTCAGAAAGAGAAACAACTGAAACTCACTCTCCCCTTATCCATAATTCAAACATTCAACATAGAATTCTAGAGCATACACACACACATTGGCATTGAAATAGAATGCACACAGGGAATGCAAACAAGCCTGCAACATACCATTTAACAGGTGGTTCCAACAACCATAACAAACACATAGATTGGAATCAAAACTTTCTTCTATTAATTCCAGTGCTCCTGTACATGGCGAATAACAACTAAAATGCATAAAATTCTTTGTCCTCCTATATTCTTCTCTACATCTCTACAGCTTATGAATTCTGAATAATGTTACAATGATACAAGGGTTGAGGGTGTCTATCATCCATTTTCCCTCCTACCTCCTACGCTCCTAAAACTATCTAATCTATTAAATTAAATCTACCTACTTCCATTCATTACGCATAAATGCCTCTACATTTGACAGATGAGAGAAACACTCAAGATCTGTTTATAATCTCCAAAACAAAAAGGTAAGTACACTTCCCTAGATATTACATTAATTTCCATTCATTAATATTCAAAACACTTCAAAATGTGTGATGGTGCTTTTCCAACTGTCTCCTTTAGTTAGGAGTGTACCTTTGGCTTTATACGATGCTCCTGCATCACATAAATTTGAACCTGTAATGTATAAAGATATGAAACTGATACACAATGTTCTTCAATGTGTTTTATACAATTCCTCCAAGTGTCACTACTTGGAACCTCTCTGAAAAGTATTTATAGAAAAAATGGCATACCTTGTTGAATTTTGTCTTATTCTAGAGAGCGACCTTGTAGAGCGTGCCCCACACAGAATATTTGTTGAAATTATCAGAAGATGTTACACAGCATACTAAAGATTGTACCCTAATGAAAACATTTGTTTTCACTGAATTGGGATCTGTTATGAAGAAGTTATGATTTTTTTTAGCTGAAACACATGTTTTTGACTAGTTTCAGGACTAGCCATAAACCTTATTTTCCACGGAGTGTAACTCCAAAAATATAGTGAACCACAAGTTGAATTGTTTACCATAGATACTTGGTTATGTTTTCTCAATGGAATAGCATTTTCATGGTCTGAATCATTATAGAAAAATAGTTATAGCGAAAATGGTGAGATGACCTGTAAATAACATACCTTGGAAAGCACCATCAAAAGAATTTATCCTTCCTTGCATTTCGGCCTTCATTTCTTCACCTTCCCTCAGAATTTCGGCTTAGATATCCTTGGTTACCTCAAAGACCTATAGATATTCAATATGCTCAAGTGTGATTAAAATGAGAGAGCCTTTCCTCTTATTTATACTCTCCAAGTGGCTTCCTTAAAAACATCTTCTAGGTCACTTGGCCCCACTTTCCTTATTTTAGGGTTAACCCACTTCTAATTTCTCCATTAAATTTATTA
>ML795664.1:901495-916494 GCA_009831015.1 Picea engelmannii | reverse complement strand
AACCCGCACATAGGTAGATCAATTTATTCGGATGTAATAAAGGTCAATATTAATAAGACCTTTCAATAAAATAGAATAAGGCGGATGTAAGAAGACCTAATAGAAGCTTCTGCTTCTAGAAGGATCTTCCTCTAGATGCTTCTCTTAATTAGTATAAATAAGGGTCGAGGGTATGAAAAACCTTAGCTTGGATATTATTGTAACAGAGCGTTGCTCGACTGGAGGTTGCCCCCTCAAAGAGGCCTGTGAACATTGCTATCTGATTCAAAGTGCTATTTCTGTTGCTATTTCGTCTATCATTTCTGTGTATTGTGAAGATTATGTTGGATATTTTACTATTATTCTATCATTTCTAGCATTTCATTTCTGTTCTGCATATTTTATATATCTGGTATCTTGCAGTTTCTATGCTATATTGATATTCGGTTCTTAACACCTTGCCTTTATTAAACACTAGTTAACATAGATCCATCTTAACCTCAGACGTATGAAACTGAGAGAGGGATAAAATCCCTACAAGTGTATATCTTTAGATTTGATGCAATGTTTGACACACTAAGCTTGTTATATAATTGAACTTATTGCATTTTATCATTATAAATTTTGAAGTAAAAAATGGACCTAAAAAAATGTTGTATCAATATCAACTTTAAAAGAACCAATAGGATTCAAGATGATGGTGTCTACCATAAAGATAAATAATTTTAGAGAGAGAAAGAAAACATTAGAAAGAATTTACTGTATTTTTAGTTTATCTCAATGTAGGCTTATTAGAGTTTATTAAGTATCTAGAATGGGTAACCTATAAAAAAAAAATAAGTGGAAAATATAATTTAGAAACATTTTTATGTATTTTTAGTTTATCTCAATGGGTTTATTAAAATTATCTAGAATGAATATTCATTGAATGTGGAATTTAATTGTGCATGCAACAAATTTCTACACTAGAAATTTGAAATTTAAACCTATAAAAAAATAAGTCCAAAATATAATTAAAAAAATAATAATTTCTTCAAATTCATAATTTTTATTTAAAAACTATTTTAAAATACTTTTGGCATTCTCTAATGGTTCTAGGAAATGGCTTTTTTTGTGAGAATCCACTATTTTTTGTTGTTTAAAATCTATTTCTGAATGCAGAAATAGATTCAACATGCTGAAAAACCTTTGTGGCACTCAGATTATACATAAATAATCACTCAAATATATTGATTTAACAATTTCTCACCGGATTTCGAACAAAAATCCCCGAAAAATATCACCAGAAAAGAATGATTTCGTAAAACATTTAGACTACGGCCTTTTTTATTTATATTATTTTTAATACTTGTTTTATTCATATTATTTTTTCATTTAATAAAAAAAAATTCACATAAATCCATAGTTGCAAGGGAACCACATTTCCAACATCTTTGAAACTTGTTCCAGAAGTTCCCAGCATCTTTAAAACTTGTTCCAGAAGTTCCCAATTGGTTGGGAACTTGGGAGCTTCAACATCAAGGAAATGGGAGTTTGGAAACTGGTTTTCCAAATACAAAGCTTTAAATTTAAATGATATTGAATTAAAATGTAATATTTTTATTTCATTATTACAAATACATAATTTATTACAAATATTTTTATTGTATTTATTTAAAATATCACTATGAAACAAAAACTAAATTAGGCTAAATATTATTTTAAAAATTATTTAAGTAAAAAAACTTAATACTACTCACTTTATAGTTGTGGATATGAAAAACTTTTAATGCATTTATGTTTTCCTTCAAGCCCAAGACTAAACATGAAAGTCAAATAAATCAATACCCTATCCATGACAAGCATTTGCTCCACTTTGTTGTTGCTATCAACCAACCATATCATTGACTTTTATTGTATTTCCATACTACAAGAGTGGTATTATTTAGCTTTTTCCAATCAAAATGAGAATAATGCTTCAAATTTACAAAGTTGTTTGAAATTTATATATGTAAAGTTTAATTTTAAAAAGATGTTAAAATTTTATATATGTATTTTCAATTTTGTTTCTCATTTTGTAATCAAATCTTTATGGATATTAAAGTTTAAATACTTTGTTAAATATATTCATATAATTATTAGTACAAATTAAATTAATAATTTATATATTGTAGTTGTTGGAGTATGAACAACTTTGTCCTAGATTAGCATTGTCCTGGATTAACTTTCAATTTTATTGAAATAAGATTTAAAATGTATCATTATCTCAATACATTGTAATCTAAAATATCATTGTAATCTAAAATACTTTTTATATTTTTTAATATATATTATTGCAACATATCATAAATCTTTTTGTAATTTTATTTTTTATTAGTATCTTAAGATTATTTATATTATTTTTAAACACCCACCACAAAGCTCTATTGGACATCTCAAAAGCACATTTTCATTCTTCTTCGGCTTTCAACGATTTGAGCTTTTTTCCACCGGTCGTCAAATTCATAGTCTGGACTGAGTTCTGCGAGAGATTTTCCTTCTATGGCCTCCAAACAATCCTTGTCTTATTCCTACAACACTCGATACTACCCCCATTTGCAGTTTAACCTCTTGCCTAGGATTACACCAGGGGATTTTAAGGATCCATATTTATTTTACTGTGTAAAAACTTTAGCGATTCTTGTTAATTCTCAAAATTCCAACCATAAAATGTTTGGCTATATTTTTGTAAAAATATCAGGTGCGGGGGGTGTCTTCAAGATCCAGTGAGAATAAGATCGTTCATTATGATTGGGGGATAGGGAACGTGTCGAATAATCTAGATGAAGCTTACTCATCGTGGTGTGGTCTCCTCATCGCAAAACAAAATGGACTCGAGACCTTGTTGGTATTCAAGGATTCACTGCTAATCATCAAAGTAGTAATTACTCAATCAAATATTGGAGGGAATAAGGTCCAAGGCATTGTCTCTAGAATCAAATAGGTTTTAACACACTTCAACCAGGTCTCCCTCTTCCATATCAAGAGGAATTTGAATGGTGAGATGAATGCGTGGGAAAAATTTGCCACATCTTTAAATCTTAGAACCAATATGGAAAATGGGGGTTCCAACTATTTCATAATCCCTTAAATTTTTTCATTAGTGGATCTTAATTAACATAAAATCAACTTTTCCATTAACCGATGACTCATAGTTGGAATTGCATGTTGAAAGGCGTCAAGAGAAGGCGAGCCTCTCACTCGCATTTAAGTTGGTAGGCCTCACATGTGGGCTATCAATGCTCCACAATGAATCCTTGCAAGGAGTATGGGATAATATAAGTGCGAAGATTCTTCCTAGGCTGATTCAACAACAATTTAGTTTGGCGGTGGTCTGACATATTTCCTATCAGCTATCTCAAAGCCGACGTGGGGGGTATGTTGGAATATTAGAAGGTGAAAGAATAGGGTAATGGTGAGTTGTCATTGTGGATGGTGGAGAAGTGGAAGGTTTAGTTTGCAATGTGGTTTCTCATTTGTTGTATCTTATTTTTAAACAAGATTTTTCTCTTTCTTTTGTTCTATTATGTGGGGTTGTTTTTTAGTGACATTACGAATTTTGTATCCTGGAGTAGTGGAATTGGGGAGTCTCTCTCTAACTGGTGTTCTAACTCTCGGTTTAGTGTAGTATCACTCAAATTCCCTTTGATAGGTACCCAAGTGGTAGAGGAAGCCCATGCAATTATAGCAATCATGACCTCAAGGTATTAATGTAACATCCCCACTTTTAATCCTCAGTTTAGTGATGTATAATGAAAATACGATGTATTATCATGAACCCAACAATGTAATATGAAAATGATGTACATTGAAAATAATAAATAAAATGTATCTCCAATTGTCGACAGACATGGACAGAGACTTGGGGGCCTAGATTCCACAAGAGAGGGGGTTATGAACCATCCTTCTAAATTATCTTTACCATGAACCTTCCATTTCCTTTTGAGCAAGCCCCAATTATTGAATACATGTAAGAGGGTTGGTATGTGAAGCCACCTCACACAATTATTGAGAGTGTGGATCTGAGTACAATCAACCTTGGGAATTGGGAGAGTCCACATGCATGGAAGAAAAGAAAATTCATATGGGAAAAGGAGGGTAGTTTTTTTTACATGTAGATTTTTGGACAATAAGAGAGTTATGGAGTGTTGAAGCTTGAAGGAAACCATAGTGAAAATTTGAGCAGAAAATCTACAGTTGGGTAGAATGTTCGTCCTCTGCAATGGGTTGCATGTTTATTAATAAGATAAGTGCCCATATTTATTATGTTTATTTCTATTGAATGTTAATTTTAATCACTATGCACTTCATTTTGAGATTTATCTTATTTACTATTACCTATTGTGGGTAAAGGGTACATTCAAATCTATATTTTTATGTGATTGAATGTTCGTGTGTTTGTTTAATTGTTTTTATGCATGTTTTAATTAATTGCATTTACGTTTTTAATTAATATGTACAATTGCATGAGATTGTATATCATGTTGTATATTTTTTTACATTTAAAATTGATGTCTTAGTTGTTTTTAGTTGTAATGGGACCCACCTAGGAAGTTGGGTATGTTACAGAGGGGTATTGGAGATTTTGGTTCAACACTAGACCCGTATGGGCCAAAGACCACTGTGAATTTGGTAAATTCAAATTTGTAAAGCTTGATCTATGTCAAATTTGGGAAAATTGTAAAATTAACGTCAAATCTCCAAATTTCTAAGAAAATTCGAGCTGGATTTGCACTCGGAATGGTTGAAGAGATCACCAATGGCATCGATCTACAAGTTGCAAAGTTAAAAATTTGTTTGGGAGGTCGAATTTCATGTTTTCGTGGTGACTGTGAAATTTGAAGAATCAATGGCCTAGATTGCATTCTACTTGGCAATCAATGGTCAAGATCCATTTCAAGTTAGCTAAAAATTTCAGTTTATCAAAATATTTTAGAGTTTGATAGTATTCGGCAAAGTGGGAAAAAAATTTAGTTCGTCAAAAAATAAAAATCGTAAATCACCAATGGAGAAAAGTGGAAGTCGCTAAATTTTTTGGAGTTCAATGAAGTTTGGAAAAGTTGGGGAATTGATAGTCCATATCGCATTCAACTTGGAAATCAATGGTCAATATTCATTCACCGATGGATCCTTTCGGACTTCAGTGGAATTTGATAGTGGGTGAAAAATGTAGTTCATAGAAAATCGTCGATCATTGATAAACCTTTTTACTGAACGCTAATAGAATGTTTCCCCAATCATCGATAGTCGATAGAAGTGATCGTCGATAAACCTTTTTACTGAACGCTAATAGAATTTTTCCCCAATCATCGATAGTCGATAGAAGTGATCGTCGATAAACCTTTTTGTCAATCATCGATAGAATTTTTCTGTTGATTATCGATAGAAATTTCTTCCGATCATCAATAGAATTTTTCTCCCATCACCGAGAACCGATTGAATTTTTATATGGATTGTTGTAGACCATTTTTCCGATCGTCGATAGAATTTTACCACAATCACTGATATAATTTTTTGTCGATCGTTGATATAAATTGTCCCTGAGCACTAATAGCTGATAGAATTTTTCCACAATCATTGATATAACTTTGTTGTCGATTGTCAATAGAAATCTTCCCTGAGCGCTAATAGTTGATAGAATTTTTCCAAGATCACCAATATACCTTTTTTCTGACCGCCGATGAAGGGTTTTAGTGATCAACGAGGAAAGAGAAGAGAAAGAAAAGGGGAAGAAGAGAAAATAAAGGAATAAGAGAAATAGAATAAAGAAGAAGAGAAGACGAAAGAAAAGGAGAAAGTCGACAGACAAGGATTAAAAGGTTTGAAGCCAAAAACTTGTTTTGGACATAACAAGAGCAAAACAACTCAAAATCATATTAAATTAAAGGGGTGCATCCACAACAACAAGGGATACAAAACTATTAGTGAGATCCATCAACCAAATTTTCTTCAATTCCTTAGAAAATGACAATTAGCGGTTTTTAAAGATTTAGGTCGTGTTGAGTAATTGAGGCCTAGATAAAGACAAAATTCTTATAGAGAATCCAAAAAGAAGGCATGAATATACCCAGTTGGGATTTTGGAAAAATTCAAAAAGGTTTGGAGTAAAGGTTCAAAAACATGCCAAAAACCATTATTTCTGCACACATTTTGGGGATTTTTGAAATCTTCGGAGGAGGAAAAGGGACCCAAGACTACAAATATGGAAAAATTTATTTAGTCAACATTTTTCCTCCTCAATAATCTATTGATGGGTCCAAAAGGCCCTATCAAGCAGGTAAGTGAGAATGCCTGATGCAAAGTCCAAATTTGACTCACTCAGTTTGGGGTAGTGTTTTTTACCAGTATATTGGCCTAGTTTCCAAACTACATCTACTATATAAATATGAATATGAGAAACGAAGGTTCTTATATGAATTAAAATCTAAAATTAAACTGAAAGATATTATCTACAACTATTTTAAGATGCAATCATAAACTAAACTAATCATATCTTGATCAGGAGCTAACTAAAGAACATTGAATACAATTTAGAATAATGTCCTTTTGAATTAGAAGTAGTTCATACATTCAATTGGGATATAATCACAATAATATTATTAAGAAACAATAGAAATTAGTTTGTATTTTCCTCCAACAATATTATAATTGCATTCAATTAAGAAAACCATGACAATCTTAGCATATAGGAAAATTGTAGAAAGAATCTATACAATTAAACATGCAATACTCAAATTAGGACAAATGCATTAAGAATAGTCTAAGATACTTTCACCCAAATCACAATTACTGAAAATGCCTCTTCCTCTTAATTAAATTAGGAGTAATAGTACAGCTCGTCAAACACAAAGTGAAAAATTCCCTCTTTTGTTACATTCATCCCTTTTATAAAATATGAAGAAGGGGATTTTTCGTGTCCTGTAACTATCACTTTAACAGTTACAATTGTTCATTTCACCTTCACAATTGGGAATTTTACAATAATTACAAAATAAATTACCAAAATACAAGGATCGGTTACAATAATCAATTGACTTTGGGCGTTTTCATTTGATCTCTGAAGTTCTTCCACAACTTGCAATCTTTTAGTATGGTCTCCATTATGCTCACCTTAATTTTCTCAATCTTGATTTCATTGTCACAAATAAGGGCCACTAATTTTTTTCTTTAAGGCTTCCTTTGTATGTGTTATGAAGTCTTTGGGCAACACAATTAGTTGATTTGGTCCCACTATCCTTTTTTCTAGAATTTCCATGTCAACCTCTTTTGTTGCATCAATGGCTCTTCTGCTCATGTTCCTTATTTGTTCTACATCTTCTATCATTGTGTGAGCAAACCCTTGTTTTTTTAAATCTTCCATGGTTTCCATTCTAAACTTTTATAACAAGTCATTTGATTCTCTCCACGGCCTTTTGCAAGATTTTTCCACCATTTCTTGAGTACTTTGTATCTTATTGAAGGCAGAATTCCCAGTTGTGAGTAACATTTGATCCTTGATATTTTTCTTGGTTGTATATACTAGCAATGTGTTAGGAGGGTTATCACAAATGTCTTTCCAGTTGATAATATCGGCATAGGTGCCTTTAACTTTATGATATTCTTCTTTCACAATATTCATTTGTTGTCGTATTTTCAAGTGATTTGACCAATTCTTTTGGATGTTGTGCAATAAAAAGAAGAATTTCTTATGCATATCTCTTAATTCTTCATTTGATTTGATGGTTTCTTCTTTGATTATTTCCAGGACTATAGCTCCTTTTTTGTTTTCTTCTACAATTTTTTCAAGAAGATTATTATCTCATTGCAATTTCTGAATTTGTGCTTCAATTTTCTCATTATATTTGTTGATTTCCAACTGTTCACCTCAGAGCCTTGTTACTTCCTGAGCATGTGTGGCCTTAAGATTTTCTATCTCTTCTTGGTGTATCTTTTGGTTTAAGTTATCCTTGTTTTCAAATTCTTTACTTAATTCTTTCTCCTATAGTTGCAACTATTTCTACGATTCTTTTCGGTGCAAGTTTTTTGTTTTCATGAGTTCCTCCCTGAATTCATTGGCCACATTGTATCTAATAGTATTAATAGAACCCTCTAGCTCAGCTACTATTTCTTTTGTTGTGTCAAGGGATTCTACAACTCCATAGACTAGCATACAATTTTCACCAACGAAGGCATTGAGTGATGATGCAACTTGTATTCCATTCTCTTTTGGATCTGGTATTGCTTTCCACTTAATATTTCTTTTATATGTTCCATGGATTGTATTAGATACTTATCTTTTCTTCTTGGTTGTCCTATTTTCAATGGCCCTATTCTTCTATCTGTAATAGTAGTCACCTACAACTGCACATTTAATTCCAATTCCTACAGATGTGACTGAAAGACTACCTGAAATAGATTCCAATGGAGTAAATTTTTCCAATGTAATTGTGACCATACTCATGTCAAGGTTTGATGCCACAACTATGTCATCTTTCTCTGGTCCTTCCTCCTGGGATTTGTCAGCATTTATTTTCTCTTCGTCTTCTTTCCTTTTCCTTATTTCTTCTTGAGACATTGATGTTGTGTGTCATGCATCTGCCATTTCTTTTTCTCAAGTTTTGTATCATTTTGGGTTTGAGTTTTTGTAGCATCTGTATTAGTTGACTTTTCTCCATTATTCCTATCGAAAAATGGCTCCTCACCTTTTTTCTTGTTTAATTCAGCCTATTTTTTCTCGTCCTCTTCATTCTTTCTCTTTTGGTATGTTTCTTTGGCCTCTTCAACTTTCCTTGCTAACTCTGCCTCCTTTTGTTTCTTTTCCCGTTATTTAGCTTCCAATCTCTCTTTGTCTTGTTGGAGTAGTTCTTTGAACTGCTCTATTTTCAAGAAACAATATTCATATTCCTCTTTTTGAAATTGTTCTTTGGATGGTTCATTATGGAGTATGTCTAATACTTCTTCAAAATAAAAGGCTTCTAGGAAGAAATCCTCTGCAAAATTGGATTCATGCATAACTTGTGGTGCTAATTTGACAGCCCTTATGTGGTCATATACCACATTTTGGGGATCATATCCTTTCTAGTTTCCAATAATAGACATATTTATTTTAGGGTCTCGACCTCCTTTTCAACATGTTTGTATTCAACAGAGAGTATTGGCCTATATGTAGAGGGAAAATGGGACAATACTTTTTATTTTTCTCCGATAAGTAGGTAGTGGCCCCCTTTTATACTATTTGGTATGCTACTTGTCTGGCTACCAATTTATCAAGGACGTATTTGAGTAGAAAATGTGGTGGGCATGTGGCCCCAAATATCCTCACATAGGTATAGTATTTATTCATATACCAATCCCCTATTTATTTTAAGGATTTAATAGCTCGTGTGGATATCCTGTGTGAATGAGACCCAAATATGACTTTGTGCAAAGGAGGGAGGAAGTAATCACATATATCATAAATGTGTTCTTTGTAGTTTTCTTCCCATAATTGAGAGAAATACACATGTTTCGGGATTTGGTTTGGGCTTGAAGCCCAATTGAAAGAATAAAATATATGAGCTACGCAGATTGCGTCTATATGGTAAGTTGTCATATAAAAGCCATGGTTTTTCATACCCTCGGCCTCTCAAACTTAATTTGTGATGCTAAAGGATAAGACAATATCCCAATTGAATCATTTTCTAGTTTTGGCCATTGTGTAAGCCATCGAAAACCATTCCATTCTGAAGTGGGTGTTGGTCTCCTCACCATAGAGCCTACAAATCATGGCATTCATGGTCCTATATGGGCCCTTTAGGTACTTTGTTGGAACATATATCTCTCCTTTCTTTTTCAATGTTGCACACCTATTTGTCACACTTTAGTGAGAGAGTGTTTGTCATGATCCCTAGACATGTTGAGGGAGAAATTTAACATATGAAGGTAAAAATACTATGTGCACATGTATTATTCTTTTTTATTGAAAAAAAGAAATTAATTTAGTGTGAGAATCCACCTCAAATCTAGTTTCCTAATCTCAAGGAGATGTTGAGAGTCTCACGGATGGTTGAGAGATTTTTTCAAACCAATATCCTAATTTGATGGATCTTGAGAGATACTTCCTCCCTAAAATCCTTGAGAGATATTTTCTCTGTAAAATCCTTGGGAGATATTTCTCCCTAAAAATCTTGGAGATCCCAATTTAGTGGATCTAGTGAGTGATCTTCTCCTTGGATTGTTGAGTTATTTCTCAAATGGAAAATTATTTAAATTCCTTATGTGATAGCTTAAGGGAGGGAGCTTGGAAATAACATACCTATGATCTTATGACATTCAAGAGGAGAAGGGTTTTTAGAGTGTCAAACCTTTGATATTGTGAGACGATAGTTCATAACATCATACCTATCGTCTGGTAATGCATGAAGGGGATGGAAAGGATATCTTGGAGGAATTGATGCAACATCATCATTGAGGTTGTAAATGTTCCATTTATTTCCACTTTTAATATATAACTTGTCATATTTCTCTTAATGCTTACATTGTTCATTTCATGAATCTTTATCTTTGTCTTGTTTAAGTCTAGCTTAGATAAATATTCTTTCATCTAACGATATATAGTAGCAGAAGAGAATTGTCTCCTCTCTTGCAGAAGGGATACTTCCATACTTGAAGCTTGTAGATCAAGTTCAATAGTTGGAGAAGCAAGGACAACCTACAGGAAAGAGGTAAGCCATCTGTATTTTCCTCTTTCTGTCTCTCTTATGATTTCATTAATGAACATATAAATTAATATTAAGGGGAAGTTACAGTCCATTTGTTTTCCTTCTGTCATGGATCGAAGGAAACCTGATTCAAGGGGGAATTCACCTGTCTATAGAGGGAATTCACCACAACAACCGACCATTCTTTTTCTACAAACCAGTCCTCCATTAGGGTTTTGAAGTCCTTGTGATCAACTCTGATTTATACAGGAATGATTCATCCAACAAAACAATGGGTACCAAGGTTTTGTACCAAACCCTGATGTCTTCTACCTTGAGAGACACAATTGGAACACCTAAAGCATTGGAAAATTCCCTTGCAGACAGGTAAATATCCCCTTGGATTCTAGACCCCTACTACCAAGACAAAAAGATACAAATGGACACTAACATCCCTTTGAGATTTGTCTAACTAGCCAAAAGAGAGATAAGGAGAAAAATGTGATCATACCTATTTCCGATGTTTATCCTCGTTGCTCCAATGTGAGCTTGATGTCCAAACTCTTTCACATAGCTTGATACCTGCAAAACTATGAACAACAAAGAGATAGAAGGAAACTCCTACTATAACATATTGGATTAAACAAATTCATCTAAAATAGACAAGTTTATGTAAGATACACAAACTAGAAGGGAATAGGCTAGGTATATTGATGAGAACTTGAAAGAGACACTTACAATCATGCATGATGTTGCAGGAGCTTCTCCAAATCCTCCTCGTCCAACCCCTTGCTCGAAAGATCCACAGTCATAATGAAAATACTTTTGTTGATTATTTTTCTCCCTGTTCACTATGAGAATGTCTCCCTTTATAGGCTTTGAGAGGATCAACCACCTTGGTTAAATTTGGGATAAGTTGAGGATATGAATCCATAAGTTGTGGTATCTCCCTTTGATGTAGCCTAAATCTTAGATTTGAGCCAAACCAACTCGAATCATCTCTAGTTTTCCTCAAAGAAAAGGGGGATTTCTTCCCATGATTTTCACAACCAATCGACACTCCTTCAAAACGGGCCATAGAGCACTGCAATGCTCCCTGCTACATGGAAAGAGAGTGCTAGCGCTCCCTCCATATGAGAACGGGAGCGTTGATATTCCAAAAACTAGTCAAGATGACCAATTCTCATAGCAAAACATTTTGTTTCTTCTATCAAATGATGTGGTTTCTCCTTCCAACATTTTCTAGAGGATGTATCAAGTGTTTTCATGGTGTCGTTCGCAATGCAACATATGCGGAACGAAAATGTGACATTTATGACACTTTTTACAAAAGTGAAACACTTGCGACAATGATAATGTGACATTATCGAAGTGAGAATTTTTTACGTGTAATGAGAAGTCCCATGCAGAAGAAGGAAAGAAGGAGAAAGAATAGGAAGAAACAAAGGCATCTACTACAATGGGATCCATGCATTCTGAGTCATCCAAAGAAGAATAAATAGTGGTAGATAAGAAGAGAAGAAATATTCAGGAAAGAGTTCATAAAAACAAGGATGATGTAGTTGGAAATAAGAGGAAGACCAATTAGGTTAGAGCTAAAGAGAAAGCTAACACAACAACAACAGAAGAAACTAAAGCAGAACAAAAACCAAAGGCAACTTCCAAGAAGAACGTTGAAGTTGAATCTAAACAGAAAGAAACAACTGAAAGAGATACAACAGAAGCAATAGCAGTGGTGGAAGTGGCGTAGAGAGATGAAAATGAGGCTACATCCAAGGAAGCAGAGGAGGAACAACATAACAGAGATGAAGAGGCTATAAACAATGACACCTCACCTATGGACACCGACCGTCCAGAGTCATTAACGGAAGTCCCTAGTGGTTAGCCTCAATTCAGTGGAATGGAATTGAGACTTTTCACTCCATATAAACCGAGAAGAGTGTCAAACTTGAAAAAGTTCAATTATGGAAAAGTTGTTACACGCATTGTACAATGGAAATTCTGAAAGGTGTTGGGAATAGGGGACAACTCATTATTCATCATCACATAAAACACTAACAAAGGATTCCAACCAAGATCCACTATCCATAGCATCCACTAGCACCACCTTCACCACATCCACTGAGAAAAACCTTAAGAGATTGTATCACTAAAACTAGGAGAAAGATGCCAAGATGAGGGAACTATAAGAACAACTATGACAAGTGAGGATAGACTAAGGTAGCTTGGGAGAGTTCAAAGCATGTAAAAATAAAGTGAGGACATAGTTGGAAGAGGCCATCATGGACATGTATGCCCACTTGCACATATTTCAACATGTGTAAGACACCATAAAGGAACAACATAGTAGAGTGCAATCCAAGAACACCCATCTCGTCACCATCCATGAAGGTTTAGGTGATATTAACAAATGGATCACCAAAAACCCAGATTCTCTAGTTGAACTTCCTCGTCTTACAGAGATAGAAAGAAAAATTGATTACACTTCACTTGGCCCATGTCAGCAAGCTAGACAGAGAGAAGAAAAGGATATGACCAGTTCTCAAGAAATTTGTACTCAACTTCACAAAGCAACACAAGTTCTGATACAAAAGTGTCATCTCCCTCCCATCGAAGAGCTTGGAAAGACCCTCACAATGGAACAACTCCTCAAAAATATCCTACGAAGCATGAGTCACAGGAAGGAGATAATTGAATCAACCACGAAGGTGACAATGGAGCTAATGGAGTAGCACCTCATACAACCCACCAAAGTACACACCATGATTCAAGCATTCATGGAAACCTTGGAAAAATACATGAGGACCATCACTGATAACACAATCATACATGAATCTTCCCTCGAGGAAATCTCATACCGAAAATTCATATCACTCTACGACCAGCTCGAGATTCGGAAAACTTACATTAGAGACAAGAACACTTGAATAAGACGAAATAGCAAATTTGATTTTGCTGACAATTGTATTCTATTTCATCTTTTTCCAACTATCCTCAGTTTTTTCCCCATTCTCACACATGTCAATAACTAGTGGGGGAAGCTAAAAGGTCCTTTTTAACTCCTTATTGTGGAAGTCAAGAAGACATTTTTAGGAGTTATCAAATTTTGTATAAATAAAGGAAGAATACCATTTTGAAAGGGATCTTGAAGCATTTTATACACTCGCAAAACTATTTTTGGAGAAAATATTGTGTTAATTAATATTGAGAAGCCCCCAAGACCAGTTTTGACAGAGAGAAGAACTTGTGTAAGTTGTTGTTTGTTGTGAACTATTTTCAACAAATTGTCTATTGTTTACATGTGTTGTAAGAAGATATTTTCCTATAGAATTTTCTTATGCAATTAATATTACTCTCACAACTTTGTTATTCTTTATTATGTTTATGTCTTGAGCATATGATTGTTAATGCATGTGATAATATGATCTAGACTATCCTGGTTATGTATTCGTGTGCATATGTTGTCTAACTTTACTTCTTCGTAACAAATATTTGAGTGTAGTTATTCATAGAGTTATTTTCATTTCCATTTCTCATTTGGTTACAATAGTGCACTCCTAGCTAGGATATGATAGTATAGAATATGATAGGATATGATAGGATAGATTAGATTTTATTTCTGCAATTAGATAGTCTTCATCTACATCTACATTCACAATTGATCCAAGCATCCCCTCTCATAACCAACAATGGAAACCGGGCCAAAATCTAGATGGGTCTCCTAAACCAAACAATGCATAGTCTAATTGGGACCATGTACCAGGGAGTACCCCTTGCCATTGAAGGGAATTTTTTTTACCGTCAACAGGGATGTTGAGGCCTCAACATGATGTTAGAAAAATAGATTTAACTAATGATGACATGTAATTGATATAATGTAGTTCAAGTATGCTCAGGTTGATGATATGTTACTTATGATAGGATGCGATTCTTTGATATTTATGATGATGCGATGACGTTATGTTCTTATGATGGCATGATATTTAACATGCAAGTTTTTACTATTCATGATGTTATAATGATGTTATGGCCTTATAATAGTATGCTATAGTTAGCATGTGATTCTTTGATGTTCATAATGATGTGATGTTTTCATGATGACAAGTGGTAGTTAACATGTGGTTCTTTATTGTTCATGATGTTATTGTTAACTCCCAAAATGAAACCGTCCTTTTGGCCGAGTTTGGGTGGATATCATAGTTTTCAGTAGTAGCTTCAAGTCATTTTCGAGTTTTTTCGGTTCAGAAAATTTTTGGTTTTTGTGGTGGGTCTTAGGAAATAATCGAAAATAAAGTCTTCCATTTCAAAAAATGACTGTTTGCTTTCAACAGCTAACCTCATGTT